>JANJGN010000032.1:9137040-9217040 GCA_026770705.1 Isurus oxyrinchus | reverse complement strand
AACCCCATCCTATAGCTCAGCTTACAGGCTTCTCTAGGCCCTCCGGACTAGACCATCAATAACTAAAACGCAACCCCACCACCCTGCCCCTCCCACCACCCCAGGAATTGGTGGACACAACCATTAGTGAATTGTGCAAACCTAATGTGCCTCACAGGCAGAAACTGTATATGTCATAGAATCTTACAGCAGATAGGGAGGCCAATCAGCCCACATGCCTGTGCTAGCCCCAATTTGTCCCACTGCCCTGCTCTTTCCCCATGATCTTGCAAATCGTTCTTTCTCATGTAGGTATCCAACTCCCTTTTGCAAGTTATTATTGAACCTGCTTCCAATGCCCTTCCAGGCAGCGTATTCCAGAACATCATAACTCGCTTCGTAACAAAAAAATCTAATTTCTCCCCTTGGAGTTTTTGCTAATGATCTCAAATCTGCAATCTCTGGTGAGTGATGCTCCTGCAAGCGGAAACAGTTTCTCCCTATCTATTCCATCAAAATCCCTCCAGTTTACTTAAATCTTGTAATCTACTCTGTTTGATCCAAATGCTATTTACTTGCTTCACATTTAATCACTTCCAAGAATCTGACCTTTTCTACCTTGCACCATCCCCAAGGGAAAAGAACAGTGACTTAATCCATTGCAGTCCCTCTGAAGCTCAGTTTACAAAGACCTCCATAAAACACTTTAAATACTATCACTATCTTACATTCCACTCGCCCTCTCTATCTGATACAGAGCCTCAGTCCTCTTCTCAGTACAACTTCCATTAAAAATTGCACTTCCCCCAGAGAAACCGAGTCCCATTCACCCACCACTCTCGTGCTCTCTGGCCCTACACTGGCTCTCAGTCCAGGATTCTCAGCCTTGTGTTTAAATCTTTCCATCACCTCACTCCCCCCTCGCTATCTCTGCAGCCCTCCAGGATCTCTGTGCTCCTCCAATTCTGGTCTCTCGCACATCCCCAATTGTAATTGCTCTGCCATTGGCCGTGCCTTTAGCTGGCTAGACCCTAAGCAGGGGAATTCCCTCCCTACATCTCCGCCTCTCTACCTCACTTTAATCCTTCAAGATGCTTCTTAAAACCTACCATCTCGATCGAGCTTTCGACCACCTGCCCTGATGCTGCCGGGTGTCGAACTTGGCTTGATTTGCATTCCGATGAAATACCTCGGGGCATTTTTAATTACATTAAAGGTGCTATATAAATGCAAGTTGATGTTGTTGAATAGAAGACACAGGTGCAATCTCAGGTTTCAGCTGATGTCAGGACACTGCTCCGATTATCACTTTCATAATTTACGACACAGCCTGAGCCCTTGACTGTGTAGCAGTCTGGTAACCCCGCCCTGAATGTCAACTATTATTGTGATGTATTGTGAACAGCTAAACCGATGATAGCAGAGGCTTTGTCGAAGTGTGAAGTTATCCACTTTGGTAGAAAAAACAGAGTGGCAGAGTATTATTTAAATGGTGATAGATCGGGAAATGTTGGTGTACAAAGGGACTTGGGTGTCCTTGTACACACCAATCACTGAAAGCAAGCATGTAGATGCAGCAAGCAGTTAAGAAGGCAAATGGTATGTTGGCCTTCATTGCGAGAGGATGTGAGTACAGGAACAAGGATGTCTTACTGCAGCTGTACAGGGCCTTGGTGAGATCACACCTGGAGTATTGTGTGCAGTTTTGGTTTCCTTACCTAAGAAAGGATATACTTGCCATAGAGGGAGTGCAGTGAAGGTTCATCAGACTGATTCCTGGGATGGCAGGATTGTCGTATGAGGAGAGATTGGGCCAACTAGGCCTGTATTCACTGGAATTTAGAAGAATGAGAGGGGATCTCATTGAAATGTATAAAATTCTGACAGACTGGATCCAGGAATGATGTTTCCTCTGGTTGGGGGTGGGGTCTAGAACAAGGAGTCACAATCTCAGGATACGTGGTAGGCCATTTAGAACTGAGATGAGGAGAAACTTCTTCACTCAGAGAGTGATGAACCTGTGGAATTCTCTACCACAGAGGCTGTGGAGGCCAAATCACTGAATATATTTAAGGAAATAGATTTCTGGACTCTAAAGCCATCAAGGGGTATTGGGAGAGAGCGGGAGTACGGTGTTGAGATAGAGGATCAGCCATGATCATATTGAATGGCGGAGCAGGCTCGAAGGGCCGAATGGCCTCCTCCTGCTCCTATTTTCTATGTTTCTATGTCATGGAAAGTGTTCCCAATCATGGTGGAAAAAAGTCTCCAAGAGTGGTGGGAAGAATATCAACATGAAGACTCTATGTCAAAAGGTTAATCCGACAAGTAGAAGATAATATATAAAATATAGTAAAAAATCTGTTCACACTTCCTGTGAATGTTCCCCATTACTACAATAGAAGCTGCCTATGTAAATAAATCACATTGTAATTGTACCCTCCCACCAGTGGAGGTGCTAAAAGCATGGCTTACAGCATGATGAGTTCACTTCCATTTCTATAGTAAATGGGACATGGGAATTTATAAAGGAACTCGAAAATTAAGGACTGGATGACTGCCATTTTAAAACAGTGGCTAAATTACACCACACACCATGGGGCATTTATCCACTCCCCACCTCCCCCACCACCCTTTTAACTCACTTTGCCTAAAGAGTACACTTGGTCTTAACTGTGCAACATCATAGGAGACTGACCAGCCTTAATACACCAGAGGGATCTTTGTGTGGACAATGTGTAAGATTACACATGTAAGTCCTATTGCAGCAGTTCAAACCATTTTAGAAAATTCCAGCAGCCTAAAAATAATGACTTACTATTCCGGGCTGGGGCAGCATTAGTAGCTAAAGTTGGCCTGTGCCAACCTGAGTGAGGGAAGACAATAATAAGCCAGGGTTCCCACTCCTGCTCATTATCCAGTGTTCTCTGCTAGCAACCGTGTGTGTGCAACTTAGGAGGGAACTAGTTTAGATTTGGCTTTGCTGAGCAAATAGACTCACACACGCTCTCCAGGCTGATGTAAAGAATGGGCACGTGGGTGAGGTAGTGGCATGTTGCCAGCAGCATGCCCTGGCACAAACCACCAGCCACAGGAGGGGAGGAGTCAGTAGAATAATGGATGGAAAACATCAATATCCTCCAAGAGGTTGAGATGCATCATGAACTGTGATACTGAGGGCCGGATTTTGCCACCCCCTGTGTCAGGCAGCTGAAAATGGAAGTGGGGGGGAACCTGTAAATACAAATTTCCCACCAGATTCCCATCGGCTGCTATTTTGACTGGCATAGGAAACGTGGCAGGTCACGACCCAATGCTCACTCGGAGTGACATTAGGTTCAGCCGTTTAAATGCTTGCCTCAATTTTGAATTTCCCAAGTGCGAAATCTTCAGTGAGACGTGAGGCTTCCTGAAGGCTGTGTGAAACATATCAGGTCAGTTAGTTTGTGAACCTTGGAGGAAGCCTGTTGTGGGGTTGGGAAACTTTTGACAGGTAAGTATGCAGGTAAGTATAAAAGGTGTTGCCAACTTCAAATGCCATAATTAAATGCGGCATGGTAAGTCTGCTTTTAATGCAGTAATTTAACATAGGGCCCTGTCCTTAAAAGGTAAGTGGCCATTAATTTGATCAGCATTGTGTAAGTGTTCAGATGCATTAGGGTACTTTTTTCCAATGGATAAAGTGCTCTTCTGCATTCAAGAATATTGAGAATCAGATATTAACGTGTCATCTGGACCCTATGCTTTGGTTTTTACATTAATTTAAAGTTCAAATGTCTTTTGAGCCTTTTAAATAGTTGAACAGATACCTGACCTTTGTTGACCCTTTGAAAAAAATGAACAGATGGCCCATCTGTTCAGGAAACTTCAAAGGTTCTATTGTATCAAGCTCTAAAGTGTTTGTATATACAGTTGTGCAATAGAATCTAATTATGAATGCTTGGCTGAGCTCCATGTGCCACAAATGGACTTAGCTCAGGAGTTGATTATACAGTTGTAAAGTGGATTGTGAGCTTTGTTTGACATTTTATGAGCAGTTTATTGGTTAAACGTGTCTTGAAGAAGTTTATCAATGGCTATTTGTTTATTTTGACACATTTATGAGCACTTAAAAAGAGTGGGTTTTTTTTAAGGGGAACTTGAATGGTTGTGTATTTGTTTGACAGTTTTATGAGGATCAATGTTTTTCAAGTGCAGTTTGAATGGATGATTGTTTATTTAGTTCATGAGCATTTCAAAAACCTCCCAGGGTTATTATAGGGCTCATGAGTTCTGTTCATAGAGGATACTTAGTGAGTGGGTGTGGAGGATGCATAGGAGGCATGGGGGATATGAGGGGGCATGGAGGATGCATGCAGGGCCTATGGAGGGGACATGAGGGGAAGAAGGGGCCATGAGGGTATAAAGGATGCATTGGGGACATGGATGGAGCATGGGGGCATGTGTGGGGTGTGGGGGATGGGGGGCTGAGGGATGAGGGTGAGTGAGGGCTATGGGGCCACAGAACTAGGCCAATGTCCCAATGAACATGCCGGCCTCAGCAACTGCCCGCCTCTGTTCCCACCCCAGGCCTGCTTCGGGAGGCAGCAGCCCCGAATCCAGCCTGTCCCTGACTCTCCTGGGGGTGAAAAACATTCAGAACCCGGGAGTGCAATGTTGGGAAATGACCCAACTCACAATTCCTGAACCTCTCATGAATATCTGGCCCTGAGTCTCTAAACATCAGCATAAGGCCAAGATAAAAATGCCACTCTTCATTCAATTGCTGCAATTTAATTTTAGTTGAATATAATCAGTGACATGTTAGCCTGCGTACATTTTTATAGTCAAAGGGTGCAGGAAGTTTCGCTTATATAGCACATTAGCTCAGAAATGCCCCAAAAGTGCTTCACATACAATGAATCAATTTGAACAATGCTCATTGTTATGTAGACAAACACAGCTGCTATTTTGTGTACAGAATGATCTCCCACCCACAGTGATGAAATATTAATCTATTCTTGGTGGTGTTAGTTAAGGGAGGAGGGTTGGCCAAGATGTCTCCTTACTCTATTTCGAATAGTTGCTTGGTAACACAGGACTCAAGTCTTGCTGAAAACTGACCGTGTTCAACTAGCTCTTGCAAAATTCAGAGCATAATGTCTAATGTTAGATGTGATTCCATGATTGGACAACACTTACGGAACAATCCTGAGTGTGCTAAGAATTACACTGACAACCAATTTAAGATTATCAGTTGGGTTCACAATATGGCTCACTTACACGTGCTAGAAGTTATATATATTCATAGGGATTTGTCCTCTGCAGGAAAACAGAACATGTCCAGTCATTGCACATTTTTTGAATTAAACAAAAGCCTGCGTACTATAGTTCCCTGGTGCATTCTACATGACAATGTCTCAACCAAAGTTGACTTGTCAAGCAATCAGCATTCTTTTCTCATGCAGCATAAATTGTTTCTCCCTTTGAAATTTGGCATTCTTCCATCTATCCTGATGCGTGCAAGATGAAAAGCTTCAACAGTATGTCTCTTTTTTTATCAGCAATACTTCTTTGAATAGTAGCATTGGGTCTTTGACCACCGCCTGAATGAACAGACTGGGCCTCTGTTTATTGTCTCATTCAAACGATGGTAGCCATGACAATGCAGCACCACTGTGTCAACCTCGAATAGGTGTTCATGTCTTAAAGCAGGCTTAAACCCACAACAGCCTGAGCTCAGAGCAACAGGTATTACTAATTGAGCCTAGCTGACACAATAAAAATCTAGACGGCTTTTTACAAGAAAAATATTTATTAGAATAAGTGCCGAGGCACTTGAGGCTTCAAGTGCAATTTCACATTAACACTGAGGAGTTTAGTACAGAATAAAATATTTACCTTTATTACTTCTTAGGTCCTAAGACCGTCTCTGATCTCCCAAGCAAGTTCAATGTGGCTGCCAAGGTTTGCCAGTCTTGAAGAAATATGTCTAGAACTTTCCACAGGATCCTGGTTTATAATGAAAAGATAAAGAGATGTAGGGGGTGGGGGAGGGAGAGGGGAGAGAGAGGGAGAGAGAGAGAGAGAGAGAGAGACTGAGGGGAGGAGACAGAACCAAAAGTCCATGGACAGATCCAGTTGTTTGTTTTTGCTTGACAGGGGTGGGGGAACATGGGAAGGGCACAATCTTGAAATATGGCTGCCTTGGCAGGAAGGGGATGGAACTGGGAACCAGGGAATGGTGAACAACCTGGTCTTAAAGCCAAGCCGGGAAACGCACAGACTCGCGATCCCAAATTGGAGGTCAAAGATGGGATGACAAAGGTCCCTGGGAGCAGAACGGCTTCCTTCAAAGCCAACTGTCCGACCTCAAAGCGACTATGGGGAGGTCATGACCCCCGCAACCCCAAATGGCTCTACCACCGAACAGATATATAACTCAGCTACTGAACCTGGGGCAACCATTTTGATGTGATCTCAGGCTACAGCACTGCTGTAATGTTACCAAGGCCATTGGGTGAAGTGTGCTACATTTATGATTATGTTGTAAAGATAACCCAGAAAGTAAAAAGGGGAACCCATCAAATAAAAACCACCACTGCCTTTTCTTTGCTCTTTTGTTTTCTCTTCAAGGCACCCATCCACATCTTCCGCTCCAAACAGCTCAGGTTTTGTAAGAAAAAAAATGAACATGCATGTATATAGCATCTTTCATGCTATCACGACCTGCTAAAGCATTTCACAGCCTGTAAAGTGCTTTTGAAGTGTGTGGTCTCTGTTTAGGGTTCCCAACTCTCCAGGCTTGGCCTGGAGTCTCCAGGAATTGAAGATTCTGTGTGCAACCCTGGAGAAAAATCATCAGGACATTAAAAAAGATTGTTTCTTGTCATTTTCTTTGAACATTTCTCATTACCAGATCTGAAAATATTGAAAATCGGGGGATAAAAGGCTGTTTGGCTGACAGTCAAGCATCCTCCAATTGGGTAATGAATCTTTTTGCTTTCCAATTGGTGGAAGAGGGCAGTGAGTCACAAGGATGGATGTGTTGGCCGACTAATGGCTGGAGTGTGGAGCAAGACATGGGATGGAACCTCCAGGAATACTTTTAATCACAGTTGGCAACCCTAGTTATTGTAGAACGGTGGGGGAGATAGGGGAGCAATTGGAAACGTTTGAGGCTCAGTTCTGAGTCAAACAGGGCATCCAGTTGGTACTTTATGTCTGCGCTTCAGGGGGAAATGAAGGGAGCAGGATGCAGGGTTATAAGAAAGGTTCTGCTCTTAACAATACTTAACAATCCTGGCTAATCAACCACTGCACATCAACCAGGCAATCCTACACCAACAACAATAACCTGTCTTTATATAGCGCCTTTAATATAGTAAAGCACTCCAAGATGCTTCACAGGAGCCTTATCAAACACAAAGGACATATTAAGATAGGTGACCAAAATCTTGGTCAAAGAGATAGATTTTAAGGAGCGTCTCAAAGGAGGACAGAGAGGAGGGAGAGGTGGAGACGTTTATAGAGGGAATTCTAGAGTTTTGGGCCTAGGCAGCTGAAGGCACGGCTGCCAATGATGGAGATCACAGATGTGCAAGAGGCTGGAATTGGAGGAGCGCAGAGATCTTAAAGGGTTGTAGAATTCCAGGAGGTTACAGAGATAGGGCAGGGAGAGGTTATATTTATATTTATGGGATTAGAGGGAGAAAGCTCAGTTATGTACTGCCAGTATACATATGAGAACTGATTCCATGCTCCTGGATAAAGTCACAGAGGGTCAACATAGACTAGAGAAACAGGAGGTGGGGGAAGGGTGTGTGCCACACCAGGGGGTGACCAGATAGGCCGGGGAAAAGAGATTTCCGGAAATATTCTGGCTGTGCTTGGACAAATAGGAATGGAGCCATGAGAAGCTCGTCTATTCAGAATGGGGTGCTTACGCCATCTTTAAAATGGTGACAGGAAACACTATTTTTTTCTGTACATGCCTGCTGTCCATGTAGCCATCACATGACTCACACGCTAGTCCAATCCCGCCATGGCGGGACCCAAAAATCCCGGCCACAGTCTCAGCCGACAAATGAAAACATTTGCATTTCCCCACAGCTGCTTATGGATAGGCCCAAACCTGCACACATTTACAACGCACACTTAAAACTCTCGCCCACACAAACATGTGCAGACAGAATTTAACAGGCATGTGTGTCCCGAGCTCTTTCAGCCCTGGGTTCACTAGTTGGAAGCGGGATTTGAACCAACTAAAGTTTGGTTGCAGTTGACATCAAACTGTCTTCAGTTGATTTGGCTTGGTCTCAGCAGGACATAAAGATTACAGCCTCATCCAGCTAACAGCGGAGTCATAAACACTTAGCATTGACGCACATAGTCCGCCACACAGGCATGAATGTGTGCACAGGTACATAAAACACAGCCACCTTTCAGTGAATCACAATGAATGCTTGGCTCCAAACCTAAATCCCACCCCCCCCGGGTCAGCTCAACTTCCACTGCAAGAACTGGAGCAGAGAATTTGATTGATGCCTCTGTGTCGCACATTGCTTGTTATGGGTTCTGCTGTGTAAAACCTTCCCATCACACGATCACTGGCTCATCACAGAGGTGGACCGCAGCCAGGAAGGTTGGCACCGGCTTATCCTCAACTGAAGACAAGCTTGGCTTCCTGTGGGACTTTTATTTCGAATACTAATTTTGGTCCTGTTCTGCAATCCTAGTTGGTTCTCTATGCCAACACAAACATAGCCTGGAACCAAGGGGCCGGTTCCTAATCAGAGGGCTGTGAAACATATAAACAGAGGCAGAAACAACTTTCCTTACCTTCGCCTGTTGGGAATAAGCATTCCATTGCAACCGACCTGGGGTCTTCAGAAACACTAGCAGCACTTGTATCCCTGGGAGGACCCTGGGCAGCAGCAGCGTCTGGTGGGGCCCAGCCAGTCTTGGGGTGCCCTGGGTCATTCTTGGCCTCTTTGCTCTCTCCTGTCTGCACTCCCTCATTACTGGTGGTCTCAAGTTCCCTCACCTCTGTTGTCACTTCGCACGGATCTGAAAGCTGCAGGAACAAAGAGCACACCAAATCAGTGTGTCTCATGACCGGAAAGCCATGGACTAACTTGTCTGAACCTAACCACAAGTGCTTTCCAGTTCTCAGTAAAACTATCGGAAAATTTTCACAGGCTTCTTTTAGCAAAGCCTGGCTTTTGCCCTGTTTGGGTTGGCAGCATTAACAGTATCAGCTCTACCAAGTTCTTGTGTCTGAGGATTTCTCAATATGGTACCCATCCTGAGCGAGGCAGGGTTTGTGGGCTCGGTGCTAAGTGAGCAGCGTGGGCAGACAAGCAAATCAACCTCGGAGAGGAGCAAATTGAAAAGGATACGACATCGCATAAAGCTAACACTGTATGTGTACAATGATCTGTATGGTGTGCATGACAGATGTATGCCAGTTGTAGCATAGTGTACTCAGCTGAGGCATAAGGCAAACAAACAAATAATCACTGGTTCCCCCTTCACAGCAACGAACAGTAAGTCCCATTATGAAGTAACAGATCCTCTACTGTAACATAGCATATATTTACACATATTTACATAAAGGCATATACTGGCTGAATTGGTTATGTCTGAAAGTATCTTCGAGCTAGTGAGAGAAGGAGGGAGACGTCCACCTTGTAAGATGATGGCTTGTGCTGTGGCGGCAACTCTTGTGTTAAACATCACCTAGTGTGGCTCAGGAGTCCCACTCTGGCATGGCAGTCTCTGCTGCATTCACTGCTGAGGAAGGCAGTGGACTGAGAAGGTGCAGGGTTCACTGGCCTCTGTTATCTTCTTGGCCAGCTGCGCTTTTCAGTTCTGCTTGCCTCTTCCAATACCCTTCCAAACAGTCAGCCTCCAGGGACCACGGTCCTCAGTGACTGTCCCCCAGTTGTCAGTGTCAATGTCCGCCATCTTCAGATCTCGCTTGCAGGTGTCCTTTCCGCGGGGGTGTGAGAGCCCAGCAGGTTGTGACCCGGTGGCCCGCTCACTGTACAGATGGTCTTTGGGTATACAGTCATCATACATCTGATGAACGTGTTTGAGCCAGTGCAGAACTTGTTGACGTAGCAACGAGTGTATGTTGATGGAATTAGTACACTCCAGGACCTCTGAGTTGGTGACCTTGTCCTGCCAAGAGATGCCAAGGATACATCTGAGACA
Organism: Isurus oxyrinchus; assembly: GCA_026770705.1. Taxonomy (NCBI): domain Eukaryota; kingdom Metazoa; phylum Chordata; class Chondrichthyes; order Lamniformes; family Lamnidae; genus Isurus; species Isurus oxyrinchus. The sequence continues at coordinate 9,206,864 of JANJGN010000032.1, read as the reverse complement.
GCAAGGGTGGAAACAGTTCAGCTTTTTCTCCTGTCCAGCATATGTTGTCCAGGTCTCACCACTGTAGAGGTGTGTACTGAGGATGCAGGTTTGATAGACTCTCAGTTTGGCGTTCTCAGTCAGGTTACTGTTGTTCCACACTCTCTCACCCAGCTTGGACATAACAACTGCAGCTGAAATAATCGCCACAATAGCATCCCTCATGACCTCAGGGTGTCCCGAAGCGATTTATAGCCACTGAAATACTGTTGAAGTGCACTAATGGTTGTAATGAAGGAAAACATAGCCAATTTTTACACAACAGCATGAGATAATGAGCGGACAGGTCGGGTACGTAGGCTTTGGTTAAATATTGGCCAGGACACTGGGGAGAACTCCCCTGCTCTTCTTCTTAATAGAGTCATAGAATCTTTTACATCGACCTGAGAGGGGCAGACAGGGCCTCTGTTTACCGTCTCATCCCAAAGACAGCACCTCCGACAGTGCAGCACTCTCTCAGCACTGGAGCGTTAGCCTCTGTTATATGCTCTAGTCTGTCAAGTGGACTTCAACTTGTAGAAACAACAGCTACGTTTAATTTTGTAACCAAAGCACATAGCAATGATTAATTTTAATTCTAGGTCATCAGGCCTTTCAAGGCCCTAAGGTCAACTCTTAGAGTTAAATTTCACTTCTAAAATAATACCCTTGCTGAAAAGAGAACATATCGATTTTTTGGGGGGGTGGGTTGGGGGGGGGGGGCGCGGTGTTGAAGGACTGAATTCTAACTTGAAGGGTTGTTTTGAACACAATGCTGCAAACCAGTCATTCAACCCCAAGAGTGAAGAGGTTACCAACTCTGGTTGGAAGTATTCCTGGAGGATTCATGACACACCGCCCCCACCCCCCAGCGCCCCCCCCCCCACCCCCCACCTGAACCTGCAACTGTCCCGCCCCCACATTCCCACCATTGGTCACTCAACATGTCCATCGTCTCAGTGCCCCGCCTTCCCTTGGCCAGTCAGAAAGCCAGCAGAGTCTTCAATACCAGATTGGTTGGTTGTGACTGTCTGTCAAACAGCTTCTTATTCTCGCGTCCAATAATTATAAGTAATAAACATTAGTGTTTGAAGAATTTTTTTTTTATAAAACACTTTTTTGTTGATGCCCCTATGATTTCTCTCCCCGGTTTCGCTCGCAGCAGTGACCTGGAGATCAACTTTCTATTGTGGGAGACTCCAGGGCAGTCTGGTAGGGTTGGCAACTCCAGTTGCTGGTCCTTTAGCTTCAAGGGATTGATGTTGTTCAACCCTTCGCATTTGGATGGTTGACCCCACTTGACAAGAAACCAGAAATCTTGCAGAAATACCAGGATGGACTGGACTCAGAGTAAAGACAAGATTTTAACATGAGGTGAGAGACAAGCATGGGACCAATCAAGTGAGGCTCAGCCTGGCCTATGTTAACTCCAGGGCCTCACTTTAATAAATCAGCCTGAACTCCCGCCCGTATCCAGCGCCAATGACGCAGAGAAGTGGGAAAAATCATGATGGAAGGAGAAGCGATGGGGATGGCAGAGAGGGGGAACAGCAGAGGGGATAGGAGAGCAGCAGAGAGGGGAGGAGTGGTGGGTGGAGTGGCAGAGAGGGGGGAGTTTGGGGAGGGGTGGGTGGAGTGGCAGAGAGGGGGGAGTTTGGGGAGGGGTGGGTGGAGTGGCAGAGAGGGGGGAGTTTGGGGAGGGGTGGGGGGAGTGGCAGAGAGGGGGGAGTTTGGGGAGGGGTGGGGGGGAGTGGCAGAGAGGGGGGAGTTTGGGGAGGGGTGGGGGGGAGTGGCAGAGAGGGGGGAGTTTGGGGAGGGGTGGGGGGAGTGGCAGAGAGGGGGGAGTTTGGGGAGGGGGTGGGGGGAGTGGCAGAGAGGGGGGAGTTTGGGGAGGGGTGGGGGGAGTGGCAGAGAGGGGGGAGTTTGGGGAGGGGTGGGGGAGTGGCAGAGAGGGGGGAGTTTGGGGAGGGGTGGGTGGAATGACAGAGAGGGGGGAGTTTGGGGAGGGGTGGGGGGAGTGGCAGAGAGGGGGGAGTTTGGGGAGGGGTGGGGGGAGTGGCAGAGAGGGGGGAGTTTGGGGAGGGGTGGGGGGAGTGGCAGAGAGGGGGGAGTTTGGGGAGGGGTGGGGGGAGTGGCAGAGAGGGGGGAGTTTGGGGAGGGGTGGGGGGAGTGGCAGAGAGGGGGGAGTTTGGGGAGGGGTGGGGGGAGTGGCAGAGAGGGGGGAGTTTGGGGAGGGGTGGGGGGAGTGGCAGAGAGGGGGGAGTTTGGGGAGGGGTGGGGGGGAGTGGCAGAGAGGGGGGGAGTTTGGGGAGGGGTGGGGGGGAGTGGCAGAGAGGGGGGAGTTTGGGGAGGGGTGGGGGGAGTGGCAGAGAGGGGGGAGTTTGGGGGAGGGGTGGGTGGAGTGGCAGAGAGGGGGGAGTTTGGGGAGGGGTGGGGGGAGTGGCAGAGAGGGGGAGGAGTGGTAGCGGGGAGGGAACGGCAGAGTTGGGGGGAGCAGCAGAGGTGTGGGGGAGCAGAGGGGTGGGGGTGAGGGAACATTATCCACCCATTGGGGTCTCAAAGCAAAGACCAGGTTTCATTCATATCCCATGAAAGAAACAAACTCAGTGATAAAATTTCCCAAAAACCCATTTCTCACATTTGTATCGTGAATTGGCCAGATGTGATTGGGGAAATGGAAAAGACACTCATTTTCAGTGGCTAACTATTTATTTTCCCACCAGAGCCACTTAGTCACACCCTGAGAGATCGCTGGAGATATATAGAATGCATGATCTCGATCTGGCTTTAAATGAAAAATTAAACTGAGACAGGAAGTTGGCCAGGATTCTTGGTAGAAATGACAGTGGATGGGGCAGATGGCACTCTGCACAACTCTAAATCCAAAATAGCCATCAACATGAAGCCATTCTGTAAGCTCCTCAGTTTATCTTTGCAAAATTAAATGGCTTTTAATCACTCATTGGTGCTCAGGTTACTGATTGCTGCTGATATGTATTTAAAGGGGCCACGCATGCGTCTCTGAAGGCTGGATTTTATTCCCTGCGTGCAGGGTGTGATACAGAGCTCTATGCGGAGTGTCGACCAACTATCCTGCATGAAGCAGCTCTTGCTGCTTCCCGCGGGCATTTAGCTCATGACCAGGTCATATATCAAGTACCGACAAAAAGGAAAGGCTTGCATTTCTGCAACCCACACTCATGGCCCACAGGACCTCCCAAAGCACGGCCCAGCCAACAAAGTGCTTTTGGAATCACTGCTGTGATGCAGGAAATGCAGCTGCCGATGTTGCGCACAGCAAGCTCCCACAAGCAGCAATGTGATAATGACCGAATAATCTGCTTTTAAGTGATTTCGGCTGAGGGACACCGGGGGAGAGCGCCCCAGCTTCTCTCCGAAATAGTGCCGTGGGATCTTTTAAGTCCACTCAAGACGGAAGACGGCTTCAGTTTAATGAGCCACCTGAAAGGCGATGGTGCAGCACTCCCTCAGCACTGCGCTGGGTGTGTCAGCCTAGATTATCACAGAATCACACAGCGCAGAAGAGGCCCTTCGGCCCATCAAGTCTGCACCGAAACATGAGAAACACCTGACCTACCTACCTAATCCCATTCACCAGCACTTGGCCCATAGCCTTGAATGTTATGACGTGCCAAGTGCTCATCCAGGTACTTTTTAAAGGATGTGAGGCAACACCCCTCCCAGGCAGTGCATTCCAGACCATCACCACCCTCTGGGTAAAAAAAGCTTTCCTTCACATCCCCCCTAAACCTCCTGCCCCTCACCTTGAACTTGTGTCCCCTTGTGACTGACCCTTCAACTAAGGGGAACAGCTGCTCCCTATCCACCCTGTCCACGCCCCTCATGATTCTGTACACCTCGATCAGGTCGCCCCTCAGTCTTTTCTGCTCCAACGAAAATAACCCAAGTCTATCCAACCTCTCTTCATAACTTTAATGTTTCATCCCAGGCAACATCCTGGTGAATCTCCTCTGCACCCCCTCCAGTGCAATCACATCCTTCCTATAATGTGGTGACCAGAACTGCACACAGTACTCCAGCTGTGGCCTCACCAAGGTTCTATACAACTCCAACATGACCTCCCTACTTTTGTAATCTATGCCTCGATTGATAAAGGCAAGTGTCCCAAATGCCTTTTTCGCTACCCCACTAACATGCCCCTCCGCCTTCAGAGATCCATGGACACACACGCCAAGGTCCCTTTGTTCCTCAGAACTTCCTAGTGCCATGCCGTTCATTGAATACTTCTTTGTCAAATTACTCCTTCCAAAGTGTATCACCTCACACTTTTCAGGGTTAAAGTCCATCTGCCACTTATCTGCCCATTTGACCATCCCGTCTATATCTTCCTGTAGCCCAATACACTCAACCTCACTGTTAACCACCCGGCCAATCTTTGTGTCATCCGCAAACTCACTAATCCTACCCCTCACATAGTCATCTATGTTGTTTATATAAATGACGAATAATAGGGGACCGAACACAGATTCCTGTGGTACACCACTGGACACTGGCTTCCAGACACTAAAGCATCCTTCTGTCATCACCCTCTGTCTCCTACAACTAAGCCAATTTTGAATCCACCTTATCAAATTACCCTGTATCCCACGTGCATTTGCCTTCTTTATAAGTCTCCCATGTGGGACCTTGTCAAAGGCTTTGCTGAAATCTATATAAACTACATCAACTGCACTACCCTCATCTACACACCTGGTCACCTCCTCAAAAAATTCAATCAAATTTGTTAGGCATGATTATGCAGATTATGCACTACATGATCCTGGAATGGTGCGTGAACCCAGAACTGAGAGGTGGGAGTGATACCAGCTGAGCCACAGTTAACACTATGAAGGTAAAAGGCATGAATCATGGAAGATACTGTTAATAGAATCAGACAGCACAGAAGCAAGACATTTGGCCCATCATGCATGTGCCAACTCCTTGAAAAAAACTAGCCAATGAGTTCCATTCCCCTGCCCTTCCCCCAAAGCACGACAAATGTTCTCCTTTTCATTTTCAAAACTAGAGAGGTTGGGCCTGTTTTCCTTGGAGAAAAGAAGGCTGAGAGGAGACTTGATAAAGGGATTGAAGATCCCAAGGGGTGTGGACAGGGTAAATAGTGAGAAACTGTTCCCACTCAAGAGAGCATCAAGAACTAGAGGGCACAGATTCAAAATAATTGGCAAAAGGAATAAATGTGATGTGAGGAACAATTTTTTTTCACCCAGAGGGTGGTTGGAGTTTGGAGTCTGGAATTTCCTGAAAGGGTGGTGGAGGCAAGTTCAGGTATTCAAAAGGGAATTGTGTTGCTACCTGAAAAGAGAGACTGTGCAAGGTTATGGGAATAAGGAAGGGGAGTGGGATTAGGTAAAATGCTCTTTCAGAGAGCCAGAGCAGACTCGATGGGCCGATTGGCCTCCTTCTGCACTGTAAAGATTCTGTGACTCAAGTAAGTATCCAATTCCCTTTTGAAAATTACCACTGAATCTGTTTCCATTATGAATGGGAGAATGCTTACCACATTCACCCATTTAACATCCATGTATTACAAAAGGCCTTAGTCCATTGACATAAAAGGGACAACACCTCTATTAAAATGGCGGGCAATAGAATATCAAGCAAGCATGTCAAGCGTCTGGCTGCTAATGTCAAAAGGAATTTCTATGCTTAAATAATAAGCCTCTCCTGTCTATCTGTTTGTACAACTCTCTGTAACAGCAGCAAGTGGCTGCATTTTAAAGGGGCTTTGTCTTTACTGAATTTGGCAAATAAATAAAAAATGGTTTTGGTGGATGCCCTGCTGTGATGCCACGACTGGTATCAAAATGTATCGTCACACCATAAAAATATTCTTCACTATTCACGCAAGATACTGTCCTGATTGAATCACTTTGTCTTTTCTCCTTTGCTACAATAAAGAATCAGAGACTCGCACAGGATTGATTTTAGACTGTGCAATAGTGTAGAGCGGGTGATAGCAAATCTGCAGCCTGGTGATCTCCAGATTTTTCTTATTTCCATTGAGATCAAAGGAATCAGGAGAGCTATTACCCACTTTAAGACAAAAACAAAATCCTGCAGATGCTGGACACTTGAAAGAGAAACAGAAAATGCTGGAAATACTCAGCAGGTCCGGCAGTACCTGTGGAGAGAGAAACAGAGTTAACGTTTCAAGTCAATGACCTTTCATCAGAACTGGGAGAAGTTAGAGATGGAGCAGGTTTTGAGCAAATACAGAGGCAGGGAAAGGAGGGAGGGAGGGGAAGGGTGAAAGGGAAGGTCTGCGATTGGGTGGAGGGCAGGAGAGAGTAAATGACAAAAGGGCTCATGGTGCAAAACAAAAGGGAATGGTAATGGGACAAGTAAAGAAATAAAAGATGTGTCTGGAGGAGGTGTGAACAACAGAATCATCACCAACTGTGACAGAATGGGAGCAGTGGTTATGATCTGAAATTGTTGAATTTACTGTTAGTCTGGAAGGCTGTCAAGTGCTTCATTGAAAGATGAGGCACTGTTCCTTTGAGACTCATTAGAACAGTGTAGGACAGGGAAGGCAGAGTCTCGGTGGGGTGTTGAATTCAAATTACAGGCAAGGGAAAGCTGAGGGTCATTCTTGTGGACTGGTTGGAGGTGAACGCAAACTGCATTTGATCTCCCCAGTGTAGAGGAGACCACACCGAATACAATAAACTGAATTGACCGGAAATTGAAATGAAAATTAAAATTAGGGGTCGCCCTTTTAGGACAGAGATGAGAAGAATTTTTTTCTCTCAGAGGGGTGTGTGACTTTGGAATTCTTTGCCTCAGAAGGTGGTGGTTGGGGGGGCAGCGGTCACTGAATATTTTTAAGGTTTTAGATTCTTGTTAGGCATGGAAATCAAAGGTTACCGGGGGTAGATGGGAATGTGGAATTCAAAACACAAGCAGATCAGCCATGACCTTAATGAATGGCGGAGCAGGCTCGAGGGGCTGAATGGCCTACTCCTGTTCCTAACTTGAATGTCTGTACGTAAGTACATGTCACACAAAGTGGAGAGCTATCTCATAGAAATAAGTAGCACAGAGGGAAGTCAGTTGGCTCATCATGCACTTTGTATCCAATCCCCCTACTTATTCCCACAGCCCTGGAAATTTCACCTTGGCAAGTTTTTTTGAAAGTTATGATCGAATCTGCTTCCACCGCCCTTTGAGGCACTGCATTCCAGACCACAACCACACGGCACATAAAAAAAATTTCTCCTCAGCTCCCCTCTGGCTATTTTGCTGATTATCTTCAACCCATGTCCTCTGGGTACTGACCCTCCCATCAGTCCCCGCCTATGTTTAAAGAAGCTTTTCCTTGAATATGCTAAAAAAAAGTTACCTCAGGCTGATAAATGTTTTGGTAGCTTCTAACTCACCAAAACTTCTCTACCTTTTTTAAGGATCTCCTTCCCTCCCCTCATATAACCTGCCCTTCCCCAGGTGAAAGAGCCACTCTCCACTCAGACCCTTACAATGGCTCCCCTGTCGAACAGACTGTCAACAACAGCAAACCAGGGTGACTTTCTCTAGATGCCTCCAGTAAGGGAAATAAGGAAGTGACCTCCATTCTGTGATGGCTATTCCATCAGGAAATGTTTCTACTACATTACAAATAAAGAGCAATGTATCAGTTCTACATGAGATAGTACTACAGCAATGCTGGGGGCCGCAGCAGCTGTGGATGTGATGTTGCAACAATGCCAGATGTTGAGGTGCAGATTCAAAAGAAGAGACTTGGAAAATTGGAGATTTTTGTCATGAGAACAGATTCAGAGATAGAAGCAAAATACTGTGGACGCTGGAAATCTGAAACTAAAACAGAAAATGCTGGATAAACTCAGCAGGCCTAACAGCATCAGTGGAGAGAAAGACAGAGTTAACGTTTCGAGTCCCAATAGTGTGTAGAATGAGGGGGCCATAGATACAAAGTTAAATTTGAGAGATTTGGAACGTGGACTGCAGCGGTTCAAGAAGGCAGCTCACCACCACCTTCTCAAGGGCAATTAGGGCTGGGCAATAAATGCTGGGCCCAGCCAGCGACACCCACATCCCTGTGAAAGAATTTTTAAAAACTCCTAAAATGCCTCTCTCAAAAAAGTCTTCCTGATTCCTGTTCTTGAATCCTTTGACGCGTAGGATTACTAACTGTTATCTTTCTATATTACAGTTAATGAATTCCTCTGTCTATATTTATTACACCAACCACTTAATGGACACTTCAATCACTCGTAGTTGATGCCTTCCCAGTTACTTATTTTCTTGCACAAGCATTTCCCACAGATAATACACAGACTCGAAAAGCAGAGACAAGCCATGTTTTCTCCTGTGACACCCTGAAGCTGTCTTGTTTATCTTGGAAAGCTTATGGTTGGAAGACACAAGGAAATTCGATTATTAACCCTGGACTCCCCAAGGTATCCAACTTGCAACTCTCCAGGATGTCCAAAAGTCCTTACACCCCTTCCCACTGGAATGACCTCCCAGAATAACCTCGTCACCACCCCCAACCACCAATTTCAGATGCTTCCAGCAATACATCCATACGAACATATGAATTAGGAGCAGGAGTAGGCAATTCAGCCCATCAAGCCTCCTCCGCTATTCAATAAAATCATGGCTGATCAGATTGTGGCCTCAACTGTATTTTCCTGTTCACCCCCGACATCCTTTGACTCCCTTGGCAATTAAGAATCTATCTACCTCTGCCTTAAAAATATCCAATGACCCTATATCCACTGCTTTCTGGAGAAGAGAGGTTCACAGACTAATGACCCTCAGGGAAAAACATTCTCCTCATCTCAGTCTTAAAAGGGAGACCTTACTTTGAAACTGTGTCCCCTAGTTTTAGTCTCTCCCACAAGAGGAAACATCCTGTCAGAATCCACCCTGTCAAGCCCCCTCAGGATCTTATATGTTTCAATAAGATCACCTCTCATTCTTCTAAACTCCAATGGATACAGGCCCAACCTGTCCAACCTTTCCTCATCAGATAACCCCTTCATCCCAGGAATCAGTCAAGTAAACCTCTAAACTGCTTCTCATGCATTTATCTCCTTTCTTAACTAAGGAGACCAAAACTGTACACAGTATTCCAGATGTGATCTCACCAACACTCTGTACAGCTGTAGCAAAACATCCCTACTTTTATATTCCATGCCCCTTGCAATAAAAAACAACATTTCATTTGCCTTCTAATCACTTGCTGTCCCTGCATACTATGCACCCCTCCAACTTTCTCTTCCCTCCCCGCTCCAACTTCAATTCAATCCTCTCTCCACATCCAGCATTGAGATGTACATCTTGTTGAAGACACTGCCTCCGTTCTGGTTACTTACTTACATTTGCAGCATAGTGTGGCTGCATTGTACTTTTTTTTTAAAAGATGTGTATATTGTGGTATATGGACACTGCAGGTTATGTTTAGCAGAGCCAGGCCATTAAATTTAAACACTGCTCCTGAATATGGGATTGTCCAGTCAGTCATTCATTACCCATCCTCAGTCTACTTTGTCCCTTATTTCTATGTTATTTATACCCCCCCAGTCTCTCCTGTGTCACCTGCAAAGTTACAGTGTGCAGCAGGAACAAATTCTTGGCCTGCGTCTCTCCAACCACCGCACCCCCCCACCTCCCCGTGTCTCTATTTTTCTAACCCTCCTCAAATGTCCTTCAGCCTTCAATACCATTGAAGGGGCTCCCCATCCACCTCTAAAACATTGACCTGTCTTTGACCTGGACAGAGACTGACTTACCTGCTGCATATTTTTCACAGTCAATTTTCAAGCATCTCCCGTGTGAAGCGCCTGGTGATGGCTTTCTACATAAAGGTGTAACATGAGCGCAAGTTGCTGTTTTACCTGATCATTATCACCTTGCTGTTTGTGGGAGCTTGCTGTGCAGAAATTTCCTACTTTAGACCAGTGACTGCACTTCCAAAACACTTCATTGGCTGCGGTCCAGAATGGGGTGATAGAAATGCAAAACTTTCTCTTTACCCTCTTCTTTCTACTGTTAATCCTCTTCCCTTCATTCTGGCACCAGCCAGCCAGAGGGAAAAGCAATGCGCTAAATTATTGTACCATCCAAAACCCTTTGTAGTTTTGTTTTGGAAGCACTCAGAATAAGCTATACAATGATTACGCATGAAAGCCATTTCTGCAACCCCACACTGCCTGAAGGGAGCTGCGTTCTCAGGGAATGTAATGTGGAAAATCAAAGTTAATTGGAATGGCTGGAAAGTCATGGGCTGTTTGCCCACGATTTCTCACAATGCGCTCCCTGTGATTGCATTCCCCCCCCCACCCCCCCCCACCTCAACTGGAGGCACCATCAGGGAACAGGCCCAAAACAAGAAACAGCAAATTCATCGCCTCCAAGTTTCTCCCTAATCCCTGCATCGCCCTGACTTGGACATATATTGTCTGCCCTTCATCATCGCTGGGTCAATTTCTTACAATTAGCGTCAGCCATGTCTCACTGATTTACTCACGCCTCTGAGTCCGAAGGTTGTGGGTTCGAGTCCCACTCCAGAGACTTGAGCGCCTAATCTAGGCTGACACTCCCAGTGCCGTACAAAGGGAGTGCTGCACTGTTGCAGGTGCTGTCTTTCATGTGAGACACTAAACCGAGGCTGTGTCTGCACGTTTCGAAGAAGGGCAGGGATGTTACCCCCCTGGCGCCCTGGCCAATGTTTATCCCTCAACCAAAATCAACGACAAACAGATCACCTGGCCATCGCCTTATTGCTGCTTGTGGGAGCTTGCTGTGCGCAAAGTGCTTGCTGTGGTTCGTAGATCACTTCAAAAGTAGTTCTCGAAAGTTCCAAATACACACAGACAATAACCAGTTCTACCTCACCACCACTCACAACCTCTCCACTGCCTCTGTACTGTCAGACATCCAGCCCTGGGTGAGGTGAAATTTCCTCTAAATGAACTGATTTAACACTGGCTTTGAATTCTGCTAGCTAACAACTAGTGAATGGAGCATGTCCTGATATCAGGCATTAAGGCCATCCCAAGTCAGGTGGTCCCTCTACTCTGTCCCAACAATGCACCTCAGTTCCCAGTCTCAGCAGAGTGTCAATCCCAACGTCAGTGAGAGACTTGCTATACCACACAATCTTGTGGCATTCCTTGAGGGAGAAATTGTGACTTTTGAGCGTAGATTTTCTGAGTCGAGGTGAACTACCTCCCCTGCTGCCAGTCTATCGATAAACTCCAGGTGCATTGCTCGTGATTTTTTTGTCAAAAGGATGGAAAAATCAGAGCGAACGACATGGAAAACCTACCCCCTAGTGTCACACCTGAAGTACGTTTAGACTCTGAGTCCACCTCCACTGGGAAGCGGATTCGTGAGTTTTCTACATTATTCCAATTCTGGCCTCACGAGCATCTCTGATTTTAGTCACTCTGCCATTGATGGCTGTGCCTTCAGCTGCCTGGGCCCTGAACTCTGGAATTCCCTCTCTAAACCTCTCCACCTCTCTCTCTCCTCTTTAAAATACTCCTTAAAACCTAACTCTTTGTCCAAACTTTTGATCACCTGTCCTAATATCATTTGATAATCACCCCTGTGAAGCACTTTAGGGCATTTTAACATTGTAAAGGTGCTATAAAAATGCAAGTCATTGTAGTTAGTGGAACATCAATACAGGCATTGGAGAGGGAAAACTTTCATCCCAATATCCTGCACCTATGTTAAAACCAGGGATCCAATGGTATATGGGAATAACGCTAATTCACTGTACCATCCAGTCACATTCTTTAGAGATTCTACACTGGGATTTTATACAAGTATACAGCCAGCATGACTACAATAACAACAATCTGCATTCATGTAGCACCTTTAATGCAGTAAAAAAATGTCCTAAGACAATTCAGGGGAGCAATTACCACATAGAAATATGACTCTGAGCCACATAGGGAGATATTAGGTCAGCTGACCAAACTCTTGGTCAAAGAGGTCGGTTTTAAGGAGGGTCTTAAAGGAGGAGAGTGAGGTAGAGAGGTGGAGAGGGGTAGGGAGGGAATTCCAGAGCTTGGGGCCCAGGCAGCTGAAGGCACGGCCGCCAATGGTGGAGCGATTAAAACTGAGGATGCACAAAAGGCCAAAATTGAATTGGAGGAACGTTACTGATCACACCTCCCCCAAGCTAAGCAATATTTTTTGACACACATTTGTTGGCAAAAGCGTAAGGCAACAGTTGGCATTTCAGCAGGTTCAGTGTGCCACAGTGCCAACATGGCAAACACTTCACATTGCCATTCGGGCCATTGTCCTTGTAACTGATGCTCTGGCGGCCAGCTTTGAGTCAAATAATGGGGTCGGTTGCCAAATTCTTAAAATAATGGCCACTGCAGCAGTGCCACAAAGCCAGAGGATCGGTATGGTGCCTGGGCTCAGTGGCTTGCCGGGAACATGTGAATGGGAGTTGTCAAGTTTGGCTAGTCTGAAGGATGGGCCGATGGATTCTGATCTGAAAACACCATCGGCCCAACCTTCAGTCCAGCAAACTTGACAACTCCCATTCACATGTTATCTTCAATACGATGGACCAGCCTCTGTTCCCTCAATTTCCCCTACAGCTCTCCACACTATCTTTTACTGGGACTATGGTCTCATATGGTCCGGACACAACGTCTGGTGCCTCACCCAAACAGCCATTGACCACAAGTGACCCTAGAGAGTGGGGGGGGGGGGGTCTGTGGGCTATTTGACCATGGAGGGCATCGCAGCTGGGTCTAATGCCTGTCCTCACCTTTGCATCCACACAGGCAAGGAGGAGTCACCGGATAGCGGATCAGGAGTGAAGGCTCTGGGTGATTTGTTTCCTCCACCAGCTAACCTAGAGGTCCTGAGGCCAACCACATCATTCCTTGCTGCTGCCCAGGCTGAGGTCAACAAACTTCAACGCAGGCCAGTTGTGGCGAAACCTGGCATCCATGAGGCTCAGTTGCCAGATCGCCAAGCGCATTCATCCACTAAGTGGTGAACCAGGACCAAGTGAACCTGACAGTTGCCAACTCTGATCGGACAGACTCCTGGAAGACTCATCACATGAGCTTCCATCTCCTACCACCCCGCACGGACAAACAGCCTTTCCCTTCCCCTTCCAATAAAAGTGGGGTGGGAAACTTCAACTCCGTGTCTTTTCTGCTGGACATGCCTTGCAGCAGCGTCCAGGGGTTTGTGTGTGGTGGTTGGCGGGGGGGGGGGAGGGGGGTGGAGTGCCCTTTAATTCCGGGAGAGCTCCAGGGCAATCCGGGAGGGTTGGCAACCCCCAGTTTAACCCTTCCCTACTCGGAATCGATCGGAAATTGCAACCCAGGGGAGATTCAGCGGCCAAGAGAGAACTCAGGGATAAGGGGAAATCAATTGTCACCTACCCACTGCTGGCTGCTGGGCAGAGCAAAGGAGGTCAAGATATCTGCCATGGCTCCGAGCATCTGCTCTGCCCGGCCTGGGCTCCGCTGAGGGGCTTTCATTCGCGGGTGGGATGTTGACTGTCCCCCTGTGAGAGGGTGGGGGGAAGGAGGAACCCTTGTCTCAGGATACTCCTGGCTTGAAACCGTTAGGTCTTTCAGTCTGCCAAAATAACAAAAAAAGGTTCAAATCCCCTTTAAATCTCTTCTGGGCCCCGGAGTCCAATGTTCTGCCGCATCCCCAGCGATGCCCGGCATTGGCAACAAGTCCAAGAGGGGGACGTAGGAGCAGCAAATGCTCTCTTCAAATCCAAGTTCGAGATGCGATCCCCTTTAATCCTGCAAAGTCCTTCTTACGCTGGTAGGGAGGGAAGGATGAGGAGGGATTTGAACCATTTGATTGTTGTTTAAGACAGCATTATTTGAACAAATCCTGGAGGGGGATCAGAGATGGATCGCACACACAGTCAGGATCGTTGTGGTCCCCCGGACTTGCAGCAGCTCCGGACTCTCTGCCTGCAACCACCTTCCATGTGTGTGCTGAGCTTTGAGAAGAGCCATATGTTTAGAGTAATGTGCCGTAAATTTGCGTCTACAAGTCGCGATTCATATAGCGGCAGATGAGAAAGTGAAAGGATCGCGCAAGTAACTGACAAAAGCAATCTCCCTAGGCATTTGACATTGCAAACTTAGGACGTGATTTGCTTAAAAAGTGCATTTCCATAGCGCATGAAGGCCTAAAGTACTTCACAGCCAATGAAATACTTTCTCAGTGGCAACCACTGTTGCAATCTTAGAAACAGGGCAGTCCAATTTGTGCACAGCAAGCTCCCACAAACAGCAATGTGATAACGACCAGATCTAGTTTTTTGTGATGTTGATTGAGGGATAAATGTTGGCCAGTACACCGGGGAGAACTCCTCTGCTCTTCAAAATAGTGCCAAGGGATAGTTTATATTCACCTCAGCAGGCAGCTGGTGCCTCTGCTTCACACCCCACCGAAAAGCTGGGTCTCCGTCAGTAATCACCCTCCTACTGTGCATCACTCTCTCAGTACTGACCCTGCGACAGTGAGGCTCTTGCTCAGTACTGACCCTCCATCAGTGAGATTCTCCCTCAGCATTGAGCTTCTGACAGTGCAGCACTCCCCCAATACTGACCCACCAATAGGGCAGCACACCCTCAGTACTGACCCTCCAACAGTGCAGCACACCCTCAATACTGGCCCTCTGATACTCTTTCGAGCACAAACCCATTTCCATCTGTTTCAGATGAAGTTACATTGTTTCACAGTTTTGCCATTGTGAGATCTGAACTCTTGATCTGGGGGTTACAAACCCAGTAACATAACCACTTGGTATTTAGGCCAAGCTTCAAACAAGTAACTCTTTCGAGTACAAACACGTTTCCATCTGTTTCAGATGAAGTTACATTGTTTCATAGTTTGCCATTGTGAGATTTGAACTCTTGATCTTGGGGTTACAAATCCATTACCATAACCACTTGGCTATTTAGGCCAAGGTGCAGCCCATCCTCAGTACTGACCCTCTGACTGTGCAGCACTCCCTCAGTACTGACAATCCAACAGTGCAGCACAACCTCAGTTCTGACCCTCTGACAGTGCAGCGTTCCCTCAGTACTGACCCTCTGACAGTGCAGCACTCCCTCAGTACTGACCCTCTGACAGTGCAGCACTCCCTCAGTACTGACCCTCTGACGGTGCACCCCTTCCTCAGTACTGACCCTCTGACAGTGCAGCACACCCTCAGTACTGACAGTTCAACAATGCAATAATCTCTCAGTACAGACCATCTGACAGTACAGCAAACCCTTAGTACTGAACCTGCAACAGTGCAGCACTCCCTCAGTGCTGGCCATTTGTTATTGCAACAATCCCTCAGTGCTGCTGTTCCAAGCATTGCAGCATTGCCAAAGTACTGACCCTCTAACAGTGCGGCTCTCCCTCAGCACTGACTCTCCAACAATTCAGCACTGCCTCAGTGCTGACTCTCCAACAATGCAGCACGCCCTCGGTACTGACCCTCCAACAGTGCGGCTCTCCCTCAGTACTGAACCTCCAACAGTGCAGCATCCCCCAGTACTGACCCTCCGACTGTGCAGCACTCCCTCAGTACTGAACATCCGACAGTGCAGCACACCCTCAGTACTTATCCTCTGACAGTGCAGCACTCCCTCAGTACTGACCCTCTGACAGTGCAGCACTCCCTCAGTACTGACCCTCCGACTGTGCAGTGCTCCCTCAGTACTGACCGTCCGACAGCGCAGCACACCCTCAGTACTGACCCTCTGACAGTGCAGCACACCCTCAGTACTGACAGTCCAACAGTGCAATAATCTCTCAGTACAGACCGTCTGACAGTACAGCACACCCTTAGTACTGATCCTCCGAGAGTGCAGCTCTCCCTCAGTACTGACTCTCTGACAGTGCAGCACTCCCTCAGTACTAGCTGTTCGACAATGCAGTACTGACCCTCTGACAGTGTAGCACGCCCTCAGTACTGACCCTCTGACAGTGCAGCACTGCATCAAAACTGACCCACTGACAGTGCAAAGCTCCGTCAGTACTGAGCCTCCAGTAGTGCAGCACTGCCTCAGTACTGACCCTCTAACAGTGCGGCTCTCTCTCAGCACTGACTCTCCAACAATGCAGCACGCCCTCGGTACTGACCCTCCGACAGTGCAGCACTCCCTCAGTACTGAACCTCCGACAGAGTAACATGCCCTCAGTACTGACCCCCTGACAGTGCAGCACCCCATCAGCACTGACCCTCTGACAGTGCGGCACCCCCTCAGCACTGACCCTCCAACAGTGTGGCGCTCCATCAGTACTTAGCCTCCAGTGGTGCAGCACTTCCTCAGCACTGACCCTCCGACAGTGCAGCACTCCCTCAATATTGACCCTGTCACAAAGCAGCATGCCTTTAGTGCTGACCCTTTGACAGTGCTGCACTTCCTCAACACTGACCCTCTAATGGTGCAGCATGCCCTCAGTACTGACCCTTCAACAGTGCAGCACTCCCTCAGTACTGACCCTCCGACAGTGCGGCACTCCCTCAGTACTGACCCTCCGACAGTGCAGCACTCCCTCAGTACTGACCCTCTGATAGTGCAGCACTCCCTCAGTACTGACCCTCTGACAGTGCAGCACTCCCTCAGTACTGACCCTCTGAAAGTGCAGCACTCCCTCAGTACTGACCCTCTGACAGTGCAGCACTCCCTCAGTACTGAGCCTCCGACAGTGGAGCACTCCCTCAGTACTGACCCTCCGACAGTGGAGCACTCCCTCAGTACTGACCCTCCGACAGTGGAGCACTCCCTCAGCACTGACCCTCTGACGGTGCCACATTCCCTCAGTACTGGCCCTCTGACAGTGCAGCACTCCCTCAGTACTGACCCTCCAACAGCGCAGCACTCCCTCAGTACTGACCCTCCGACAGTGGAGCACTCCCTCAGTACTGAACCTCCGACAGTGGAGCACTCCCTCAGTACTGACCCTCCGACAGTGGAGCACTCCCTCAGTACTGACCCTCTGACAGTGGAGCACTCCCTCAGCACTGACCCTCTGACGGTGCCACATTCCCTCAGTACTGGCCCTCTGACAGTGCAGCACTCCCTCAGCACTGACCCTCTGACGGTGCCACTTTCCCTCAGTACTGACCCTCTGACAGTGCAGCACTCCCTCAGTACTGACCCTCCGACAGTGCAGCACTCCCTCAGTACTGACCCTCTGACGGTGCCACATTCCCTCAGTACTGACCCTCTGACAGTGCAGCACTCCCTCAGTACTGACCCTCTGACGGTGCCACATTCCCTCAGTACTGACCCTCTGACAGTGCAGCACTCCCTCAGTACTGACCCTCTGACAGTGCAGCACTCCCTCAGTACTGACCCTCTGACGGTGCCACATTCCCTCAGTACTGACCCTCTGACAGTGCAGCACTCCCTCAGTACTGACCCTCTGACAGTGCAGCACTCCCTCAATACTGACTCTCTGACAGTGCAGCACTCCCTCAGTACTGACCCTCTGACAGTGCAGCACTCCCTCAGTACTGACCCTCTGACAGTGCAGCACTCCCTCAGTACTGACCGGTTTTGATTATGTGCTCAAATCCTGAATGGAGGAAAGGCATCACAACCTTTCAACTCAGAGAAAAGAATGTTACCAAGTGAGGCCATCTAGCAAAGACATAAAAGGAGTGAAATGAGTTTTTTTAACATTTTCTCTGTGGGTGATGGTGGCAATGCCACATTTAATGCCCATCCCCAGTTGCCCACAAAGGTGGGGCTGGGCCTTCCCCTTGAGCCATATGTTGATGGTGATGGGTGGGGAGTTCCAAGATGTCTGCCTAGTGGAAGAATAGTGATCCAGGTCTGTGTCAGTACTGTTGATGTGGCTTTCAGTTCAAAATTTGTGTGGCCAGTACAAACATACGCATTAGGAGCAGGAGTAGGCCACTAGGCCCTTCCTGACCTTTGCCCTGGGAACACCTGGGCCCCAGGATGGAAAGGTCAGGGACAAGAGAACATAGGCCCTTTAAGCCTTTAGACCTCCAGGGCTTCCACCAAGGAGGCCGAGCATGGCCTGCCCCTGCAATAATGTTGTCATGGAAATGAAGTAGGAGGGGCCTGAACATCAAGCTTTAATTTCCATTCCTCGCAACCTAGTTGCACCCATTTGTAGTGGTGCCCCAAGAAGTTGGTGGTTGGTCTTATGCTCGAATGCCACTTAGATCAGAGGGAAGTGAGCTACATGGGAGGCCTACATGGCTAAGGGGATCCAAAAGGTAGGCCTAGCTTTTTTTGCTCGGTGGCCCACCGGATTCTTAGTTTGTCAGGCCTTCTGGCTGCTTTGGGGCATCTGGAGGTCGCAAAGGTGCTATATAAATGCAATTTTTCCGTTCTTTCTTTTACCCAGCTTAGTGCCAGCTTGACTCTAGTTGTTCACACTCTTACCTCTCAGTAAGGAGGTGGCTGGTGCTAGTCCCACTCCAGGGTTTGATGATGTAATCTCGGTTGATGTTCTAGTGTGAGGCTGTAAACTAAGTGTCTGCCTGCTCAGATAGCTGCTAATGCTTCTACAGGGGTTGCCAACCCTCCAGGATTGGCCTGGAGTCTCCAGGAATTGAAGATCAATCTCCAGGACACTGCTGTGTGCAACCCTGGAAAAAAATCATCGGGACGTTAAGAAAAGATTGTTTTCTCTGTCA
Source organism: Isurus oxyrinchus (assembly GCA_026770705.1). Lineage (NCBI taxonomy): Eukaryota > Metazoa > Chordata > Chondrichthyes > Lamniformes > Lamnidae > Isurus > Isurus oxyrinchus. The sequence goes on along the minus strand of JANJGN010000032.1, from coordinate 9,188,149 downwards.
CACTTGCTTCGAACATTTCTCGTTACCAGGTATAAAAGTATTGAAAATGAAGGAAGAAAAGGCTGTTTGGATGACAGTCAAGCATCATCCAATTGGGTAATGAGCCTTTTTGCTTTCCAATTGGTGGAGGAAGGCAGTGAGTCACAAGGATGGATGTGTTGGCTAACTAATGGGACAAGTCATGTGATGGAACCTCCAGGAATACACTTCATCACAGCTGGCAACCCTATCATCCAAGGCGATATTGCAAGAAGAGGGTGGAGTCTCCTGGTGTGCCTGTCTTAATGAAAGCCAATCACCTTATCACCTTCATTGCTCCTTTTTGACCCTTGCTCTGCACAATGTGGCTGCCAGGGCAGGTCTAGAGAACAACACTGACTGCAAATTATCAGTATCATATTGGCTACTGAGGCACTCTGGGAACTTCTGAGGATGTGAATGGCTCTAAATAAATGCAAGCTCCTTTTCTTAATCCGGTTTGTAAGATGCGCACTTCACACACTGTGTTTGCGACCTGACCGTTGCTCCACCCCTAGTATCACCTCCTTGGCTATGGATTGTTGGAGGTGTTTCTGAGGGGAAATTAAGAATTATGCTCATACAGCACTTTCTCTTTTCCCAACCCAGGAACCTGCGGACCTGGTATAACGTTCACTGCTGCAGTTATCATTCTCCATTCTTCCTGCAAGTTGTCCTTTTGACTAGGAAAAGAGCACTTTGTGCGAGGGAATGACACGTTTAGATTTGTTCTGCTTTCAATCTGATAGTTTGCGTGCGTCCTGTGTGAAAATCCTGAGGCTTGTATTACCCAGCCGCTCGATGGGAGGAGAGCAGTAGCACAAAGTAAACATCCACAACAGGCCCCAGTGTGTGGCCCTGTCCACTTATGCCAGTCATTTTCTGCAGGGTAAATGAACACAAATAGGCCCTGTCCTATTTTGGTTTTGTGGTGTAAATGCCAACTGTGGCTCTGTACTGGGTGGCCACTCCTGCCTGGGAGTCAGAAGGTCATGGGGGTCACAGTCCCACTCCCGGGGCTGGAGCCCAGAATTTCGGCTGACGTGCCATTGCCGACCGAGGGAGTGCTGCTCAGTCAGAGGTGCCGCCTTTCAAATGCGACCTCTCATTTGGCCTCCCAGCGGATCCCACGGAACCATTCGGACGGGAAGCAGGGCGTTCCCCCTTGGGGTCCCTGCCCAATTGTTATCCCTCGACCAACATGGCAGGTGACTTGCGCCATCGTCACGTTGCTGCTTGTGGGATCTTGCTGTGTGTGCACTGGCTGCGGTGTTGCCTACGTTTCGCTTGGGAAGCATTTCATTGGCTGTAAGAGGCCTCGCGACATCCTGAGGAGACGATAGACAAGCTTTTGGAAAACAATAGCTTTTGCCAGCATCTTTAACCTACTTCCCAAGGTGCTTCACAGAGAGGCCGGCATTTATTGTCCACCCCTAATTGCCCTTGTGAAGAGCAGCTACATCCCTAATGAGTGCATCACCGTGAGATTGAAGACCATAAGACCATAAGACATAGGAGCAGAAATTAGGCCATTCGGCCCATCGAGTCTGCCATTCAATCATGGCTGATAAGTTTCTCAACCCCATTCTCCCGCCTTCTCCCCGTAACCTTTGATCCCCTTACCAATCAAGAACCTATCTATCTCGGTCTTAAATACACTCAATGACCTGGCCTCCACAGCCTCTGCGGCAATGAATTCCATAGATTCACCACTCTCTGGCTAAAGAAGTTTCTCCTCATCTCTGTTCTAAAAGGTCTTCCCTTTACTCTGAGGCTGTGCCCTCGGGTCCTAGTCTCTCCTACTAATGGAAACATCTTCCCCACGTCCGCTCTATCCAGGCCTTTCAGTATTCTGTAAGTTTCAATCAGATCCCCCCCTCATCCTTCTAAACTCCATCGAGTATAGACCCAGAGTCCTCAAACGTTCCTCATATGTTAAGCCTTTCATTCCTGGGATCGTTCTCGTGAACCTCCTCTGGACCCTCTCCTGAGATACAGGGCCCTGGAGAGGGTCCAGAGGAGGTTCACGAGAATGATCCAGATTGTGGTCCTCCTATCCTGTCTCAGGGTCGCTACCTCACCTGGACAAGAAACATGTCCGTTCCTCTCAGTATGTTTTCCACCCTCCAGAACAGGCATTGCGGAGACTAGGTTTGTGCTTCTTTGAACTGTGACAACTGAGGAGCGCTCTGATCGAGACGTCAGCAGGATAGCTCTGAAGGACGTATTTCCTCTGGTGGAAGAGCCCAGTACAAAGGTGACATAAGCTTAAAAGTAGGCCTTTTAGGCTCAAGGATAATGTTAGACTGCACATCTTCACACAAAATTCGGATAGTCTCCCCTACTGAAGGACTGTGGATGCTCAGGGTTAGTTGGAGCTAAGATAGGCGAGGAGAGAAAAGGTTAGCAAGAGAATCGGAGGGAACTTGGCCAACCTGCTTGGCCACCTTGTGAATGCACCTTCCTTGGCCATCAGGTCCTGGAGTGAGGCCTGAACCTGGAGCTTCGGGCTCAGAGGCAGGAACACTACCCAACCATTATTTTTAAATTGACATAACAGTCCTGTTTACTTGCCAAAATTCTGCATTTTTTTTTTCAAACTTCAAATCTGCTTACGGGGTAGACGGGAAAGTGGAGCTGAGACCACAACCAGATCAGCCATGATCTTATTGAATGGCGGAGCGGACTCGAAGGGCTGAATGGCCTACGCCTGCTCCCAAGTCCTGTGGGTTGAGGTGCAGATGTAGTCATGATCTAAATGACTGGCAGAGCAGGTTCAGGGGGACCTCCTCCTTCTGTTCCCAATATTCTTAAGCCCCCCGAAAGCAAGACCCTGCAGACAGAAAACTGTAGATTTAATGGAGGGTTTTCACAGCCTTTATGAATGCTGGGACAGCATCGCCTCCATTGCTAGAACCAGGGGACACAGTCTCAGAATAAAGGGCAGGCCATTTAGGACTGAGATGAGGAGGAATTTCCTCACTCAGACGGTTCTGAGTCTTTGGAATTCTCTACGCCGGAGAGGCTCAGTCACTGAGTATGTTCAAGACAGGGATCGATAGAATTCTAGACATGACAGATATCCAGGGATATGGGGATAGTGCAGGATAATGACATTGAGGTAGAAAATCAGCCATGATCTAGTTGAATGGCGGAACAGACTCGTGGGGCTGAATGTCCTACCCCTGCTCCTATTTCCTATGCTCCCAATTAGAATTAATGATCAAAACTACCACAAAGCCTCCCAATAAAGGGGTTGTGGGGAAGGCAAGGGAATGAGACACCCGGTCATCATGCAGTAGAAGTGAGTGATGGAAAGCACCCACACGTGGGTGTCAAGTGAAGAGAGGATCCGGGGGTTGGTTATGATGCCAGCTTCACCACGGATGAGTAAGCCGCGGGCACTCAGCCAAGAAGCTTATGGGCGCACGGACAAGGCACTGGCCTGGGCAGTAGGGTTGGAATAGTATCTGATCGACAATCGCCCCAAATGAGACGGGAGCGTACGAGGGAGGAGGGAGGAGTGTGGTGAGCGGAGGATGGGGAAAACGATGGCAGGTTACTCCTTTAAGAAAATCATTGTGTTTGTTTTTTAAAATATAAAGTGCATGGGGTTGCTGCAGCTTGTATACAGAACATTACTGTAAAATCCCTGAGCAACAGTCAAAACCGCAAACATTCCCCTTCCCAGTAAACCCCATCACTCCACCCTCTTCCCCGATTGGAAATTTTCCACATCCAAATAAAAAAATCTGTTTCCAACGCTGGGACCTTTCTGTAGAGTGGGAGGAATTTGGACAAAAACAAATTGTTATCGTTCTTGCTGGGCTGGAATTATTCAGCCACAACCCGTGTGTTTCCTTGTGTTCGCTGGCTTTCTGTGTAAATAACTGATAAAGCCAGGCTGAACATTCTTAAAAATCCACAAGTCGCCACAAGCATCAAACTGACAGATGCCTTTTGAGACTCACATAAAATATGATTACACTGGACTTTAGATGCTACCCAGAATATTCGAAGGGAATATGATGCAGACCTGTTGCACTCTACTTGATTATTTCATGATGTTTCAGAAAGCCGCAGGGACTTGCAGGGTAATGCTGTCTCCCAGAATGGCATTGGGCCACACAAAGCCACCTGGATACCAGGGACATAACACTGGTCCCAAAACCCATGGTTGCTCACATATTCCTTGTCATTTGAACACTCCTGCCCCTGTGGTGTTCAATACCCGATGTCGTTTCTGCTGGAAAATCTCGGTAGTGCCCACCACTGCTTCAGACTTGCACCTGCCCTGCCTAGCACCTTGGCCGAAATCCTGGTGGCATTTGCATGTGTGTGGATACGGGGTGGTGTACATCTGTAATCCCCATGGCCAAAGCTCTCTCCTGGGGATGGGGGGATGTGGATTTTCAACCAGAGGGAACATTGAATTTAACACCTGTTTATATTTCTCTCCTTCAGGCAGGCAAGGATCTGGAGGTGAAACGAAGGGTGCACCACACGTGTCCTTGCACACTGTAAGGTGCATCACATGTATCCTTGCACACAGTAAAGAACATCACACATGTCCTTGCACACAGTAAAGTGTATCACACATGTCCTTGCACACAGTAAAGAACATCACACGTGTCCTTGCACACAGTAAAGAACATCACACATGTCCTTGCACACAGTAAAGTGTATCACACATGTATCCTTGCACAAAGTAAAGAACATCACACATGTCCTTGCACACAGTAAAGTGTATCACACATGTCCTTGCACACAGTAAAGTGTATCACACATGTATCCTTGCACAAAGTAAAGAACATCACACATGTCCTTGCACACAGTAAAGTGTATCACACATGTCCTTGCACACAGTAAAGTGTATCACACATGTATCCTTGCACAAAGTAAAGAACATCACACATGTCCTTGCACACAGTAAAGTGTATCACACATGTCCTTGCACACAGTAAAGAACATCACACATGTCCTTGCACACAGTAAAGTGTATCACACATGTCCTTGCACACAGTAAAGTGTATCACACATGTATCCTTGCACAAAGTAAAGAACATCACACATGTCCTTGCACACAGTAAAGTGTATCACACATGTATCCTTGCACAAAGTAAAGAACATCACACATGTCCTTGCACACAGTAAAGTGTATCACACATGTCCTTGCACACAGTAAAGTGTATCACACATGTATCCTTGCACAAAGTAAAGAACATCACACATGTCCTTGCACACAGTAAAGTGTATCACACATGTCCTTGCACACAGTAAAGAACATCACACGTGTCCTTGCACACAGTAAAGAACATCACACATGTCCTTGCACACAGTAAAGTGTATCACACATGTATCCTTGCACAAAGTAAAGAACATCACACATGTCCTTGCACACAGTAAAGTGTATCACACATGTCCTTGCACACAGTAAAGTGTATCACACATGTATCCTTGCACAAAGTAAAGAACATCACACATGTCCTTGCACACAGTAAAGTGTATCACACATGTCCTTGCACACAGTAAAGAACATCACACATGTCCTTGCACACAGTAAAGAACATCACACATGTCCTTGCACACAGTAAAGTGTATCACACGTATACTCGCATACAGTAAAGAACATCACACGTGTCCTTGCACACAGTAAAGAACATCACATGTGTCCTTGCACACAGTAAAGAACATCACACATGTCCTTGCACACAGTAAAGAGCATCACACGTGTCCTTGCACACAGTAAAGAACATCACATGTGTCCTTGCACAAAGTAAAGAACATCACACATGTCCTTGCACACAGTAAAGTGTATCACACGTGTCCTTGCACACAGTAAAGAACATCACACATGTCCTTGCACACAGTAAAGTGTATCATACGTGTACTCGCACACAGTCAAGTGTATCACACGTGTACTCGCACACAGTCAAGTGTATCACACGTGTACTCTCACACAGTAAAGTGTATCACACATGTTCTTGCACACAGTAAAGAACATCACACATGTCCTTGCACACAGTAAAGAACATCACACATGTCCTTCCACACAAAGTGTACCACACATGTCCTTGCACACAGTAAAGTGTATCACACGTGTACTCGCACACAGTAAAGTGTATCACACGTGTACTCGCACACAGTATAGTGTATCACACATGTCCTTGCACACAGTAAAGTGTATCACACATGTCCTTGCACACAGTAAAGAGCATCACACAAGTTCTTGCACACAGTAAAGAATATCACACATGTCTTTGCACACAGTAAAAAACATCACACGTGTACTCGCACACAGTAAAGTATATCATACGTGTACTCACACACAGTCAAGTGTATCACACGTGTACTCGCACACAGTCAAGTGTATCACACGTGTACTCGCACACAGTCAAGTGTATCACACATGTCCTTGCACACAGTAAAGAGCATCACACGTGTCCTTGCACACAGTAAAGAACATCACACATGTCCTTGCACACAGTAAAGCACATCACACGTGTACTTGCACACAGTAAAGTGTATCACACATGTATCATTGCACACAGTAAAGAACATCACACATTTCCTTGCACACAGTAAAGTGTATCACACATATCTTTGCACACAATAAAGTGTATCACACATGTCCTTGCACACAGTAAAGAACATCACACATGTCCTTGCACAGTGAAGTGTATCACACATGTCCTTGCACACAGTAAAGTGTATCACACATGTCCTTGCACACAGTAAAGAACATCACACGTGTCCTTGCACACAGTAACGAACATCACACGTGTCCTTGCACACAGTAAAGAACATCACACATGTCCTTGCACACAGTAAAGTGTATCACACGTGTACTCACATACAGTAAAGTGTATCACACATGTCCATGCACACAGTAAAGTGTATCACACGTGTACTCGCACACAGTCAAGTTTATCACACATGTACTCGCACACAGTAAAGTGTATCACATGTGTACTCGCACACAGTAAAGTGTATCACATGTGTACTCGCACACAGTAAAGTGTAACACATGTGTACTCGCACACAGTAAAGTGTACCACACGTGTACTTGCACACAGTAAAGTGCATCACACATGTCCTTGCACACAGTAAAGAACATCACACGTTTCCTTGCACACAGTAAAGAACATCACACATGTCCTTGCACACAGTAAAGAACATCACACGTGTCCTTGCACACAGTAAAGAACATCACACATGTCCTTGCACACAAAGTGTATCACACATGTCCTTGCACACAGTAAAGTGTATCACACGTGTACTCGCACACAGTCAAGTGTATCACAACCTGTCCTTGCACACAGTAAAGAGCATCACACATGTCCTTGCACACAGTAAAGTGTATCACACAAGTCCTTGCACACAGTAAAGAACATCACACATGTCCTTGCACACAGTAAAGTGTATCACACATGTCCTTGCACACAGTAAAGAACATCACACATGTCCTTGCACACAGTAAAGAGCATCACACATGTCCTTGCACACAGTAAAGTGTATCACACATGTCTTTGCACACAGTAAAGAACATCACACATGTCCTTGCACACAGTAAAGAGCATCACACATGTCCTTGCACACAGTAAAGTGTATCACACATGTCCTTGCACACAGTAAAGAACATCACACATGTCCTTGCACACAGTAAAGAACATCACACATGTCCTTGCACACAGTAAAGTGTATCACACATGTCCTTGCACACAGTAAAGTGTATCACACGTGTACTCGCACACAGTCAAGTGTATCACAACCTGTCCTTGCACACAGTAAAGTGTATCACACATGTCCTTGCACACAGTAAAGAACATCACACATGTCCTTGCACACAGTAAAGAACATCACACATGTCCTTGCACACAGTAAAGTGTATCACACGTGTACTCGCACACAGTAAAGAGCATCACACATGTCCTTGCACACAGTAAAGTGTATCACACATGTCCTTGCACACAGTAAAGTGTATCACACGTGTACTCACATACAGTAAAGTATATCACACATGTCCTTGCACACAATAAAGTGTATCACACATGTATCCTTGCACACAGTAAAGAACATCACACATGTCCTTGCACACAGTAAAGTGTATCACACATGTCCTTGCACACAGTAAAGTGTATCACACATGTCCTTGCACACAGTAAAGAACATCACACATGTCCTTGCACACAGTAAAGTGTATCACACATGTCCTTGCACACAGTAAAGTGTATCACACATGTCCTTGCACACAGTAAAGAACATCACACATGTCCTTGCACACAGTCAAGTGTATCACACATGTCCTTGCACACAGTAAAGAACATCACACATGTCCTTGCACACAGTAAAGAACATCACACATGTCCTTGCACACAGTAAAGTGTATCACACATGTCCTTGCACACAGTAAAGTGTATCACACATGTCCTTGCACACAGTAAAGAACATCACACATGTCCTTGCACACAGTCAAGTGTATCACACATGTCCTTGCACACAGTAAAGAACATCACACATGTCCTTGCACACAGTAAAGAACATCACACATGTCCTTGCACACAGTAAAGTGTATCACACGTGTACTCGCACACAGTAAAGAGCATCACACATGTCCTTGCACACAGTAAAGTGTATCACACATGTCCTTGCACACAGTAAAGTGTATCACACATGTCCTTGCACACAGTAAAGTGTATCACACGTGTACTCACATACAGTAAAGTGTATCACACATGTCCTTGCACAGTAAAGTGTATCACACATGTCCTTGCACACAGTAAAGTGTATCACACATGTATCCTTGCACACAGTCAAGTGTATCACACATGTCCTTGCACACAGTAAAGAACATCACACATGTCCTTGCACACAGTAAAGAACATCACACGTGTACTTGCACACAATAAAGTGTATCACACATGTATCCTTGCACACAGTAAAGAACATCACACATGTCCTTGCACACAGTAAAGTGTATCACACATGTCCTTGCACACAGTAAAGTGTATCACACATGTCCTTGCACACAGTAAAGAACATCACACATGTCCTTGCACACAGTAAAGTGTATCACACATGTCCTTGCACATAGTAAAGAACATCACACATGTCCTTGCACACAGTAAAGAACATCACACATGTCCTTGCACACAGTAAAGAACATCACCCATGTCCTTGCACACAGTAAAGTGTATCACACGTGTACTCGCACACAGTAAAGAGCATCACACATGTCCTTGCACACAGTAAAGTGTATCACACATGTCCTTGCACACAGTAAAGTGTATCACACATGTCCTTGCACACAGTAAAGTGTATCACACATGTCCTTGCACACAGTAAAGAACATCACACATGTCCTTGCACACAGTAAAGTGTATCACATGTGTACTCGCACACAATAAAGAGCATCACACATGTCCTTGCACACAGTAAAGTGTATCACACATGTCCTTGCACACAGTAAAGTGTATCACACCTGTCCTTGCACACAGTAAAGAGCATCACACATGTCCTTGCACACAGTAAAGAACATCACACATGTCCTTGCACACAGTAAAGTTTATCACACATGTCCTTGCACACAGTAAAGCGTACCACACGTGTACTTGCACACAAAGTGTATCACACATGTCCTTGCACACAGTAATGTGTATCACACCTGTCCTTGCACACAGTAAAGAGCATCACACATGTCCTTGCACACAGTAAAGTGTATCACACCTGTCCTTGCACACAGTAAAGAGCATCACACATGTCCTTGCACACAGTAAAGAACATCACACATGTCCTTGCACACAGTAAAGTGTATCACACATGTCCTTGCACACAGTAAAGAACATCACACATGTCCTTGCACACAGTAAAGTGCATCACACATGTCCTTGCACACAGTAAAGTGTATCACACATGTCCTTGCACAGAGTAACGTGTATCACACATGTCCTTGCACACAGTAAAATGTATCACATGTGTATTCGCACACAGTAAAAGGTATCACACATGTCATTGCCACAAGTGAGAACTCAGTAAATCCACCATTTTGATGTAACCAAATTAGAGTTTGCAAGATTAGGAAGGAAATTGACAAAGTTGACCAGTTAATTATGTAATATGGTGAAAGGTTCACAGATCAGGTATTCAAGTTAAAAATTAGCTTGCATAAAAACACTTAGTACTAACATTGCACAGTGTCATTTAATTCCGCTTGCACCTGAACGGAAAAGTTCAAGAACAAAATGGCTGTCCCAGGGAGACTGAAGCTTCCTTTGGTCTGTAATAGTCAATAGTTAAAACTGACTTGAGTTAACGTTTATTACTTATCCTACATCAGGGAAACACTTACAGACGAGCCTTACATGGTGCTGCAGGTGATCAAAATGGTGCCAATGTTTGCTTTCATCTGGAACTTGTTCCAAATGGCTAAGCAGCACATTATACACCAGCTGAATAACCCATGATTTATTAAAATTAACAGTGTGAGAAATATTACTATAAATCATCACACATTTGTACTTCAAAATTATTGGACCATCTCGTTCTGGGTGCAAAATAAATTTACTAGAATAATACCAGAGACATTAACCTATCAGAAAATAGAAGGCTGAGAAATGACCTAATAGTGGTCTTTCAAACTATGAAAGGGTTTGACAGAGTTGATATAGAGATGTTTCCGTAGAATGGTTACAGCACAGAAGAAGGCCATTTGACCCATCATATCTGTGCTGGCTCTCTGAAGGAGCAATTTACCTAGTGCCATTCCACTGCATACACACATTCCTCCTTTTCTGATAATGAGCCAATTCCCTCTTGAAAGCTTCGATTGAATCTGTCTCAACCACACTCTCAGGCAGTGCATTCCAGATCCTAACCACTCGCTGCATGAAAAAGTTTCTCCTCATGTCACCAATGCTTCATTTGCCAATCACCTTAAATCTGTGTCCCTCTGGTTCTCAGTCCTTCCACCAGTGGGAACAGTTTCTCCCGATCTACTCTGTCCAGACCCTTCAGGATTTTGAATGCCTCTATCAAATCTCCTCTCTACCTTCTCTTCAAGGAGAACAGTCCCAACTTCTCCAATCTACCCACGTAACTGAAGTTCCTCATCCCTGGAACCATTCCACATCTTCTCAAAAGCCTTCACATCCTTCCTAAAAGATCCAGTTGAGGCTGAACCCATGTTTTAACAGATTTAACCTTGCCTTTGTACTCTATGCCTCTATTAATAAAGCCTGGGATACTGTATGCTTTATTAACTGTGCTCTCAGCCTGTTCTGCCACCTTCAATGATTTATGCACATATACCCCCAGGACCCTCTGCTCCTGCACCCCCTTTAGAATTGTGTCCTTTATTTTATATTGTCTCACCATGTTCTTTCTACCAAAATGAATCATTCATATTTCTCTGCATTAAATTTCATCTTCCACTTGTCTGCCTATTCCACCAACCTGCAGATGTCCTTTTGAAGTTCTATACTATCCCCTCACAGTTCACAATGCTTCCAAGTTCTGTATCATCCACAATTTTTGAAATTGTCCCCTGTACACCAAGGTCTAGGTCATTAATATGTATCAGGAACAGCAGGGGTACCAACACTCATCCCTGGGGATCTCCACTACAAACCTTCCTCCAGTCTGAAAAACATCCATTGACCACGACTCTCTGTTTCCTGTCACTCAGCCAATTTCCTATCCATGTTGTTACTGTCCCTTTTATTCCGTGAGCTATAACATTGCTCACAGGTCTGTTGTGTGGCACTGTATCAAATGCCTTTTGGAAATCCATGTACACCACATCAACAGCATTGCCCTCATCTACTCTCTCTGTTACTGCATCAAAAAAACTCAAGCAAGTTAGTCAAACACCATTTTCCCTTAACAAATCCATGCTGGCTTTCTTTAATTAACTAACATTTGCCCATGTGACTATTAACTTTGTCCTGAACTATCATTTATAGAAACTTCTGCACCAGGGAAGTTAAACTGACTGGCCTGTAGTTGCTGGGCTTATATTTATTTGAACAAGGGTGCAATTCTCCAGTCCTCTGGCACCACCCCTGATTCTAAGGAAGGTTGCAAAATTATGGCCAGTACCTCTGCAATTTCCACACTCACTTCACTAAGTATCCCTGGGTGTATCTGATCTGGTCCTGGTGCCTTACCAACTTTAAGTACAGGCAGCCTATCCAATACCTCCTCCTTCTCAATCTTAAACCTTACAAGTGCTTGAATTACCTCCTCTTTCACCATGGACTGTGCAGAATGTTCCTCCTTGGTAAAGACAGATGCAAAGGATTAATGTAACACCTCGGTCATGTCCCTTGCCTCCATGTGTAAATCCACTTTTTGGTCCCTAATCGGCCCCATTCCTCCTTTTAACACCCTTTTACTATTTATAGCCCTACAGAAGATTTTTGGATTCCCTTGTATGTCAGCTGCCAGCCTTTTCTCATACTCTCTCTTTGTTACTCTTATTTGCTTTGTCACTTCTCCTCTGAACCTCCTGTACTCAGCCTGGTTACCAGTTGTATTATTCACCTTGGAAAGTGGCTGCAGAGACAGTGGAGGCATTGGTCAAAATATTCCGGGAGGGTCCCAGTCGATTGGAAAACCACTAATGTGACCCCCCTATTCAAGAAGGGAGGGAGACAAAAAGCAGGAAACTCTAGGCCAGTCAGCCTAATGCTAGAAGATGCTAAAGTCCATTATTAAGGAAGAAATAACAGGACATTTAGAAAAGCTTAATACAATCAAATAGAGTCAACATGGTTTTGTGAAAGGAAAATCATGTTTGACAAATTTACTAGAGTTCTTTGAGGATATAACAAACAGGGTTGATAAAAGGGAACCGGTAGATGTAGTGTATTTGGATTTCCAGAAGGCATTCGATAAGGTGCCACATAAAAGGTTATTACTGCACAAGATAGGAGCTCACGGTATTGGGGGTAATGTATTAGTATGGATTGAGGATTGGTTAACACACACAAGACAGAGAGTCAGGATTAATGGGTCTTTTTCAGGTTGGGAAGACATAACTAGTGGAGTGCCACAAGGATCAGTCCTAGGGCCTTAATTATTTATGATCTATATTAATGACTTGGAGGAGGGAGCAGAGTGTAATGTATCCAAATTTGCTGATGATACAAAATAGGTGGGAAGGCAAGTTGTGATGAGGACATAAGGAATCTGCAAGGGTATAGATAGGTTGAGTGAATGGGAAAAAACTTGGCAGATGGAGTTTAATGTAGGAAAGTGTGAGGTCATACACTTTAGTAGGAAGAATCAAAAGACCGACTGTTATTTAAGTGGAGAGAGACTCCATAAAAGTGCAGCACAGAGGGATCTGGGTGTTCTTGTGCATGAAACACAAAAAGTTAACATGCAGATGCAGCAAATAATTAAGAAGGCAAATGGAATTTTGGCCTGTATTGCTAGGGGGGTTGGAGTTTAAAAATAGGGAAGTCTTGTTACAACTGTACAGGGTGTTGGTGAGGCCTCACCTGGAGTACTGTGTACAGTTTTGGTCCCCGTATTTAAGAAAGGATATACTGGCATTGGAGGCAGTTCAAAAGAGATTCACTAGGCTGATTCCTGGGAAGAAGGGGGTGACTTATCAAGAACGGCTAAACAGGTTAGGCCTTTATTCATTAGAGTTTAGAAGAATGAGGGGTAACCTTACTGGAACGTACAAGATTCTGAGGGGTCTTGACAGGGTAGATGTTGACAAGATATTTCCACTAGTGGGGGATTCTCAAACTAGGGGACATGGTTACAGAATAAGGGAGCACTCATTTAAAACTAAGATGTGAAGGAATTTCTTCGATGAGGGTAGTGAATGTCTGGAATTATCTACCCCAGAGAGTTGTGGAGGCTAGATCATTGAAAGTATTTAAAGAGGAGGTAGATAGATTTTTGAAATATCGGGGAGTTGAGGGCTATGAGGAGCTGGCACAAAAGAGGAGTTGAGACCTGGGGCAGATCAGCCATGATCTTATTGAATGGTGAGGCAGGCTTGAAGGGCTGAATGGCCTATTCCTGCTCCTATTTTTCTGTTCTTATGTTCTTATGACATCTGTCTTAGACACATTTTTTTCTTCTACATCTTAATCTCTATCTCATTTATCTTCCAGGGAGCTCTGGATTTGTTTGCCCTGACTTTCCCCAGTGGGAATCTAACTTGGCTGTGCCCGAACTCTCTCTTCTTTAAAGGCAGCCTATTGTTCAGTTATAGTTTTTCTTGCCAACCTTTGGTTCCAATTTGTCTGGGTCAGATCCATTCTTACCCGATTGAAGTTGGCTTTCCCCCAATTTATTATCCTTATTCTGGATTTCATCTTGTCCTTTTCCACAGCCAATCTAAACCTTATGATATAATGATCGCTGTCCCCTAAATGTTCCCCTGCTGACACTTGATCCACTTGGCCCACCTCGTTCCCAAGAACCAGGTCCGGCAGTGCTGCCTTTCTCACTGGACTGGAGGTATTCTGCTGTAGTAAATTCTCCTGAATACACTCTAGGAACTCATGCCCCCTCTGCCCTATATACTATTACTATCCTAGTCTATATTCAGATAATTACATTATAACTACTTTATAATTTGTGCAAGTCTCTGTTATTTCCTTGCAAAGTTTGTTCCTCTACATCTTTCCCACTAGTTGGTGGCCTATAGACTTCAGTGAGCAACGTAACTGTACTTTTTTTGTTCCTTAGCTCTAGCCAAATCGATTCTATCTTTGACCCCTATGGGATGTCCACTCTCTCCAGCACTGCAATGTTCTCCTTAGTCAATACTTCCACCCCTCCCCCGTTCCTTCCTTGATCCAATTGCAGGCAGGACAAGAGCATAAATATAATTATGGTTAATAAGTCCAAATGGGAATTCAGAGAGTGGTGAGAATGTGGAACCCGCTGCAGCGAGGAGTGGTTGAGATGAGTAGTGCAGATACGTTTAAGGGGAAAGCTAGATAAACACATGACGGAGAAAGGATATGTTGATAGGGTGGGATGAACAGGCTCAGGTGGAACAGAAACACTAACGCAGACCTGATGGCCTGTTTCAATGCTGTAAATACATTGGGCCGAATTTTGCCCTTGGCGGGGCGGGCAAAGAAGGGCAGGAAGCCAACCGCCGCCCGCGATTGGCACCGTGCCGCGACTTCACACTGGCAGGCCAATTAAGGCCCGCCCAGCATGAAACGCGAGTGGCAGTGCTGAGCGCTGTCTGTGTGGGTGGGGAGAGGAGGGCGAGCATGCCAAGTGTGAACTTGAGGCGTGCGTGCGAGTGAGCGCTACATAATCTCCCTGAGGCACCGAGCTGCTCCAGGGAGACGAAACGTTGTTAAAAAAAGAAAATAAAAATGTAGTAAAACACATCCCCTCGTGTGACTCTGTCACAGGGACATGTTATTAATTCAACTGTAGAACTTTTCTTTTTATTTGCTTTTGGAAACCTCATCCCGCCCACGGATGAGGTTGCCAAAACCTTTTCGCCCGCCCGCCTACCGTAAGGGCATTTGAAAAATTTAGCTTAATTGATCATTTAATGGCTTTAACAGGCCTTTTAATTGTCGGCAGGCGTACTGCCAACTCCAGCGCGCATCGCTAACTGAACTATCGCACGACTGTGCATTGACGTCTGCACACTCGGTGAAAACTTCTGCCCATTTGTAATTCTCTGATCATTTTGAACCGTGTCATCCAACACATTCTTCCCCCTCTCTGTATCCTCCCTGTGTTGTAACCCACAGCACGGGGGTGTACCCGCATCTTCTGATTCAGAGGCCAGTATGCTGCCAACTGAACTGTAGGGGGTGGTCGATCTCATCCAGAATCACAGAATTGTTACAATGCAAGAGGAGGTCATTCAGCTTATCATGTCTGCACTGGCTCTCCGAATGAGCCATTTCACTCAGTGCCATTGTCCCGCCTTCTCCCCGTAACCCTGCACATTCTTCCTTTTCAGATAACAGTCTAATTCCCTTTGGAATGTTTCAATCAAACCTGCCTCCCCCACACTCTCCAACAGCATATTCCAGACCTTACCCACTCACTGTGTTTTTTCTCATATTGCTTTTGTTTCTTTTGCCAATTACTTTAAATCTGTGCCCTCTTGTTCTTGATCCTTCCACGAGTGGGAACAGTTTCCCCCACCGACTCTGTCCAGACCCCTCATGATTTTGAATACCTCTATCAAATCTCCTCTCAAGCTTCTCTTCTGTAAGGAAAACAGCCCCAGCTTCTCCAATCTATCTTGATAACCAAAGTTCCTCGTCCCTGGAACCATTCTCGTGAATCTAACCATGATACCATCTGTCCAAAGCCAACATGGACTCCCAGTATGATGAGACATATATACAATGTGAAAAATAGTAAAGGAGTGTGGGTGACTGCACCATCTCATTCATCAGATGGCATGGCATAAGCATTTTATGGTGTGTCATGAAAAGCTGATTACTGCCACAAATTACTTTGGGGCATATTGAACTTTTTAAGGAAGACTTGTGTGTTTTTAAAGAAATACAAGCAAAGAGGCTGAGCAAAAGATGGCTGATAATGTGAAGTGACCACTTTCTGGAAAATTCCTATGCGAATTATACTGACGTGTCCTGAAAGAACATGGAATGTCACACCTGAAAAGGTGTCATGGCCTTCTTCAAACAGAGACACTTGAAAGGGTGATAGGAAAGACGCAAAAGACTGAACTTTAATCTCCTGTGGTTGTGGAGACAAAGACTAATTTGCACGTCTCAGCAGACATCCAAAATCCATCTCCTGTTGATTTTTATCTCAGAATGTGTGAATAGTCAGAGATGAAAAGAACATGAAGTCTGGGTGTGAGTCATAGTTTTTCCATAACAGAATACACAGGGAAAAATCAGTTAAAAAGCTGGTGTGTTGGTGTGCTGTGTGGGACAGCAAGAAGAAGACCAATTAATCACCCCTGAAGTTGTGGGCGCAGTCTCTCTCTCTTTCTCTCCCTCTCCCTCCCTCTCTCTGTTGCTAGAGGCAAAGCTCAGTAGAAGCCACAATCAGAAAGGAAATTGGACAGCCTCTTCAGCTATCCTGCAGAACAAAGTTTCTCCAAACCAACTGCAAAACTGCCAAAGTCAGCTCTACTGGAATCACCAAACTTAACGGTCGTAACATTTTGCCATCGACACCTCACGGACAAGCCAAGGACAGATTCGTATATCTTTGTAAACTTTCATTTGGACTCTTAACTTCTCATTCCTGATCTGTGTGTTGTGTTTTTATTATTTTTCTCAGTTTTTTTAGTAATTAATAAACTTACTCTTTCTTTAACTCAAGAAAACCTGGTTAAATTGGCTCCTTCCAAAAAAAACATTTGGACTGGGAAAATGTATTCACAAGGGATCCCTTTTAAATTAACCTTGTTGCAACCAACTGAGAGGGTTGAATAAAGAAGGGGAGCCATTCTTCTCACCCAGGAACATAAAATTGGGGCCTCGTTCAGGAAGTTAACGAATTGGGGGACCTTGTCTGGGGAATGGTCTTAACAGGTGGCATGAGTTAAACTTTTTATTGGCACAGTTCTTGGTCCTCCTGCTTATCATTTCATTCTTTTATTGCCTTGCCAGCTTTTCTCAGGTTAATACGATGATTTGTACAGCCATGCGGGTCCAAGCTACTTCATGAGTTCTTATTTACCAGGAGGCTCCTGTCAAGGCATTTGGTGTAGACAACTAAATGAGAGTTGTGCACATGTGAAATTTGCTACCAAGGGGGTGGTTGAGGTGAATAATATAGATACAGTTAAGAGGAAGCTAGGTAAGCATATGAGGGAGAAGGGATCAGAGGGTTACGATGGTAGAGTTGGATGAGGAAAGATGGAAGGAGGTTTGAGTGGAGCATAAACACTGGCATGGACTGGTGGGGCTGAATGGCCTGTTTGTGTGTGCTATTAGAGTTCTGCGGAATTCTATGTCATTATCATCAGTCAAGGTTCGGGTGCAGTCAGTGCCATTTGTGAATGAGTGAGTCATGCAGAAATTTCTAAAACGTACTACAATTGTCACCCTAATTATTTCGCTTGGGTTAAAATTGCAGATGTAGGGGGATAACACAAGTACATGAAGCAGGGTGCGAAACATAGCACAGAGGGAAAATTAGCTCCTTATAGCCTTTTTAGACAAAACAAAATATCATTTCTCCATCGTTTTCTGTGCCACACCAGGGACTTACCTACTCACTTGGACTTAGTTCCTCCAGTCTTGTGCAAGACAATGAGCAAGACTCCGCCATGAACCCCAGTCCATTGCAATCTCTTTCACTCCAACCCAGGTGGTGTCCCACTCCTGAAGGTCCTCCTTAAAAGTACTTCACCAGGTCTTCTTTGGTTGGCCCCATCTTCTTCCATTTGGTGGGGTCCATTCTATTGCCACTCTGCCAGGGCGTATGTCCAGGAGGCAAAATATGTCTCCTGTCAGCCTCAGTCATCTCTCCCTCATGATGGCCGGGATTTTCCAGTCCCACCAGCAGCAGGTAGAAAATCCCAGTCTTCTGGAGCACTCCCTCGTTGGTGATGCTGTCTCTCCACATGACGCCCAGGATCTTAGGTAGGCGGCACTGGTGAAATATGTCCAATTTACATGACATCTTTGCTGTCCTCTTCCATGCCTTGCTGGCATAGATTACGATTGGCATGTGTAGAGTCACAGCTTCATGGCTGTGTCGATGGTGTTGGATGCCTACACCATGTGGAGCCATTGGAAGGCCAATGCTGCTTTACCCATTGTTGTGTGGATGTCGATCTCTACATCACCCTCCCTGGAGATGTTGTTAGTTAGGTATGGGAAGTGGTCAATGTCCTCGATGTTGCATTGCATGATGGTGACAGTTGCTGTCTAGCCGTCACAGTCTTGGTCTTCTCGTAGCTGATGTGTAAACCAACCTTGGCACCACTCCTCTCAAGACTGGTGGCCATGTCTTGGAGCGTGTGTGATTCTTCAGCTAGCAGGCTGGTGTAATCTGTGAAATCTAGGTCCGGACCAGGGACGGACATTAGTTATTGAGGCTACAATTTACTTTCATCAGTAAAAGACTAAACTGCAGAAGGGTCATACTGCACATCCCAGATTTTCGTGGCTCCACCATTGGCGGCCATGTCTTCAGCTGCCTCATCCCCAAGCTTGGAAATGCCCTTGCTAAGCCTCTCCTCCTCTCTCTCCTCCTGTAAGCCGCTCCTTTCAGCCTACCCCTTTGACCCAGCATTTGGTCATCTGTCCCAATATTTCCTTGTGGGACTCAGTGTCAAATTTTCTTTGATAAGACTCCGGTGAAGCGGTGTGGGACATTTTGTTGCATTAGTGGTGCTATACAAATGCAAGTTGTTGTTGTAGACACGAGCATGGCAATAGAATTAACCCTCTTAAGTTAAGACCCTACCTCAGATCTGCACATGACAAGGAGTCAATAAGAAAGCTACTTTAGCCCATCCATCGGGAACACACTTACAGTGTCCTCCATCAAGCATTGACTCTTTCTTAAATGATTCCAACGTGTTTTTTTTTGGCTGCACCAAGCTGCATCAGACTAGTGCGGATAGAGGTGATGGAATATGCAAATGGTTCACCCATAATAGCACTATACCGTGTGCAGAGACACACGTGCAGATATCAGGTATAATTGTGCTTTGAACACGTGTCCAAGCCTCCCTACAGGCTTGTCAAGCTTGTGGTTGCATCTGAATTGCATCTTTATTGTTCACCGTTGTAAATCTGCACCATTGCAGAGGGAGAATGGACTTGCTAATAATTCATCTCCCTAAATGCACCACCATGCAGCTGCTCATTCATCAACCTGAGCATTCTTGCTTTGGAGTCAGAAGATTGCCTGTTCAAGACCCACTCGAGAGACTTGAGCACATTTTTTTTATTCATTCATGGGATGTGGCTTCGCTGGCTGGGCCAGCATTTATTGCCCATCCCTAATTGCCCTTGAGAAGGTGGTGGTGAGCTGCCTCCTTGAACCGCTGCTGTCCATGTGGTGTAGGTACACCCACAGTGCAGTTAGGGAGGGAATTTCAGGATTTTGACCCAGCGACAGTGAAGGAACAGCCAATATATTTCCAAGTCAGGATGGTGAGTGGCTTGGAGGGGAACTTGCAGGTGGTGGTGTTCCCATGTGTCTGCTGTCCTTGTCCTTCTAGATGGTAGTGGTCGTGGGTTTGAAAGGTGCTGTCGAAGGAGCCTTGGTGGGTTGCTGCAGTGCATCTTGTAGATGGAACACACTGCTGCTACTGTGTGTCGGTGGTGGAGGGAGTGAATGTTTCTGGATGGGGTGCCAATCAAGCGGGCCGCTTTGTCCTGGATGGTGTCGAACTTCTTGAGTGTTGTTGGAGCTGCACTCATCCAGGCAACTGGGGAGTATTCCATCACACTCCTGACTTGTGCCTTGTAGATGGTGGACAGGCTTTGGGGAGTCAGGAGGTGAGTTACATGCCACAGGATTCCTAGTCTCTGACCTGCTCTTGTAGCCACAGTATTTATATGGCTAGTCCACATAACCCAGACTGATCGCTGTTTGTGGGATCTTGCTGTGCACAAATTGGCTGCTGCATTTCCCACAACAACGATTGTGCTTCACAGATTGGAAAGTGCTTTGGGACATTCTGAGTTCCTAAAAGGGCTATAGAAATGCAAGTTTTCTTTCTTTCAACACCTATCCCTATTTTCATTACTGTTGATGTCAAAGGGAGATCAGGCAGCAGGGTGTAGTGGCAGATGATTCGATGTTGGCCATTTTACACTATCAGCAAATATTAAAACTGCCCCAGTGTTTCTAAAGACTGTCCACATACCAGTTATCTAAGGAAATGTGTTTTAGATTACTGATCTACTGTCAGTCATCAGCAAAATCAATCAGCAACAAAGTGATGGAAAGTGTCACTGACAGTGCTATCAAAATGGCATTTATTCAACAATAACCTGCTCACTGATGCCCAGCTTGGGTTCTGCCAGGGTCACTCAGCTCCTGACCTTATTACAGCCTTGGTTCAAACATGGACAAAAGGGCTGAACTCCAGAGGTGAGGTGAGAGTGACTGCCCTTGACACCAAGGCAGCATGTGACCGAGTGTGGCATCAAGGAGCCCTAGCAAAACTGGAGTTAATGGGAATCGGGGAAAACTCTCTGCTGGTTGGAGTCATACCTAGCACAAAGGAAGATGGTTGTGGTTGTTGGAGGTCTGTTCCCACCTCAGGCCAACTTCAGGGGGTGGCAACCCTGAATCCAGCCTGGCATGAAAATTACATGTGCATGTGGAGTCATGTGGAGAATTTGGGAATACAATATCAGGAAACGGCCAGACTCCTGATTCCTGAGCCAGTGATGAAAATCTGGCCTTATCTGCTTATTCATGAGGCCAAGGATCCCATACGGTTTGTTTTAAACAGTTTTAACAATTTGTCTTTCCCCCTTCAAATTGACCTTACAGATCCTTTTCTATCTTGGCAGCTCATTTACCAGCTTTTGCACAGCCTGTCCCTGCAACCCAATTCCCTGCTTCATCTCTCAGTTGGTTTCATTTATCCATAAAACCAACGCCTTCAAAACAGTGCCATGGGATCTTTCACATCCACTGGCAGGCAGTTGAGTTCCCCAGTTTAACATTTCATCCATAAAATTGCAGCTCTGACAATGTAGTGCCTCCTCGGTCCTTCACTGGAGTGTCAGTTTTGATTTTTGTGCACAAGCCCTGGAGTGGAACTTGAACCGTCATGACTCAGAGGCAAACATGCTACCAACTGAACCAAGGCTAACAGCTAGGATAGAAGGGTATTCACTGGAGGGTTATGTGGATGGTTCTGTTTGCTGTAAAAACATTGTTGAGCAGGAGTTTGATTTGTATGCCAGTGATAAATGTTGGGAAAATTGAGTGAAGGGCAGATAGGTTAATTCACACAATAGGATTGGCACCACATCCACAAACATTCACTCCCTCCAACACTGACGCACAGTAGCAGCATTGAGTACCATCTACAAGATGCACTGCAGCAACTCACCTCTTCGACAGCACCTTCCAAACCCGTGACCTGGTTTGCTCATTGTGGTTTTTGAAAGCTGGATGTGCAGTGTCTGAGCAACAAATAAAAAAGAACCTAGTATTAATGCTGATGAATCAGCCCTTAGCTCTGTGAATAAGTGTTGAAACACTATTAATAATGCTCATGCTATGACCCAGCTGTGCGGGAGGTGAATATGGACACCAATGGAGAGGGCAAGCAACTCTCCACAGAGGAGGCCTTGTACATCTTTGTGGCTGAGAGGGTGGAATGACAAAATTCCCCCTAGGGGTTGAAAGGTCGACCAACGCTAAACAGAGAAACTATCAAATGTGGGAGGTAATCAGGCAGAGGTGAATTCAAAGTCTCGTTCCTGCTAAACTTGGAAAGATATGTGAAAGAAGTGCCAAGCAACTGTCCAACATTACGCCATATGGGCATGACTGCCAATTACTTTGCATGGCCATATACCAGCAATTATGTGTTGGCATATTGGGATATGAAAGCCAATTATCTCATATTGGTAGAAATGAACATAAGAAACAGGAGCAGGAGTAGGCCATTCAGCCCCTCAAGTCTGCTCTGCCATTCAATAAAGTCATGGCTGATCTCCTACCTCAACTCCACTTTTTTGCCCTCCTCCTCGATTCCCTTCATGTTTAAAACTCTCTTGATCTCCATCTCAAGTGTACTCAATGACTAAGCATCCACAGCCCTCTGGGCTAGAAAATTCTAAAGATTCACGCCCCCCTCAGTGAAGGAACTTCTCCTCATCTCAGTCCTATATGGCCGACCCCTTATTTTGACACTGTGACTCCATGCTCTAGATTCCCCAGCCACCACCTCCCAGCATTGAAGTCCCTTACGAGTGTTTCAATGCGATCACCTCTCATTCTCTATACTCCAGGGAATATAGGTCAAGTCTTCTCAATCTCTCCCCATAAGAAAATCCCCTCACTGCAGGAGTCAGTCTAGTGACCCTTTCTCGCAATTGTCTAAGGCAAGTGAATCCTTGTTAAGGTAAGCCAATTGCATTGTATATATTATCCATGTTTATCTGAATGGTTACTGTAGTTACTCTAGTTGTGATTTGCCATAGCAACTCATTTCGCTCTGTTGCCAAGGTTAAGGCTGTGCAATGTGGCTGTAAGCTAAGTGCACCTGGTGGAACATGTCATCAGATGACAGAGCACTCAGATCATTGGACTCCAAGCTCTGGAGGTGGAACTGAGAACAAGTTGCTGAAGTCGGGTTCTGGAGAACCGAGTTCTGAGGATAGACTGGAATAAACCAAAGGGATGAGGTTTTTTTTTGGCTTTCTCCTGATCTCCCACCCTTACCTTGGTAGAAGAGGGCTAGAAACCCTGGAGAAAATACATAAGCACCATTTGTGCCATTGTCATGAGGCTTTACCCCACTGAAATTCAATTCTCAAGCCCTCTTCATCCATGAAAGACAATGTATAACCCAACAGATGAAAACGACAGACGGAAGAAGACCAGCTAGTCCATGGTGCTGCCCCACACAGTTATAGGGCAATTGAGTCGCACTCCCCAGCTATTGTATCTCCTGGGAGAGGCCGAGTTAGGGCTGAAGCAAATCTGGGCAATTCCTCTGTGATTCCCAACATGGAAAAGGAGGTCCAGGAGAGCGCAATGCTTAACCTTGTCGAGGTGCACGAGGGATATACAAAAGGCAAATACAAACACTACGGCAGACTAACTCAGTATATGTATGGAGTAATTATGATTTTATTTAGTGTGCAATATACCTTTAAGAATAATACATGTTAAGGAAGATCACATGATCTTTAGTACCCAATGGCAGAGTAGCGTGGGCTGCCTCTGTAGTTAGTAGTTAGTAGTTAGTAGTGATAAAGTTTGAAGTGAAAGCACACATGTAGTTGCTGCTGAGTACCTTTGTAAATAATCTAAAACTTTCCACCTAAGAAGTGTCGGCTGATCTACTCTATCACTCGTACCAAATCGACCACCACTCACAACAAACTGATGACGAGGCTAAAACAATTTTAAATCAAGTGAAACAAAATCAGCACTGTACCTCACCCAATAATTGTAAGTAGAAGTTCCGTTCGAATCAAAGAAGTAATTCCCTCTCAAAATGCCACAATTCGGAAGAATTGATCCTTTCGATCCAGCCATGGACAATTGGTCTCATTTACATTGTTCTTTTTCCAAACGAGCGAGATTATGGGGGAAGAGAAGAGGTGAACAATCTTCTTATCCACATGTGGGAATAAAGCCCATGGCTTGATTCAAAGTTTGATGGCACCCTGTGCCCCAGATTCGAAAAATGTTGATGAATTGGTAGACCTGGTGAAGGGCCATTATCAACCAAAGCCTCAGTAACGATGCAAATGTTCAAGTTTAACATGAGAAGTAGAGCCCAGGGAGAGGCCATTGCGTGCTACATGGCAAGTTTGAAGCAGTTAACGGAACATTGTGAGTTTGGCGCATCTTTAAATGACATGCTCCAAGGTCGTTTAGTGTGCAGTCTGAATGAGGACACGATTCAGAAGAGATTATTGTCCGAAACAAATTGGGATTTTAAGAAGGCGCAAGAGATAGCGCTGGCCATGGAAAGTGCAGAAAGGGATTCAAAAGCCATACAGGGAGTGCAAAATGTCACCCTCCTCCATATCGGGTGGGAAACCCCAGCCAAAAAGGGCACGAAAATGTAAGACTCTGCCGTGAAGCAGGTAACAGTTCCCACTAACCTGGAAAATGAGAAAAAATGGCAGCAGCAAAAACAAAGAATAATTTCGGTAGAGATGGAAACAAGCAGCTTTTTAATGATTGGCAGTTTAAAAAAATCGAATGTTATTATTGTCACAGAAATGGACACATGATGAGGCAGCGCAAGGAAAGATCCAAGCAGGCTTTTAAACAAAAGAAGAAGCCCAATGAAATCTACAATGTGGAAGATCCTGAAACAACAAATTCAGACATTTACTCGTTGTTTAATCGGAAAGTTGGAAAGACAGAACCAATACTTGTCACAGTGAAAGTAAATGGCAGACCTGTTAGAATGGAAGTGGACACAGGAGCTTCCACTGCAGTAATTGGGGAACATACCTTCAGATATCTGAATAATGGGGAACATCAATTAAGTTTAGAAGAAACAACTGCTCAATTAAAACCTTACACGGGTGAAGACATTCCTGTCAGACATTCCTGCATAAGTAGAGTATGGAAGCCAATCGATAAAGTTACCAGTGTTGGTATTGAGAGGCAGAGGACCCAGCCTCCTAGAGTGAAATTGGCTTAGGGAAATCGACCTTGATCAACCACTGGGATTCCAAAAGGAAGCTGGAAGCATTCCTGTTCTGAAAAAGGAGTGTGTAAGGACTCAACAAGCTGAAGAAACGCAGGCTGTCTTCAGCTAAAACCTGGAGAAACAGCAGAAGGGACCCGGAGAGACGCTGCTCGATGACAGAGTTCGAGACGAGGTGAGCAACCTTTGAAAGGAAAAAGAAAACCTGTTGAAAGACTTTCACACACGACAAGATTCCTCAGGTCAACGTTTGTACCACTGGAAAAGTGTGAAGAGAAACAGAAAGAATTCAGCACCTCTCTGAATAAACTGAAGGATGAGTTGGCAGAGGAGACACAACAATGTTCAATTTTCCAGGAGGCAGCAAACAAATACAAAAAAGAGATGGAAGAGCTGAAGAGTCAGCTAAATGAAGCCAAAGAGACTTTGGAAGCAAAAGTCTCAGAATTTCCCAAGAAGTAGACAGATAATGAAATTTTGGGAGTCTCAGCCGCTGAGCTCAGACAAGCCAGGTTTCCATCTGAGAGAAGTCTGGCCAATAGTGAAGTCAGAAGGAAAGCCGAGATTAAAATCTGTGCACTTAGAAAGGAGATACAGAAATACTAATAGGGCCTTAATTCTGGCAGCATACGAATACACTTTCATACATAGGCCTGGTAATCAAATCGCAAACACCGATGCCCTTAGTCATTTGCCTTTACAAGAAAACGTCCCAGTTCTACAGGAACTTGTTTTATTGTTAAATTTCTTAGATTCCTCGCCGGTATGTACTGAACAGATCAGAGACTGGACAAGTCGGGACCCAGTCCTATCTCAGGTACGAGAACAAGTGCTACAAGGTTGGTCACAGGAGCCCGTATCTGACAAAATGAAACTGTACTTCAACAGAAGACATGAAATAACCAGCTAGGATGGCATCTTATTGTGGGGAGCACGAGTGATAGTTCCTCCAAAGGGAAGGGAGCCTCTTTTAATTGAACTAGACAGTGCCCATCCAGGAATTTCCCGAATGAAGACCATAGCACACAGCTATCTGTACTGGCCTGGGATGGATGGTGAAGTAGAGAGTTTAGTAAAGCACTGTGTGCAATCTCAGCAACTGTAAAAGTTGCCAGTGACAGCTCCATTACTCCCATGGGAGTGGCCAGGTAGACCCTGGGTGCGGTTACACATTGACTATATGGGACCTTTCCTGGGAACAATGTTTCTGTTCATTGTCGATGCCCATTCGAAATGGATGGACAAATATGAGGTGAAACCACCAACGTGGACTGCTACAATTGAGAAACTACGTCAGAGTTTTGCTATTCATGGACTACCAGAAGTAGTTGTTTCTGATAACGGCACAGCATTTACCAGAGCTGAGTTTCAACAGTTTATCAGCCTCAATGGTATCACCCATGTGAAAACTGCACCGTACCCACCCTTCCTCAAACAGACTGGCCGATAGGGCAGTTCAAACATTCAAGGCAGGTATGAAAAAAATAACTGGAGATTTCATGCTAGCTCACTTTCTTTTTCATTACAGGACTACCCCTCACACAACAACAAGTGTCACACCTGAGGAGTTATTGTTGAAACCCTGTCTCAGGACGAGATTCAGCTTAATAATGCCGAATTTAGAGGGGAAGGTGGAAAGGAGTCAGGGAACCAGAAAACTAGACACGACTGGCATAGTCGCGAGAGGAAATTTACTGTGGGAGAGCCGGTATACGTGAAAAACTTCAGGGAAGGACCAAAGTGGTTACCGGGTGAAATAAGTGCAGTGACTGGACCTCTATCTTACCAGGTGGAGTTGGAAGGCCGATCATCTGTAAATATGTGGACCATTTAAGGAAGAGAGAGACAAATCACAAAGAATTGGTTCCACCAGTGATCATGACCGGGTCTGCGTTTCCTGTTGAGGATACTCAACCCAGGACTGACATGTCTGATGTTCCTGTAAGAGTCAAGGTTACAGAACTGCGAGTGCCCACTGAAGCACCTGATGTTCAGGCAACTCCAGAAAAGGAGATTCTTGGCAAAGCATCTGGAGTTGTGGAGCTGAGACGCTCTACACACACAAGGAAACCCCCAGAAAGACTGAATTTGTAAATTACTTACCAGTGTAAATATTTTGTTGTCTTGAGAAAATTGTACTTGTAAATATACAATGTATATCGGAGTAAAGGGGGAGGGATTTGGTAATTATGGTTTATTTAGTGTGTAATATACCTTTAACAATAATGCTTGTTAAGGAAGATCACATGATCTTTAGTACCCAATAGGAGAGTAGCGTGGGCTGCCTCTGTAGTTAGTAGTGTAGAGATAGAGTTTGAAGTGAAAGCACATGTATAGTTGCTGCTGAATACCTTCATAAATAAACTAAAAGTTTCCACCTAACATCTGTCTGCTGATCAACTCTATCACTCGTACCAACTCAACCACCACTCACAACAACGTATCCCTCAGAGTGTTACTCAGTTAGCAGCACTCTTGTTTCAAGTCCCACTCCAGGTCTAGAGCACAAAAGTCAAGCCTAATGCTGCAGTAATGAAGGAGTGCTGCACTGTTAGGAGTGCTGTCTTTTGGATGAGACTTTAAACTAAGGCCTATCTGCTTGCTTGGGTGGATGTAAAAGATCCCAGGGAACTATTTTGAAGAGGAGAGGGGGAGTTATCCCCACTGTCCCAGCCAATATTTATCCCTCAACCTAACATCACAAAAAAATAAAGATTATCTGGTCATTAGCACACATCTGTTTGTGGGAGCTTGCTGTACACAAATTGCCTGCTACATTTCTTACACTAGGCTGCTAGATTACAACAGCAACTACACTTCAAAAAGTACTTCATTGGCTGTAAAGCCGGTCATGAAAAGTGCTATAGAAATGCAAATCTTTCTTTCTTTTCCCTCAACCAACACCTCAAAACAGATGAAAGTAAAACACTGCAGATGCTGGAAATGCCGGAAACACTTGGCAGGTCTGGCAGCATCTGTGGAGAGAGAAACAGAATTAACGTTTTAAGACCGTGTGACCCTTCTCCAGAGCTAAAGAAAAGTAGAAATGTGATGGATTTTATACTGTTTAAGAGGGGCTGGAGTAGCTGGAGCAAGATAGAAGGTCAGGGATAGGTGGGAGCTCAGGAGAGATTGACAAAGATGACATGCACACGGGACAAAGGGAGTGTTAATGGTAGTGTTAAAGACTAAAGAAGGTGCTAATAGTGGTATAAAGGGAGTGTTAATGGTAGTGTTAAAGACTAAAGAAGGTGCTGATAGTGCTATAAAGGGAGTGTTAATGGTAGTGTTAAAGACTAAAGAAGGTGCTAATAGTGGTATAAAGGGAGTGTTAATGGTAGTGTTAAAGACTAAAGAAGGTGCTGATAGTGGTATAAAGGGAGTGTTAATGGTGGTGTTAAAGACTAAAGAAGGTGCTGATAGTGGTATAAAGGGAGTGTTAATGGTAGTGTTAAAGACTAAAGAAGGTGCTGATAGTGGTATAAAGGGAGTGTTAATTGTAGTGTTAAAGACTAAAGAAGGTGCTGATAGTGGTATAAAGGGAGTGTCAATGGTAGTGTTAAAGACTAAAGAAGGTGCTGATAATGGTATAAAGGGAGTGTTAATGGTAGTGTTAAAGACTAAAGAAGGTGCTGATAGTGGTATAAAGGGAGTGTTAATGGTAGTGTTAAAGACTAAAGAAGGTGCTGATGGTGGTATAAAGGGAGTGTTAATGGTAGTGTTAAAGACTAAAGAAGGTGCTGATAATGGTATAAAGGGAGTGTTAATGGTAGTGTTAAAGACTAAAGAAGGTGCTGATAGTGGTATAAAGGGAGTGTTAATGGTAGTGTTAAAGAATAAGGAAGGTGCTGACAGTGGTATAAAGGCAGTGTTAATGGTAGTGTTAAAGACTAAAGAAGGTGCTGATAGTGGTATAAAGGGAGTGTTAATGGTAGTGTTAAAGACTAAAGAAGGTGCTAATAGTGGTATAAAAGGAGTGTTAATGGTAGTGTTAAAGACTAAAGAAGGTGCTGATAGTGGTATAAAGGGAGTGTTAATGGTAGTGTTAAAGACTAAAGAAGGTGCTGATAGTGGTATAAAGGGAGTGTTAATGGTAGTGTTAAAGACTAAAGAAGGTGCTGATAGTGGTATAAAGGGAGTGTTAATGGTAGTGTTAAAGACTAAAGAAGGTGCTGATAGTGGTATAAAGGGAGTGTTAATGGTAGTGTTAAAGACTAAAGAAGGTGCTGATAGTGGTATAAAGGGAGTGTTAATGGTAGTGTTAAAGACTAAAGAAGGTGCTGATGGTGGTATAAAGGGAGTGTTAATGGTAGTGTTAAAGACTAAAGAAGGTGCTGATAATGGTATAAAGGGAGTGTTAATGGTAGTGTTAAAGACTAAAGAAGGTGCTGATAGTGGTATAAAGGGAGTGTTAATGGTAGTGTTAAAGACTAAAGAAGGTGCTGACAGTGGTATAAAGGGAGTGTTAATGTTAGTGTTAAAGACTAAAGAAGGTGCTGATAGTGGTATACAGCGAGTGTTAATGGTAGTGTTAAAGACTAAAGAAGGTGCTGATAGTGGTATAAAGGGAGTGTTAATGGTAGTGTTAAAGACTAAAGAAGGTGCTGATAGTGGTATAAAGGGAGTGTTAATGGTAGTGTTAAAGACTAAAGAAGGTGCTGACAGTGGTATAAAGGCAGTGTTAATGGTAGTGTTAAAGACTAAAGAAGGTGCTGACAGTGGTATAAAGGGAGTGTCAATGGTAGTGTTAAAGACTAAAGAAGGTGCTGACAGTGGTATAAAGGCAGTTTTAATGATAGTGGTAAAGACGAAAGAAGGTGCTGATAGTGGTATAAAGGGAGTGTTAATGGTAGTGTTAAAGACTAAAGAAGGTGCTGACAGTGGTATAAAGGGAGTGTTAATGGTAGTGTTAAAGACTAAAGAAGGTGCTGATAGTGGTATAAAGGGAGTGTTAATGGTAGTGTTAAAGACTAAAGAAGGTGCTGACAGTGGTATAAAGGGAGTGTTAATGGTAGTGTTAAAGACTAAAGAAGGTGCTGATAGTGGTATAAAGGGAGTGTTAATGGTAGTGTTAAAGACTAAAGAAGGTGCTGATAGTGGTATAAAGGGAGTGTTAATGGTAGTGTTAAAGACTAAAGAAGGTGCTAATAGTGGTATAAAGGGAGTGTTAATGGTAGTGTTAAAGACTAAAGAAGGTGCTGATAGTGGTATAAAGGGAGTGTTAATGGTAGTGTTAAAGACTAAAGAAGGTGCTGACAGTGGTATAAAGGCAGTGTTAATGGTAGTGTTAAAGACTAAAGAAGGTGCTGATAGTGGTATAAAGGCAGTGTTAATGGTAGTGTTAAAGACTAAAGAAGGTGCTGACAGTGGTATAAAGGCAGTGTTAATGGTAGTGTTAAAGACTAAAGAAGGTGCTGGTAGTGGTGTAAAGGGAGTGTTAATGGTAGTGTTAAAGACTAAAGAAGGTGCTGATAATGGTATAAAGGCAGTGTTAATGGTAGTGTTAAAGACTAAAGAAGGTGCTGACAGTGGTATAAAGGCAGTGTTAATGGTAGTGTTAAAGACTAAAGAAGGTGCTGGTAGTGGTGTAAAGGGAGTGTTAATGGTAGTGTTAAAGACTAAAGAAGGTGCTGATAGTGGTATAAAGGCAGTGTTAATGGTAGTGTTAAAGACGAAAGAAGGTGCTAATAGTGGTATAAAGGGAGTGTTAATGGTAGTGTTAAAGACTAAAGAAGGTGCTGACAGTGGTATAAAGGCAGTGTTAATGGTAGTGTTAAAGACTAAAGAAGGTGCTGGTAGTGGTATAAAGGCAGTGTTAATGGTAGTGTTAAAGACTAAAGAAGGTGCTGGTAGTGGTATAAAGGTAAAATAGCAGAGTGTGTTAATAGCAGAATGAGAATCAGTGCCCTGTGAAAGCACAACATAGTAACAAGTGATAGATGGCCCTGTGGGGGTAGTGGTGGTGGGGGTTTGGGGGGGGTGGGGAAGTTGGGGAAAAGGATGGTAAAAAGAAAAAAGTACATATATGTATATATAAAAAAGAAAAAAATACAGATTATCTGGTCATTATCTCATTGCTGTTTGCAGGGGCTTCCTTTGTGCAAATTGGCAGCCATTGTTCCTTCATTGCAACACTACAGCAAAGTTCTCCATAAGCTGTTAAGCGCTTTGGGACATCCTGGGGTTGTGAAAGGTACTGTTTAAGTGCAAGTCTTTCTTCCTTTTTATGCTGGGCCTAATTTATTTCAACTCCAATCCCCATCCACACCTCTGTACTGCGAAAGGAGGGCAGGGATCCAATTCTGTACCTTTGAAAAGTGGTCAGATTTCAAACAGACACGCCAAAGTGTCACTGGGAGCAACATCTTCTCTGTTTCCAATTTTTTGGATGCTGTATATTTTCTTTGCTAAGGAACAGTGCAGCTCATCTTTCTGCGCCTGGAAGAGTTTAAGTGACATATGATCCTGCTTTGGAACTGGTGCCGCTGGCATCTCACAACAGGAGCATGACTCAAGAATTCCTGCAGTTTTCCAAAGATTACACAGAGCCTGCAGAGTGATGGAGTGCATATGTTCGGCAAGGGTACCTGAGCTATTAATTATGAGGCAGCACATTATTTACGCATTGCAGACCCCCTTGCTGTGCTTTGGACAGAGTGTACCCTGGCAGGCAATCAGACAAACCACATGAATGTGCACTGGGAGAGACCAGAGAACATTCATAAAAAAAAAAGAATCCTGCGCCAGTGATGAAAGAAAAAGAGTGCATTGATGAAGAAGCTTTGAAACATGCAAAAAGCCAGCTTACAAGAACGCAAGACTTGCACTTATATAGTGCCTTTCACGATCTCAACCTCGGGTCATCCCAAAGCGCTTTGCGATCAACGAAGCACTTTTGAACTGTTCTGGTGTAGGAAACGGAGCCCGCCAATATGTGCACAGCAAGATCCCACAAAGAACAATGTTTTTTAGTGAACGCCCCTGCTCTTTCTTAAATAGTTCCTGTGGGATTTGTTACATCTGCACTGAGGGAGAAGACAGGGTCTTGTTGTCTTTCATCGGAAAGACAACGCCTTAGACAGTGCAGCATGGTTTATGATCTATCACCCATAAACCATGGGTTGTTGATAGCTACATGTGTACAATTAATGAGGCCTGGCATTTTATGGAAGCCTTCCAGCTGTTCGTGCCACCTCACGCAGTTGCTTCTTTTTCTATGGGGAACGTCCTTGGCTCTGCAAGCAAGGCTTCATTGCTCGATAGGCTGGAGACTGACTGATGCAGCAAATGGCAGCAGAACTGGTTCAAAAGGACCTGGTGGTGTAAAGGTTCAATGCTGGGCTGACCCATGGCAACAGGCAGGGCTGCCCTCCTGTCTGGGAACTTGTCTGCAGATCAGACTCCAGTAGACAGTGTTACTCCAGGTCATTCTCCTCAGAAAGTAGAGACCGTGAACATAGGTCTCAGACAGGGTGAAGTAGGTGTGTCTGTATCCGAAGGCTTGGACTCTTGGGTACCTCGTGGGCGAGTGACAGGTGCTTGATATGTCAAAGAACCTGCCTTTCTTCCTTCCACCCAAAATCCTCCTCCATCAAATCCAAGACAGCCACCGACAGTGCCAATGGGATGCCCATGTCGGGCAGTGCGGTTAGACCTCAGGTTGGCAGCTGGTGCCAGGAACTGGCCTGTGCAGACAGATTCCTATGTTGTATAAATTCTGCAGTGGGGTAACAGAAAGCCAATAATGTAGAACCATCAGGATGGCAAGTCAAGGAAGAAAAAAATGACTCGCAGAGAGCACCACATATTTTCAGCTTTGAAGTATTCGAATGTTGAAGCCAGCAGTACGATAGATGAAAAGCTCCATTTTTAATGGACAGCACTCCCAGAATGGAGGGGCCCGAAAATCACGGACAATTTGGAATAAGACCTATTTTAACGCCAGGATGCAGTGAAGCCTCTCAGTGTCTCCTTGAAACACGACAAACTTCTTACTTTGAGGAATTTGGCGATGCTGCTGCTGGGGGCCTGAATTTCCCAACTGGCATTGGGTAGGTGAATCTACTGGCTGAATACCAAGGCTAAAATAGGAGTCCATTACAACATTGGAATAAGCAAAATTGATGCTTAATTGCACCATTATTTATTTCCACTCATTCTTGGCAAGGCCAGCATTTATTGCCCATCCCTAGTTGCCCTTGAGAAAGTGGTGGTGAGCTGCCTTCTTGAACCGCTGCAGTCCATGTGGTGTAGGTACACCCACCATGCTGTTAGGGAAGGTGAGGTAACATAACAAGAAAATCTAGTTGAGGCCATTGAGGCATGGAAGGGTGTGGTAGCATCATGGTTATGTTGTTAGATTTGTAATTTAGATTAATGATCCAGTAGATGTGAGTTCAAATCCCACCACAGCAGCTCTGAGAGTTAAGTTACAGTTAATTAAATAAAGCTGGAATAAAAAAAACTGATGATCATCAAACTACTGGATCACTGTAAAAACCCATCTGGTTCACTAATGTCCGTTAGGGAAGGAAATCTGCCATCCTTACCTGGTCTGGCCTACATGTGACTCCAGACCCACAGTGATGTGGTTGACTCTTAACTGCCCTCTGAAATGGCCTAGCGAGCCACTCAGTTGTCGCCACCACCTTCTCAAGGGCAATTAGGGATGGGCAATAAATGCTGGCCTAGTCAGTGACACCCATGCGCTGTGAATGAATTAATTAAAAAAAAAACTGTGATGGGTATCATGTTTCTGTTGCCTGTTGCCGACTTCTCTCAGCAGTGTTTTCTGAGGTTATGGTTTGACATTTTACCCTGAGGACATCCAAATAATCATGACTGAAACAATTGACCTTTAATCAAATCTATTTTTTTGGTTTACAGCTTGTTTCAATTTGACCTTGTTTCTGTTGATTGGTTTTGGAGGCTTTGCAAAAGAAGCAGTTTAAAGATAGGTTCTGAACAGCCTGCAGAAAGAATGGGGCCTTTTTAAAGAG
Organism: Isurus oxyrinchus; assembly: GCA_026770705.1. NCBI lineage: Eukaryota > Metazoa > Chordata > Chondrichthyes > Lamniformes > Lamnidae > Isurus > Isurus oxyrinchus. The sequence continues at coordinate 9,153,814 of JANJGN010000032.1, read as the reverse complement.
GGAGATGACAACTGGCTGTATTTATAAGATCGTAATCGCAAAAGTCTCAGAGTTGAAGGCATGTCCTCGTCAGTGTTGAAGCTCACCCTCTGTCCAAATGGCCAAGGGACTGATGGCATTCCAGCTGAACACTCAAGAGAAGGCCCAAGGGAGGTTAAATACCTCGTAGAGCAAACACACGTGCTTAGCGTGCCTTCTCTGTCGTAATTCTATGCGCCAGCATGAACAAGGTCTTCACTGGTTTTTTGCTCACACCATTACAAATTCTTCAAGGGATTAATTTGGGTCAACTCATGTTTAGATACAGACCTGATGTTAATGTGTATTGTTGGTTTGATAAGGACTTGTTGCACAGGGGGAGTGCCTCACTGTCGTAGGTACTGTCTTTGAGCTGAGGTGTTAAACCGAGACATCGTCTGCCCTCTCGGGGGGATATAATAGATCCATGGCATTAATTTGAAGAAGAGCAGGGTAGTTCTCCCTGGTGTCCTGGCCAATATTTACCTCTCAAACGGCATCACTTGAGCAGAATATCCGACCATTATGGCATTGCAGTTTGTGGGGCCTTGCTGTATACAAGTTGGCTGCACAGTTTCCGACATAGAATCACAGAATAATTACAACACAGAAGCAGGCCATTTGGCCCATTGTGACCATGCCAGCTCCCTGTAAGAGCAACTTACCTAGTCCCACTTTCCCGCTTTTTCCCTGCAGCCCTGATTTTTTTTTTCCCTTCATAAATTTTCCAATTCTCTTTCAAAAGCCTTAATTGTCCCAGCCTCCACCACACTCTCAGACAGTGCATTCCAGATCCTAACCACTTGATTGACCCTGTCTCCACCACACACTCAGGCAGTGCATCCAGATCCTAACCACTCGATTGACCCTGTCTCCACCACACTCTCAGGCAGTGCATTCCAGATCCTAACCACTCGATTGACCCTGTCTCCACCACACTCTCAGACAGCGCATTCCAGATCCTAACCACTCGATTGACCCTGTCTCCCCCACACTCTCAGGCAGTGCATTCCAGATCCTAACCACTCGATTGACCCTGTCTCCACCACACTCTCAGACAGTGCATTCCAGAACCTAACCACTCGATTGACCCTGTCTCCCCCACACTCTCAGACAGTGCATTCCAGATCCTAACCACGCGATTGATGCTGTCTCCATCACACTCTCAGGCAGCGCATTCCAGATCCTAACCACCCGATTGACCCTGTCTCCACCACACTCTCAGACAGTGCATTCCAGAACCTAACCACTCGATTGACCCTGTTTCCCTCACACTCTCAGACAGCGCATTCCAGATCCTAACCACTTGATTGATGCTGTCTCCACCACAATCTCAGGCAGTGCATTCCAGATCCTAACCACTCGATTGACCCTGTCTCCCCCACACTCTCAGGCAGTGCATTCCAGATCCTAACCACTCGATTGACTCTGTCTCCACCACACTCTCAGACAGTGCATTCCAGATCCTAAGCACTCGATTAACCCTGTCTCCCCCACACTCTCAGACAGTGCATTCCAGATCCTAACCACTCGATTGACCCTGTCTCCACCACACTCTCAGACAGTGCATTCCAGATCTTAACCACTCGATTGACCCTGTCTCTACCACACACTCAGACAGTACATTCCAGATCCTAAGCACTCGATTGATCCTGTCTCCACCACACTCTCAGGCAGTGCATTCCAGATCCTAACCACTCGATTGACCCTGTCTCCACCACACTCTCAGACAATGAATTCCAGACCCTAACGCCTCAATTGACCCTGTCTCCACCACGCTCTCAGACAGTGCATTCCAGATCCTAACCACTCGATGCGTAAAAGGGTTTTCCTCACGTCACCTTTGGTTCTTTTGCCGATCACCTTAAATCTGTGCCATCTGATTCTCGATCCTTCCACCTATGGGAACAGTTTCTCTCTGTCGACTCTGTCCAGACCCCTCGTGATTTTGAACATCTCTATCAAATATCCTTTCAACCTTGGGCAGAATTTTCTGTCTGTTGGTTGGGCGGGCCTGACCCAATCTCCGGTGGGTGGGGAGCTAATCCCCACCGGAGAAGCGGGCCCCGCCGCCATTTTAAGTTGGCGGGCCAATTAAGGCCCACCCTGTGTGACGCCCAGCGGGAGGCGCTATGCGCTCCCTGTGCAGACAGGCGGGATTCCCCAAAAGCGAGAGTGCGCTCTTTCACACATGCGCAGGAAAGAGCGCACATCTCCCTGAGGCTAAGTGCAGCCTCAGGGAGATCGCTGACAGTTGTACAAAGATTAAAACTGGAAAAATAAAAAAATCTTTAACATGTCCCCCTCATGTGACAGTGTCATACGAGATGGGACATGTTCATAAATTTCACTAAAACTTTATTAAAGTATTTTAAACCCTACATGAAACCTCATCCCACCGCTGGATGAGGTTTCATGTTTTCCCTATTTGCCGCTGGGGTTCCTGGCCGACCAGCCAACCTTAAGATTGGACGGGCAGGTCCTTTATTGTTTTAATTATCCTGTCAATAGCCTCAATTGGCCATTGACAGGTTGGCAGGCGCACAGCTGATTTTGCTATGCCCCCGCCTTCCTGAAGATTTAAGTGGGACGCGGTGACATCAGGGGGAACCCCCAACATCATCCCGCATCATTTTGCATCACCAATGGCAAAATTCAGCCCCTTCTCTTCTCTAAGAAGAACAGTCCCAGCTTCTCCAATCTATATACGTGACTGAAGTCCCTCATCCCTGGAACCATCCTCATGAATCTTTTCTGCACCCTCTCTAAAGCCTTCACATCTTTCCTAAAGTGCGGTGCCCAGAATTGGACACAATACTCCAGTTGAGGCTGAACCAGTGTTTTATACAAGTCTAACATAACTTCCTTGCTTTTGTACTCGATGCCCTTATTAATGAGCCCAGGATGCCGTACGCTTTACTAACTGCTCGCTCAACCTGTTCTGCCACCTTCAATAATTTGTGAACATATACCCCCATGTCCCTCTGCTCCTGCACCCCCTTCAGAATTTTACCCTTTATTTTATATTGTCTCTCCTCATTCTTCCCAGCAAAATGTATCGAATCACACGTCTCTGCATTAAACTTCACCCGCCACATGTGTACACATTCCATGATCCTGTCCGTGTCCTCTTGAAGTCCATCACTGTCCTCCTCACAAGTCACAATACTCCCAATCTTTGTGTCATCAGCAAATTTTGAAATTGTGCCCTATACACCCAAGTCAGATCATTATTATATATCAGGGATAGCAGTGATCCCAATACTGACCCCTGGGGAACCTTCCTCCAGTCTGAAAAACAACTACTCATCACTACGCTCTGTTTGCTGTCACTCAGCCAATTTTGTATCCAGGTTGTCACTTTTATTGCATGAGTTTCATGGCATTATAAAAGTGACTTCAAAAGTGACCATAACGTGTGTTGGGATGTTCTCAGGTCATGAAAGGCTCTATTTCAATGGACATTACTTTATTTCTTGTGAAACATCAACTCAAGATACAAATTTACTATTTCCAGCTCACCACTGCTTTAATGAGTCCACCATAAAGGTGACATTAAGGCATTGGGAAGAGTTGGCAGAGGTGTGGCATCGGGGCAACACAGGAGACCTATTGCAAGAAGCTGGTCAGTTGGCACAGTGACATGAATGCATTAACAAGTCACACTTATCCAGACATGTTGGAGGAGGCGGGGGAGGGAAAGCAACTTCAGAAGTGGCGTTCTGAGGACATTGGAGGGGAGCCACCAGAATCTGCTCCAATCCCAGGCAATATGTCCACCGTAGACAATGGAGCTACCTCAACATCACCAAGGAGCACCACATGATGATGCTACACCTTTTCATGGAAGCCATAGATGGATTGGACTACCAGCTGTAACTAACCTGACAGCTTCAAATATGTAGCCACATTGGAAAGCTGGGCTGGTTCTTCTTGAGCATATTAGGTTAAGGAGAAATTTTACATAGATGTTCAAAATATAGTTGACTATATAGAGCTATAGTTGACTTAGGTTTTCTTTTTCCCTGGGATCTGCTATGTTCTTGCTGGATGTTGATGTTTCAAAAATGAAACCTTCATTTCCACTTGTTTCACAATTTCTGCTATTTCATTTTTTCAACAACTCCGTGGTGTTCCGCAAGTTCCTTGAGCTTTAGCATCAAATTTACATTTTCCGATCTTATTTCTGTCTTCTCTTTCTCTGGCCTTCATTTTGGTTTCACTGTTGGCCGGGTCTGTCTCCAGCGAAGTCGTAACTTGTTTCAGTTCTGTAACGGTGCTACTCATGGCTTCATTGTCCAATCGCTGCTTGGAAGGTGCTACAGCTTTTCCTTTCAACGCCTCCTCTTTTCCATTCAGCTGGTGTTCAGCTCTTCAGTTTCTTTCTTCCTGGAATACTGAACATCGCTGAGTCTTCTCTGCCAACTCATTCTTCAGTTCATTCAGAGTGCCATTAAATTCATTTGCTTCTCTTCATAACTTTCCAGAAGAACAAACGTTAACCAGAGGGATACTTGTAGTCCGTGAAGATTCTTCACCAGGTTTTCCATTTCTTTGCGAAGCTCAATCGTTTTGTCTTGACCGTAATTCAACAGAATCTCCTTGAATTTCTTCTGCTGTTTTTCCATTCTGCTGTTTGAGACATTCTTCATTTCTTCATGCTGCTGAAGGGCTATGTACCCCTTTTGCATTCAGTCTTAAAGGACAATTAACTGATCTTTCAACTGCTTATTTGCTTGTTGGCCTCTTGCCTACTCACACTGCACTTCAGTGCATTGCTTTGTTGCTACTGATAGCTCCTACGCTGCTTTTGCTGAAGTAGTATTCAACATCGTTTTTTAGCTCCTGGTGTTTTTCCATGGCTACATATTGATTCTTCAAAGAGTCTTTCAGGGCAGTGACTTCTTTGAGTACCTTTTCTGCCTGCTGTTGTGCCTGACTATACTTCTGATTGTGTTCCTTCAACTTGGCTTTGATACGAACATTTACCTGTGGAACCGTTTCATTTTCTTTTTGCATCCACAGCTAGCTGCTCGTTCGGCACTGCCACTTGCAGTTGCAGTTGGGGTAATGTGTCAGCATTTTCAAAAAGTTCTATATTTAAGCCTTCAGCCTCTCCTATCTTCTGCGCTAAACTCTTTGACTTGTGCAATTCATTACGCTGACATAGTCTGTGACCATTCCGTGGTTTGCTTGTGTATTGTCTCCCTCAGCCTGGGGTCTTTTGTCCCCCTGGCTCAGAGCTGTTTATTTCCACTATTCTTTTTTCAGTTCTGCTCAGCCACCTCATGTTACGGTGTTGGCTGGGACCCTCACTGCAGTTTGCTTCCTTTGAGCTGTGCTCTGGATGTGCTGGTCCTGATTTAAAAGGTAAATCCAGCTCTTATTACTGTATTTTTTGCTCACCTTTCTTGTGATTTGGCCAGGTGTGTTAACTCCGCCTTCATTCAGGATTTTCTTTTGATCCTTGACTCTGGGTTCACTCAGAGTCTCCTTTTCATCTGCACAGTAGATTTTTCTTTCTCAGCCTTTCATTCTTATAAAAAAATTTTGCTCAGCCTTCTTGTGATTTGACCAGGTCCTTTGACTCTGCCTCTATGCCCGATCAGGTCTGGCTTTTTATCTGTACGGTGGATTTTTCTGCTGCCTTTCAGCCTTTTTTATTTTTGTTGAGTTTTGCGCAGCCTTTTGTGATCTAGCCAGGTTCCTCCGCGTTTGATCAAGTCTGCCAATGGATTTCCATGTTCTGACAGAGTCCCTTAGTCTGCAACGGAGCTTTTTATTTAGGCACTTCCCAACTATGTCTTCAAATTCTTTTTAGGTGATCTCTGACTGTGTCTGCAGTTTAGACGTACTTCACTCAGGCCAGGCTTCGGTTTCTTTACGTCTTTACGTATTGAGGTTCTGGGTTCTTTCTCCAGTTCCTCTAGGATTTTGGGTCCATCCTTCACTGCCACCATGTTGTTTGGTGTTTCATGGAGAGGCCTGAAGGCTTGTATGGTTGAACTTAAACCATTTATTGTTAACACATAACTATGTACACATCCAAGGTGCTGCCGTGCTGTCTACACGCTGGCTCCTTCCAGTCTCTACTACACATGTCTACTATCATGTGACTCTCTACATCACTATACGGGTGGTACTGTTTTCCAATCCCACATTAACCCTCACTCTGCTGAACACCCTTATCCGACAATGGCCTCTTGAGCCTGCTCCACTATTCAATGTGATCATGGCTGATCTACTGCCTCAACTCCACTTTCCCGCCCGCTCCCCATATCCCTTGATTCCCTGATAGAATGCGGCCTGTCACCTCCACAGGCCTCTGTCCTCCGTGCCTCTCGTTTCATTGAGAAAGCAAAACGATTCTCCAAGGTCTGTGTTGAAGGACGCCCCCAAGATCATGCAGGGGAAGGTGATGTCAATCAGACAGAAATGATTAGGTGACATCAAAGCTGAGCTTTGAAACCCTGGAAATTATGGCGGGAAGAGAGTTTGGGGAGACTGAGGGTGCGGAGGAGTTCCACACTTTATTCTACATCAAACAAACATGGAAACTGCTGAAAATGATTAAAAGAACTCTAAGAAGAGGATCCCACAAAATGCAAGAGTGGGCAATTCATGTGGATAATTGTGGCTTTGCTTTGAAGAAATGTGACATGTTGCATGCCTGTGAAGAGATGTGACATGTTACATGCCTGTGAAGAGATGTGACATGTTACATGCCTGTGAAGAGATGTGACATGTTACATGCCTGTGAAGAGATGTGACATGTTACATGCCTGTGGAGAGATGTGACATGTTACATGCCTGTGAAGAGATGTGACATGTTGCATGCCTGTGAAGAGATGTGACATGTTACATGCCTGTGAAGAGATGTGACATGTTACATGCCTGTGAAGAGATGTGACATGTTACATGCCTGTGGAGAGATGTAACATGTTACATGCCTGTGGAGAGATGTGACATGTTACATGCCTGTGAAGAGATGTGACATGTTACATGCCTGTGAAGAGATGTGACATGTTACATGCCTGTGAAGAGATGTGACATGTTACATGCCTATGGAGGACAGCTGCTGGCAGGGACTGATTGGGCTGAATGGTCTGTTTCTGTGGTGTAACTGCTCTGTATTACCACACTACCTGACCGTCTGAGATATCAAATCGCAAATCTAACTGGACAGGCGATATCTGAACTTACAATCAGAAGCAGAACGTGATGATTATGGAAGATGTTACCAGCAACATGACCAATCACGATTGTGATTTTTTTTTCAAATGGAATATTGCTTTTTTATAAGCTGAATTACAGCTTGGATTCCAGCAGCAAAAGTCCGAGTGGTTTTGTTAAAGAATGGATAAGAGAGAGTGTTTCTTCTCAAGGGGGACAGCCAATAGGGAATTCAGAAGGAAGTTCTTTACCCAAAGGGTCATAAAACTGTGAAACTTGCTACCGCAGGGAGTGGTTGATGAGAATAGTGCAGATGAATTTAAGGGGAAACTAGACAAGCATTTGAGGGAATAAAGGGTTAAATTTAAATAAGAAAAGATAGAAGGAGGCTCGAGCGGAGCATAAACACCGGCATGGACTGGATGGGCCGAATGGCCTGTTTCTGTGCCTTATGTTCTATGGAATAGATATGTGACTCTTCCTCAAGAACCCATTCCTGTACCCGGCTTTGAAATATGCCTTATGTGATGATGCATTAAGCAATCTGGCCTGGTTTACCTCTTGCTGTAAGTCCACAGAAAAAATCCTAAAAGTGCAAGGGAACCGAAGCACCGGAGGTAGAGTTGAAACTGATGCATTCTCTGAACATTGGATCACTTTGGCTCCTTCACCATTGGGTGCATTAGCTTGACCCAGGGAGTGCCACCAGTGATCACAAAGATGGTGGAAATGCCCAGGTGGTTGACCAGCATCAGACAGCTGAGGGAGCTGAGTCCAACCCAGGCAACAGTGGGTTCTGGACTCATTGTAGACTTTTGACACTCATTTCAAAGAAGATAAAGGAATGGGTTTGAAACCCTCGATTTCTTGATGAAAGAACACAGAATTGTCAGCTTGGCCAAAAACAGGATGCATGATGGTCTGTGCTTATTGTCCAGGATGCTAAGAGAGAGAAACGTGTGTTGTCAGTAAGACTGAATGGAGCCTTTGTAAAATAAAACACAAAGAAACTTCACAGGAGAAACAAACTGGCAGTTGCAGAGATAATAAAATAAGACCTGCAAACTGATGAAAGATTCTTTAGTGTTTCATTGAGAAAGCAAAACGATTCTCCAAGGTCTCTGTTGAAGGACACCACCAAGATCATGCAGGGGAAGATGATGTCAATCAGACAGCAATGATTAGAATTGAAAAGCAATTCCACAAGGGTTCTCAGGAGAACCACACATGTTTTCAGGACAAGACAATGCAGGAGAGGAGTCTCTGCTTCTTAGGGTTGCCAGCTCTGGGAAGTGATGTAAGTTGGTGGAAGTGACATCACAGAAAGCTGGCAGTGTGGCGCGAGCAGATTCCATCTTTACAAACAGAGAAAATACAAATCCTGCCCCACCTCCTCATATTGCTGTCAATGCGCAATACTTGGGTGGAGGGGAGGTGGGGCGCAGGGAGAGATACAGTGTCCCCATGGGGTTGTAGCCTGCTCTCTACCCAGTTGCCCACTCCCCCTCCATGCAGGGAATTCCCAAACAGCGCTGTGGGACCCTTCTTCCTGGTTTGGCGAGGGTAGGTGTTGGGGGGGGTGGGATTGATGGGCGTTTTGAGGGGGGAGGCAGTGTGGTGGGTGAAGCAAACTAGCCCAACGCATTCCGTTGTGTCAATGAAATATTGGGCTGGCTTTGATGTGCCCCTGTCGGGCGTATTTTTGGTGGGTGCCCACCTCACCACCTTCCTGCCCACCCCCCATAACACGGTAGGTGGGTGGGTGCTGAAATTGGCAGCCCACTCACCATATTTAAAGCAATAACCAAGGGTCAGTTGAGCTTGTTAACAGGCCAATTGGCACGGATAATGCACTGCCCACACCATAATATGGCTGGCGTGGGCAGTCAGGCTAATGTGGGCAGGCCGCTTTTGTTAAAAAGTTTTTTAAAGGGCAGGAAGGATGGGGGGGGGGTGGTATTATCTTCAGGGGGGTTCCCTTTGCACATCAGGGGGCTAACTGCCTGCTTGCTAAAACCCAACACCCCACACTACCCACCCTGCCCCAATCAACTGACCGAACCCCCCACCACCCCCAGCAAAACCCCCCGATGTACCTCACTCCAGGGCCAATGGACTTTCTTCTTGGGACTGGTTGCAGTCCTGGCCACGCCCACCACTGAGCTCTTGGCTCTGCCGGGACTCCTGGAGCTTGCGGACAATCGGATTGGCCAACAGCTCCCCAGTGAGAGGCGGAGGTCCCACTGTTAAGCAACTTAGCCGGCCCACAGTGCGGTATAGCTGGGGGCCAGGCTAGCATGGAGCTTAGCCACCGACTTTACTTCCAAGCGTGTGCCTTCCCCCCAATCCCCCAAACCCCAGTAACGTGCAGCCCATTATCTTAAAATCTCTTCGAAGACTTTCCTTGGCCACTAGGAGATTGATGCCAATTGCAGGAAACTCCCGGCCATTCCTGGAGGGAACCCGACTTCTCCCAGAACAAAGAACTCGATCTGTTCTTTGTGCTGAGTCACACTGGTTAGAACATGGTTGTATGAAAAGTTACTACTTGGTTTCTGGTGCAGACTGTTGTGTGCCAAACAAAATTCCTTAAATTTAGAAAACATCGGGAACGACAGTGTCCCGCTTGGCTTTTGTGTTGCAAACATGTGAGTAAAGTACTCTTCCGGTCCTATGACTGGTTTTATCACCATGGACTAAAGAGGGGAGGTTAGGTCAGTGCTGGAAACTACAAGTGGAATTTTCCACTCCCGCCAGGGGCAGGAATCATGGTGGGCGGGGGTGTGATGGGATAGGTCAGTTTCCCGCCAGTGGGAAATTAGTTTGGAATTCTGTTCTCCCGGCTTTGATGGCGGGTTATAGATGGCTCGAGTTTCCCTCTGATCAATGTCGGGGACTACATTTGCATTAATTTGCATTAATCTGCATCTCATGAATGCTCCTTAAAAGGCCAACTTGCTGGAACTACATCCCTCTAGATTAAGATTATTAGAACGGCCGGCTTCACAGCTGTATATCAGTGGCATGCGCCTGGCGAGCTTCACTTCGCCTCAAGGTAGGTAGGCATTGCTTTTGTCTACCGTTAAGAGCATCGCTGCGAGATTTCGGGTGCCCGTATCACAAGCTACGCCAAGGCCAGGCAGGGGAGAAAGGCTTCTGGGGGAAAGCCGGGGGAAGGGGCTATGGGTGTCCAGGGAAGGGGGGAGTGTCTTTAGAGGGCAGAGTCAGTGGGGGGTCCTGAGGGGGATGAACTCAGGGTACTGGTGTTAGGAGGGGACAGTCACAATCAGAGGGGGAGTGGGATGAGGTACAGTGGCAGTGCCAAGGTGAGAGTCTGGTAGGTGAAGGTCTCTTCGGGTGGGCCATGGAGGGGGACTTTACAGGTAACTCAGATAACAGGAGGGGGCAGGGGCAGGGTCAGAGTGGGCACGGGGATGGTAACAGGTGTCAGCTCTGAGGGGAGGGAAGGCACGTGGAGGTGGATTGTCATAGCGTCTAGGGTAATGGGAGGTTCAAAGGTGACAGTGGGGAGAGGGATGGTGATATTGGGTGGGTCTATGGTGAACGAGGGAGGGTAGAAGGTGGTGGAGGGCAACAGTGGGGAGAGGGATGGTGATATTGGGTGGGTTGATGGTGATGGGGGAGGTTGATGGGTGACGGGGGAGGGTAGAAGGTGATTGAGGGTGACAGTGGGGAGAGGGATGGTGATATTAGGTGGGTCTATGGTGAACGAGGGAGGGTAGAAGGTGGTGGAGGGCGACAGTGGGGAGAGGGATGGTGCTATTGGGTGGGTCTATGGTGATGGGGGGAGGTTAGTGGGTGACGGGGGGAGGGTAGAAGGTGGTGGAGGGTGACAGTGGGGAGAGGGATGGTGATATTGGATGGGTCTATGGTAATGGGGGGTGGTTTTGGGTGACGGGGGGAGGGTAGAAGGTGGTGGAGAGAGTTTGAAAGGTGCTGCACACCATTTTTCCAAATTGACCTTGACCATGCAGTTAGTCAGTGAGATCTTTCAAGGTGGGAGGAGGGTCTTTTCGGGTGGGTGGAGCTCAAGGTCAGCACATGTGGCCGACGAAAGGGACACACTAATAATCATGAGGAAAGGGGATGAGAACCATGTTCAGGTGTGTTCTCCTCTCTCTGGTGAAGCCCACATTGCAGCAGGTTTGTCCCCAACTCACGGGTCTCACAATCTCGAGATCCCAACAAGGTGTGGAGCTGCCATTCATTCTGTGCCATTTGCCATCGGCTGCAGTCAGAGGCAGGGATGAAGGGAGGGAGGGAGGTGAATGCCTCCAGGGAGCACGGCTGGTGGAGGGCAGTCAACTCGTGACTCCAAACCTCCATCCTCCTGGGTGAATGGTCCTGGTTGACAAGGGGTCATGCACTTAGTCTTTCTATGCTGCTAAGGCAATGGGCTCTCTATAGATACTCGAGGGTGATGGAGACAAGCAGAAAATTGTCCAGGTGAGGCTTCTTGCACACGGCTCTCATTACCCTGGTCAAAGAGCAATGTCTCCATACGGGTTCATGAATGAACAGGAGGAACACCCAACTCTGGTCTTCCAGGATGTCCTTTGCCTGGAAGGGGTGGGGTGGGGAGGCCATGTCTAGACAGAGGCCAGGTGAAGGGCTGAGCACTTTCCTGCTGGCTTTGAGATGGAGGGAAACCTGTAAAGGACATACTCACTAAACGTATCACTTCAATTCGTTCACACATCCACTGAGGTGTCGATGATGTGGGCAGCAGGTAACTCTGCCTTGGGAATGGCTCTCATCCAGATGAGGAGAAGGAGGGCCCATCGCAGGTTGGCACAGGGCCAGGAGGAGCAAGGGCCTGAGCAGCAAGAGGCAGCGGGGCCTCTAGAAGGTCAAGATGAACATGGGCCACTGAGACGGTGAGAATTGGCCCGACCATGGGTGTATCGCTGGCGTGGTTCTTATCTGGAGGTGAACAAGAGGCAATGCCAGAGGCTCCCTCGTATGTCCCGGGATGTGGTTGCTCACATCTGCCAGTTTTTCCGGTACGAGCTGCGGCCGCACGGACTCTGGAGGAGTAACGTGGAGCTCCTGGCCGGCAGTGAGTGAATGTCTGTCTAGGTGCCCTTTAAATATGGTGCCAGGACCTTTGACCCCATGAGGTAATGGCAGGGTGGGTGACTTCCTGCTTGCCCCCTCACCCCACGATGAAATTTGCCAAGCTCCTCATGGCTCCTTAATGAACTGAAAAGCGGAATCTCGCATGCGTTCACCCGCCCCATTGTCCAGCGGGAATCAGACCGACTTGCCCAGCCTCCATTATACTGGGCCCTCAGAACAGGAAAACCCCACCCTGCTTCCTCGTGGATATTGGGTGAGGAACGCATTGAGCTTGGTTATGAGTCGTTCTGTGCCCGAATGGGCAACTGACACCCACGGGCCGAGAAACAGGATCGTTGCCCCAATCAGGTCCCAACAAGGCCGGTGATGGAACCACAGCAAATTGGTCCAAATAACCCCGGTCAACTGCGGCACCACTTTCAGCCGCTAGACATCAGCTTGTTGCTCACAGGGAGGCGGCTAGATTAACCCTCTCGGAAATTGTCTGAATGTCCCCGAATTCGGGGAAGCTCATCACAAGGGAGGGTGGGGGTGGGGCCATCAAGCAGTTGCCAGCTAAAGCTCATGGTTTTAATGCAGTTCTGGGAAGGCTATTCATACGAACATAAGAAATAGGAGCAGGAGCAGGCCATTCAGCCCCTCGAGCCTACTCCGCTATTCAATACGATCATGACTGATTTGATTGTGGCCACAACTCCACTTTCCTATCTGCCCCCCATAACCCTTGACCCCCTTGTTGATTAAAAATGTCCACCTCGGCCTTGAATATATTCAATGTCCCAGCCTCCTCTGCTCTCTGGGGAAGAGAATTCCACAGACTAACGACCATCTGAGAGAAGAAATTCCGCCTCATTTCCATCTTAAATGGGAGACCCTTATTCTGAAACTATGTCCCCTAGTTCTAGACTTTCCCACAAGGGGAAACATCCTTTCAGTATCCACCCTGTCAACCCCCCTCAGGATCTCTCATGTTTCAATAAGATCACCTCTCATTCTTCTAAACTCCAATGGGTATAGGCCCGACCTGTTCAACTTTTCCTCATAAGACAAACCCCTTCATCCCAGGAATCAGCCAAGTGAACCTTCTCTGAACTGCTTCCAATGCAAGTCTATCCCTCCTTAAGTAAGGAGACCAAAACTGTACACAGTATTTCAGGTTCGGTCTCACCAATACCCTGTACAACTGTAGCAAGACTTCCCTACTTTTATACTCCATCCCCCTTGCAATAAAGGCCAACATTTTGTTTGCCTTCCTAATTACTTGCTGTACCTGCATGCTGACTTTTTGTGATTCATGTACACCAGGTCCCTCTGTGTCGCATTCTTGCTTCTCCCGGCTTCACAATGAAGTTGGTTAAAAAAAAAATGGACAGCTTAGCATCTCAGCTGGCAGCTTCCAGCCAGCCCATTAAGGACCCCTGGCTTGGCTGGTGACCGTCTGAAGAAGCTGATCGCAGCACGCACAGCAGATGTTCTGAAACTGAATTCAATAAATCTGGTAAATTGTGACTCCTCCCTCCTCTAATTTGTGGGCTGGCAGCAGAAGGGAATGATCGTGAAAGCTTCCAGATTGTAAAAATCTCAACTGGTTCACTCAAAGCCCTCGGGAGCCAGCTACCCCCTCCCCAGTCTGGGCATATACTTGACTCCAGAACCACGTTATGTGGTTAACTCTTAATGCTGCCTGGGCATGTAGGACAAGAATTATTAACTTGCTAGTGATGCCCACATTGAAGAGCAAATACAGCAAAGTTAGTTGATTGCTGAGGTACCAGGAGCAGGGGTTACCAAAGGCCTCAGTGTCCCTATAGGCCAAGGAGGGAAAAGGGTCTGATTCTAAATCTTGTGTCCCCTGCGCGTGTATGGACATTGCATGCTAGATTTCACTGTCAAAAACTCACACGTAAGCTTGGCTGAGGTATCAGAGGGCTGCTGGGAGACTTCTAAGTCACAAGATGGCTGCCATTGCCTCAACCTCTGTCAGGGTATCAGACTCTACTTTCCTTCAACTGAGGCTCAAAATGCTCGGCTGTGTCTTTTGGATGAAACTTGAAGGTTGAAGAAAACTTGAAGCTTATAAGCCTGGCTAATACTGATCTCTCAAGCACCATCAGTAAGAACTGATCTGGTCATTATATAACTGTTTGTGGGATCTTGCTGTGCACAACTTGGCTGCCACGGTTCCTGCATTACAACAGTGGCTATACCTCAAAAGCACTTGATTGGCTTAAGCGTCTTAGGATGTTCTAAAGTCATGAAAGCCGCTGTACAAATGCATATCTTCAAATGTAAGATAAAATCCAGCCAAGGATTAGCTCTCTCCTTCACAATTCCCTTTTCAGCCCTAAAAAGGACTTTTAAAAAGCTGCAATAATCTTTTGCGGCTTTTAATATACAGCAGGCCCATATAAAAGGTCCGAGTCACCAGGAATCTCCTCCTATCTTTTTTTCCAGATTGAAACTTGGACACTGACTGCTGTTTTCCCGGGGCCCAGGGGAAGACTGTCTGTGGCTGCAGTAGTTTATTTATCATATTTTCCTTTGATCTTCTTAGGTTTTAGCAGCCAACTTTGATGAGATTACAAAGCATGCGCTGGACAAAGTAGTCGGGTGACAAATCGGCACGTGGCCACATTGCTCCTAGAGAAAGGTAAACAATAGGCTCTGTCTGGAAAGATGCTTGACATATTGCAACAGTCACAAACCGCAAATCTGTCACTCAGAGTGAGCGTAGAGTTGGGACAGCAAAGCTTCTTTCCAGGTCCTAACTGCAGCTGGTACTGTACAGTGCATCCTCCATTCTGCACTGAGTTATCTGATCTCACTCAGTGTGGTACTAGCCACACACACACACACACACGCACAGCGGGAAAGGCCCAGGCTTAAACCCTGGCCCGAGAGCTAACCCGGTGTGGTATTGGTGAGCTCTCAGACCTGAGGCCTACCCCTCAGGCTCTGTGCCTCCTAATGGCCGAAGCATTTGATGCTCAGAGTCTGCTCAGAAGTTGCTGTGTAACCCTCACTAAATCCTCCGAGATTATGCCAATTAAAGGGCCAGATTGCAGACAGGGTGGGGGGGGGGTTTAGTTTCAACTCAAAAAACAGGAGGGTCTGGGTTGGCAGGAGCGTTAAAATTTTTAAAAATCCCTGAACCCGCCCACTTCCAGTTTTAACAGAGGTCAGAGAGGGGTAGGTGACCAATCTCTCCCAGGAGGATTGAAATGTTTTAATGAGACTGTTCCAGATCAAGGGGGGTGGGGGGGGTGGATTTTATGGAGGTGATGGGGGTCTTGGCCGCCACCTCTGACCCTCGTTGCCCTCTCCGGGAAGGCCCTTGCCAATCACGCAGCTGAGAGGTCACCAGTGGGCTTTCCGTGGGATCAGGACCCCGGGGGTGGGAGGTCCCGCCTGCCAAGACCTTCCGGCCAATCAGAGTCTGACAGATAAAAGCAAAATGCTGCGGATGCTGGAAATCCGAAACAAATGCTGGGGAAAACTCAGCAGCTCTGACAGCGCTGTTTCCCTCTCCTCTGACACTGCCAGACCTGCTGAGTTCTCCCAGCATTTTCTGTCTGTATTTCAGAGTCCGACAGATCCTTTGCTCAGCAGCGCCAGGGTGGAGGTGGTGGCCGCTGCTGGAATGACATCTGCTGGAGCTGGCAAGCAACCCACACAGGTTAATACCAGCAACAGCAGAATGAGGTCCTTAATTGGGCAATAGTAGCATTCTTGAGGGGTAGCGGGAGGCGAAGGCCATCCACAGGTGTAATCGGGGTGGAGGCTGGAAGGGGGGACCTCCCACCCTCCCCTCGGTTAAGTGACACCCCACTGCCCCCCAGCCACCAAGCTTGGCACAGGAGACAGCATAAAATGTTACAGTTTTAACACTGGCCGGCTGCATTTCCCGGGTCTCCTTTCAGCTGCTGAGTGGTACGGGTAAGAGTTTCCAGCACAGCTTGGGGGCTAAGAGTGCTTTCCCCTGGCCTGCCCAAGCTAACCTATAAACCAAACCCCCCCCCACCACCACCACACCCACAATGTCCTCCTTGTCACATACCAAAACCCCCATGGCCCTCTCCTTCGATCATTTCCCCTCCTCCCCAGACCTCTCAGGACCGCCCCATTGAATGGCACCTCCTCCCCCACCCCCCCCCCTCCCCCCCACCACCATCACCAACCCCTGGTCTCTCCCTCCCTCCTCTCCGCTCCCATGCTGCTGCCTAATGCTACCCAACAGCCAGACAGCTTTGAACTGAGGGAAACCTGCCCTGACTGCTGAACTGCCCCATGTTAATATTTTGTACAAAGCAAGATTCCACAAAGTGGCAATGCCATGCACATCACAGTAAATTGTGTCTTTGGTGTTGTTGGTTGAGGGAGGAATGATAGCCTGGGATCTTCCTTTTCATTTCAATAACTCCAGCAATATCAATTAAATAGGTTGGTGGGGGGTAGAGATAGAGAGCGAGAGTGAGATACAGAG
>JANJGN010000032.1:9129540-9132040 GCA_026770705.1 Isurus oxyrinchus | reverse complement strand
AGAGAGGGAGACAGTGAGAGAGACTGACAGACACAGAGAGAGAGACAGAGAGAGACAATGAGAGACAGTCAGAGAGAGAGAAACAGAGAGAGAGAGAGACTGAGAGAGAGATAGAGAGAGAGGCAGAGAGAAACAAAGAGAGGGAGAGACAGAGAGACCAAGAAAGGGAGACAGAGAGTGACACAGAGAGAGAAAGAGAGAGAGAGACAAAGGGAGGCAGAGAGAGAGAGAGACAGAGGGAGAGGCAGAGGGAGGGGCAGAGAAAGAGACAGAGAGAGAGAGAGAAAGAGATGGAGACAGAGAGAGAATCAGAGGGACAGAGAGAAAGAGAGTGAGAGAGAGAGAGACAGAGGGCGACAGAGAGAGACACAGAGAGAGTGACTGAGAGAAACAGAGACAGACAGACTGACAGGGAGAGACAGAGAGAGAGACAGAGTTCAGAGACTGAGAGAGACTGAGAAAGAGAGAGAGAGACAGAGGGGGAGACAGGAAGGGAGAGAAGAGAGAGAGGGAGACAGAGAGAGAAAAACAGAGAGGGAGAGACAGAGAGAGAGACAGAGAGATAGCGAGACAGAGAGAGAGAGACAGAGAGGCAGACTGAGAGAAAGAGAGATAGAGGGAGATAGAGAGAGACAGAGGGAGAGACAGAGAGGCACAGACAGACAGAGAGAGACAGAGGGAGAGAGAGACAGTGAGAAAGAGACAAAGAGAGAGAGAGAGACAGAGCGAGAGAGAGAGTGAGAGAGACAGAGACAGAAAGAGACAGAGAGAAACAGAGAGAGAGAGAAGAGAGTAAGATAGACAGAGGGAGACAGAGAGAGAGAAAGAGGAGGGAAACAGAGAGATAGAGAGAGAGAGACAGAAAGAGACAGAGAGAGACAAAGAGAGAGAGGCAGAAAGAGAGAGGAGACAGTGAGAGAGAGAAACAGATACAGAGAGAGAGACACAGAGAGACAGTGAGAGACAGTCAGAGCGAGAGCGAAACAGAGAGAGAGAGACTAAGAGAGAGACAGAGAGAGAGGCAGATAGAAACACAGAGAGAGAGAGACAGAGAGAGTGACACAGAGAGAGAGAGAGACAGAGGGGGAGAGACAGAACGAGAGACAGAGAAAAAGACTGAGAGAGAGAGAGAGACAGAGATGATTAGACAGAGAGAGAGAGACAGAGGGAGACACAGAGAAAGGTAGATGGAGACAGAGAGTGACAGAGAGAGAGTGAGACAGACAGAGACAGAGAGAGAGAGAGACAGCGACAGAGGCAGAGAGAGAGAGATACAGAGTGGGCTGGGCAGAGAGAAGGAGAGAGGGAGACAGAGAGAGAGTCAGGAAGGGAGAGACTGAGAGAGACAGAGAGAGCCAGAGAGAAAGAGACAAAAAGAGAGACTGAGAGAGACAGACAGAGAAAGAGACACACACAGAGAGACAGAAGGAGAGAGGCAGAGACAGAGAGTGACAGAGAGAGAGACAGAGACAGAGAGAGAGACTGAGAGAAAGAAAGATAGAGGGGGACAGGGAGAGATAGAGGGAGAGACAGAGAGGGACAGAGAGAGAGAGAGAGAGAGACAGAGGGAGAGACAGAGAGGGAGAGACAGAAAGAGAGACAGAGAGATAGTGAGACAGAGAGAGAGACAGAGAGGGAGAGAGAGAGAGACAGAGAGAGACAAAGTGAAAGACAGGGAGAGAGAGACTGAGGGAGACTGAGGGTGACAGAGAGCGAGAGAGAGAGAGAGAGAGAGACAGAAACAGAGACAGAGGGGGAGAGAGAGAGAGTCAGGGAGACAGCGAGAGAGAGAATATGAGAGAGAGAGGGACGGAGACAGAGAGAGAGAGAGTCAGAGAGACAGAGAGAGAGAGTGAGACAGAGTGTGACTGACAGAAACAGAGAGACAGACAGGCTGACAGAGAGAGAAACAGAGAAAGATACAGAGAGAGACAGACAGACAGAGAGAAAGACAGAGGGAGACAGTGAGAGAGAGACAGCGAGTGAGAGAGAGAGAGACAGATAGAGACAGGGCGGGAGACAGAGAGAGACAGAAAGAGACAATGATGGAGACAAAGAGAGACAGAGACAGAGAGAGACAGAGACAGAAACAGAGGGACAGAGAGACAGAGAGAGACTGTGAGTTTGAGAGAGACAGAGATAGAGAGAGACAGAGAGAGAGGCAGAGAGAGAGAGTGACTGAGAGAGTGAGAGTTACAGAGGGAGACAAATAGGAGAGACAGAGGGAGAGACAGGAAGAGAGAAACAGAGACAGAGAGAAAGAGAGAGAGAGACAGAGAGAAACAGTGGGAGAGAGACAGAGAAAGAGACAGAGAGAGACAGGCAGACAGAGAGAGAGAGACAGAGAGAGACAGAGAGAGAGAGACAGAGGGAGAGAGACAGAGAGAGATAAAGACAGAGAGAGAGACAGACAGAGGGAGACAGAGAGAGAGACACAGAGAGAGACACACAGAGAGAGAGAGACAGACAGACAGAGGGAGACAGAGAGAGAGAGACAGAG
>JANJGN010000032.1:8972040-9084540 GCA_026770705.1 Isurus oxyrinchus | reverse complement strand
CAGACTGTGCGGACCATCTTTATAAGTGCCATAAATTTAGGATGGAACTGGCAAACCACCATGCAAATCCTCGTTGTGCTTTTCCACTCGTTGCTTCAATCCCCCCCTTGACTTTCTCCATGAAAGGCCCCTCATATGTACAACAGCAACTTGCATTTCATTCCGCCTGTTAGTTAACAAATTCACAGGAATTACCGGAGAAGGGAAAAGAAAGCCAAGCTCCACTTTGGAACACAGGGAGAGGAGTAGGCCTTTCAGCACCTCCAGCCCATTCTGCCTTTCAGTTGGGACTGTACTGAACTCCACCAATCCCCCCACTTTAAACGGGCAAGATGCCAGCCTTGCTGGCTAGGAGCTGGGCATGGAATGTGAGTGGGCACTGCCAGACGTACCGCAGTTGAGTCATCACCAAAGGAGCTGCGATCTCATAGCTGATCTCCATCTTAACTTCTGATAGCCACCTTGGCTCTCATATTACATCCCCTTGCTGAACAAAAATCTCCAATTGACACCTGTCCTCAACAGCTTTTTGCCGGGGGGGGGGGGGGGGGGGGGGGGGGGGGGGGTGCGAGGGGTGGGGGTGGGAGAGAGTTCCAGATGAAAGGCTTAACATATGAGGAACGTTTGAGGACTCTGGGTCTATACTCGATGGAGTTTAGAAGGATGAGGGGGGGATCTGATTGAAACTTACAGAATACTGAAAGGCCTGGATAGAGTGGACGTGGGGAAGATGTTTCCATTAGTAAGAGTGACTAGGACCTGAGGGCACAGCCTCAGAGTAAAGGGAAGACCTTTTAGAACAGAGATGAGGAGAAACTTCTTTAGCCAGAGAGTGGTGAATCTATGGAATTCATTGCCACAGAAGGCTGTGGAGGCCAGGTCATTGAGTGTATTTAAGACCGAGATAGATAGGTTCTTGATTGGTAAGGGGATCAAAGGTTACAGGGAGAAGGCAGGAGAATGGGGTTGAGAAACTTATCAGCCATGATTGAATGGTGGAGCAGACTCGATGGGCCGAATGGCCTAATTTCTGCTCCTATGTCTTATGGTCTTATTATTTCCACAGCCTTTTGTGTGAAGAAGTGCTTCCTGACATCGCCCCTAAATGGCCCAGCTCAAATTTTAAGGTTATTCTTCCTTATTCTAGACTCTCAATGCCCAAGGATATAGTTCCTCTCTATCTACCCTGGAATACTTTATATGCTTCAATAATCACTTAACCCAATACCATAAAAAATTAGCTCATCTTCTAACATCCTGTTAGTTGCATGATACATCAATAATGGGAGTTGTTGACTAGTCACAGTGGTCACTCTCCATCAGTTAGTCTACACAACTCCAGGATGTGAACAAGATGCCCGGACACCTGGGCCAGAAGTTTTCGCTTGGCGTGCGGGGTGTGCGCCCGACCTGCTCGAGTGTAAAATGACGCGTGATGATGTCAAGCCGAGCGTCTCGATATCATTGCGCACTCACGCGATATTTCAGTCAGCAGGCACGCGCAGGAGTGGGCAGTGCGCCCGCCCACAATTAAGCGGCCTACTAAGGCCTGTAATGAACTAATCGATCGAAATTTTCCGCTTCCTGTCCAACTGTTCGGTTGGCAGGGGGGCGAGACAGGCCTAGGCCTGGAGAACAGCATGAGAGAAGATTTCAAGGGCCGTGGTGATAAGGGACAGGGAGCCGGTGGAGTTTGGTAAGACTGGGAAAGGATCTAGGCAGCAGACTTTGGTTGAATTGAGCTGAGGACCTGGTAGTTGGATGGAATCTACCTCTGCTGGAAAAGCACAACAGACAGGGCCACAGACTTCTCCCAGTGGGTCCCAATTCACTGTTGGGACAGGGCATCTCAGGGTAAGAGACGTCAAACCAATGTCTCTATTCGAGAGCACGGCCAGGGAGAAGTTAAGTTCTCATAGGTTATCCCTTGATTTTATTTTTGTTATTTATTGACAGTTTGGCAAAATGACGGGGAATGAAAATATTTGTACTTTTTGTATCCAGTGTCAGCAACAAGCAATCTCATGCAGGCCAAAGATAAACAGTATTCACACTCCCACGGCTCTGCCTCAATAACACGCAGCAACAACATCTCTTCAGGCTCAGACTGAAAATGGGTTATGAACAAAGAGGTGACAGGGTAATTAAGGAAGGGGTGGGACAACTTAGAGATCAAGAAGGTCACTTTTCCATGAGGGTGTGGGACTGGTGGAGATGCTTAATATGTACAATGCAACCAATATAGACTAATCGGGGTCAGTCAGTACAGACTAACCAGGGTCAGTCAGTGCAGACTAACCAGGGTCAGTCAGTGCACACTAACCAGGGTTAGTCAGTACAGACTAACCAGGGTCAGTCAGTAGAGACTAACCAGGGTCCGTCAGTATAGCACAACCAGGGTCAGTCAGTACAGACTAACCAGGGTTCGTCAGTAAAGGATAACCAGGGTCAGTCAGTACAGACTAACCAGGGTCAGTCAGTACAGACAAACCAGGGTCAGTCAGTACAGACTAACCAGGATCAGTCAGTACAGGCTAACCAGGGTCCGTCAGTACAGGCTTACCTGGGTCTGTCAGTACAGACTAACCAGGGTCCGTCAGTACAGACTAAGCAGGGTCAGTCAGTACAGAGTAACCAGGGTCAGTCAGCACAGGCTAACCAGGGTCAGTCAGCACAGACTAACCAGGGTCAGTCAGTACAGGCTAACCAGGGTCCATCAGTACAGACTAACCAGAGTCCATCAGTACAGACTAACCAGGGTCTGTCAGTACAGACTAACCAGGGTCCGTCAGCACAGGCTAACCAGGATCTGTCAGTATAGGCTAACCAGGGTCCGTCAGTACAGGCTAACCAGGGTCAGTCAGTTTGGCTAACCAGCGTCAGTCAGTACAGGCTAACCAGGGTCAGTCAGTAGAGACTAACCAGGGTCCGTCAGTATAGCACAACCAGGGTCCGTCAGTACAGACTAACCAGGGTCAGTCAGTACAGACTAACCAGAGTCAGTCAGTACAGGCTAACCAGGGTCAGTCAGTACAGACTAACCAGGGTCAGTCAGTGCAGGCTAACCAGGGTCCGTCAGTACAGGCTAACCAGGGTCTGTCAGTACAGGCTAACCAGGGACAGTCAGTACAGACTAACCAGGATCCGTCAGTACAGGCTAACCAGGGTCAGTCAGTACAGACTAACCAGTGTCAGTCAGTACAGGCTAACCAGTGTCAGTCAGTACAAGCTAACCAGGGTCCATCAGTACAGGCTAACCAGGGTCCGTCAGTACAGACTAGCCAGGGTCAGTCAGTACAGACAACCAGGGTCCGTCAGTACAGACTAACCAGGGTCCGCCAGTACAGACTAGCCAGGGTCAGTCAGTACAGACAACCAGGGTCCGCCAGTACAGACTAACCAGGGTCGGTCAGTACAGACTAACCAGGGTCAGTCAGTACAGACTAACCAGAGTCCGTCAGTACAGACTAACCAGGGTCCGTCAGTACAGACTAACCAGAGTCAGTCAGTACAGACTAACCAGAGTCCGTCATTACAGGCTAACCAGTGTCCGTCAGTACAGGCTAACCAGGGTCAGTCAGTACAGGCTAACCAGGGTCAGTCACTTTAGACTAACCAGGGTCAGTCAATACAGACTAACCAGGGTCAGTCAGTACAGACTAACCAGAGTCCGTCAGTACAGACTAACCAGGGTCAGTCAGTACAGACTAACCAGGGTCCGCCAGTACAGACTAACCAGGGTCGGTCAGTACAGACTAACCAGGGTCAGTCAGTACAGAATAACCAGAGTCCATCAGTACAGGCTAACCAGGGTCCGTCAGTACAGGCTAACCAGGGTCAGTCAGTACAGGCTAACCAGGGTCAGTCACTTTAGACTAACCAGGGTCAGTCAGTACAGACTAACCAGTCGATGCTGTAGTGGTATTGTTGCCGGACTGGTAATGCTCTGGGGGTCTGCGTTCAAATCCTGCCACAGCAGATGGTGGAATTTGAATTCAATAAAATTCTGGAATTAAAAATCTAATAGTGACCATGAAACCATTGCCGATTGTTATAAAAATCCACTAATGCCCTTTAGAAAAGAAAAGGAAATCTGCTGCCCTTGCCTGGTCTGGCCTAGCCTACATGGACCCTACAGCAATTACCCTCTGAACAAGGGTAATTAGAGATGGACAATAAATGTTGGCCTAGCCAGTGACGCCCACATCCAATGAATATTAAAAAAAACAGGGTTGGTCAGCCAGAGTAGACTAACCACGATCAGTCAGTCTCGACTAAGCAGGGTCGTCCAGTATAGACTGTAGACTATCCAGGGGTGGTCAATATAGACTAAGCAGAATCAGTCTGTGCAGATGAACTAGGGTCTGTCAGTATAGATGAACTAGGATCAGTCAGAGTAGACTAACCATGATCAGTCAGTATAGACTAAACAGGGTTGGCTGGTATAGACTAACCAGGATCAGTCAATATAGACTAAGCAGAATCAGACTGTATAGACTAACCAGGGTCTGCCAGTATAGATGAACTAGGATCAGTCTATATAGACTAAGCAGCATCAGTCTGTATAGACTAACCAGGGTTAATCAGCCTATATAAACTAACCAGGTCAGTCAGTACAGACTAACCAGGATAAGTCAGTATACACTAACCAAAGTCAGCAATGAGACGGAGGTGTGTTGATGTCAAATATTAAGTTTCAGTTTCATCCATTGGACTCATATCCGGAACTTTTTAAGAAGACAGTTTCAACTGTTAAAACAAAGACACTTGCTTAAGATGGTTGGTACAGGTCACCTGCAAGTTGGCCAAGCTTCTGGAAGATCTTAAAGGTAGATTACAATGATCTTACCTAGACCACATCCTTATTGAATGTTGCACCTGCCTTTGTCAGGACTTACCCCAAAACAGCAAGGACATTAAGTCCTCAGGCTTTCTGTCTCCCGGACTATCAGGTAACAAAGGAGAACTCACAAAACTGATTGTGTACAAGGGAACTGCTAAGAGCCCCTTTCTGCCTCAGTTGTATGTCAATGGTTTTCACCGTGAGAGGTGGAAACTCCTACATTAACATGAATAGGCTATCAATTGTTTTCCAATGTATATCAATGGCCAGTCATCACATGCTCAAAACTCTTTGATTTTTGAAAGTGTAATTCTAAAGCCCTGCTGGCTTTGAGGCAGCCTAGAGAAGAAACAGCTGAAGGCAGCAAAAAGGCTACTTACCTCTCTCCCTCTTTCAACTGAGCTGGATCCTACCTGCCTATATCATACTGTGGACAGCAGACATCCAAATTCTAAAGAAGACTTCAAATAACAAAACAGCATTTTTAGAAAAAAAAGCACTACTACTTTACGAACTAAGCCACAAACAACAGCAAAGGACTCATAATCAATGAACTCTTTATATCTTTGCCTTTTATCATTGATTCTTAATTTGACCAAAAGTTAACCTCCTCTACTTTGCAACTTGTATTTGTGTATTTGTGTGTGTGTGTGTGTGTGTGTGTGTGTGTGTGTGTGTGTGTGTGTGTGTGTGTGTGTGTGTGTGTGTGTGTGTGTGTGTGTGTGTGTGTGTGTTGTGACAGTCGGGACATGTGTTTGCCTTTTTAAATATTTTGACATTTTTACCTGGGTGGATTTTTAGCACAATAAAAACTAACCCCTTACATGTTTAAACTCAAGAAAGTCTGTTGGACTGAGCTCTTTGCAATCAGTATGTAAACAGTGAAGTACATACACTGAATTGGAACATTCATCCTTATAATTTTTGTTAAAAGCCCTGTTATAATCAACCAAGGAATGGGGAAAAAAGGGGGAGTCCTTGCACCTTACATCACCTGGTCGTAACAGATATTTGGGGGGGCTATCATCCAGATTTGAACCCACATATGTAATGAGAGGATTTGGAAGTGAGGACTAAATTAATCCCAAACATAAATGTAAACACTCCAGTCCAGGTTTTCTTGTGTACAGTGCTACAGTACTAACAACATATCCACTTTTGAAGCGCTTTTCTAGAACAGGGTGAGGTAACATGGAACAGTTTAAAGGCCCTATCCTTGAAGAATTGAAGTGTGTGGCTAGATATTTAGAGATAGAAATCCGAGCAGCTAGGAAACCTGAACAACCTGGAAATTGAATTGAAACAAAGTTAAGCAGAGACGGAAACAGCCAAACTAGCTTTAGCAAAAATATAGCTGGAAGATAAGAGGCCAGAGCTAGAATTCCAGGCTAGGGAAAGAGAGAGAAAGAAGAAAGAAAAGTAGAAAGAGAGGGCAGGGAGCAAGAAAGAACATTTCAAGAGAGAAAAGAGGAAAGAGAGACAGGAATGGAGGGAAGAAAGAGAATCTTGAAACAGCTTGAGCTCGGAGGGGCTAATCTCGCTGGACTCACTGAGCGTACTGATAGTGAGAGAACCACGGTTAATTCAGGGCCAAGTGCTGAACTTTTAAATTCTCCCAAATGGTCTCAAAACTTGAGGAGGGAGATGTAGAAGCATTTTTCATTTTATTTGAGCAGATAGCAAAACAAATGAAATGGCCCACAGAAAGCTGGTCTCTGCTAATGCAAAGCAGCTTAACAGGCAAAGCCCACCAAGTTTATACCATGCTGCGTGATGAGATTTCAACTGATTATGAAATGACTAAGAAAGCTCTCCTCAGTGCTTGCGAGTTTGTTCCTGAGGCTGATCGCTAGAAATTACAAACACTCCAGAAAACAGCCCGAACAAACTTACACCCAGTTTGAAAGGGTCAAGCAACTTGCTGGATATGGGCACCCAACAGACTGAGAAGGATATAAGGTGGGAGGGTGAAAGGAGGGTGAGTAGCCAGGGGTGAGAACGAAACACTGGCAATACAGGGACACCCTCCTCACACCAAAAAGGAAGGTGCTGAGAACAGGAGTGATGCCCAGAAGCCTGCGTGTTTCCATTTAGGTGGGTCACCTGTGCTGACTGCTGGAAGTTACAGGGAAAATCTGTAGGATTTGTCATCAGACCAGAGCAGGAAATGGGGCCCTAATGGAGAGCACAGCAGGCATGTTGTGGCTTTGACTATGACAGTCAGTCCTGATAAAATAACACCAGTTGTCAATGTGGGAGAAGTTACAAAAATCCTTAAGAGTTACTGGGATTTTTTTGTGGAAGGGATAAGTTGTCCCTACCCCTTGAGTGAGGCAGCTAAGCCCATAGTTATACTCAGGGATACAGAAGCCTCCCAAACCATTTTACTGGGGAAAGACTTGATCTTTCCACCAGAGAGCGCATCGAATGCCACAGTATTGAATGGTGTCGGAGGCGGGGAAGGGGGTTGTAGGGTTTGGGGTATATGCCCATGCCTTTGTATCAGGAGTGCAACCTAATTTCTGGATTGGTAACCGCGGGTATTGTCCTTGGTTGACGTGTGGATGGAGTCGATCTGCTCCTTGGCCAGGGAGTGAAGGTGGTAGCTTGCCCAGTAGTCTTGGAGAGGCTGAGTGGGGTCAGGGAGACAGAACGGTTACAGGAAAAGGTTCCTGGCATTTTCCTTGATTGTGTGGTGAACCGATCAATGGCCAAACCAGTCCCACCAGAGGAGGCTGAATTGGCCCTTCCATCCGGTTATCCAAAACTTTTCCCAAAGATTTAGATGACCCAAAGGAAGGGATAAACGGACCATTTTTTTAATTCATTCATGGGATGTGGGCTTTGCTGGCTGGGCCAGCATTTATTGCCCATCCCTAATTGCCCTGGACAAAGAGTGGGCAGTGGTCTACCAGATGGTGGTACTGCCAAGGTATCGCAGGCAGATATTGGGGATAGCCCACAAAATCCCCTTGCCTGGGCATGCGGGTATCCAGAAGACCCAAGCCCGCACATGGCAGCACCTTTGCTGGCCACGCCTCCACAAGGGCGTGGCACAAGTTCTGTAAAACATGCCACACGTGCCAGTCTATGGGGAAGCCCCCAGCCTTTATTAAAATGGGCACCCCGGAGTCCCATGCCAGATTTTGGAGAAACATTCAGCAAGGTGTAGGTAGATTGTGTCAGACCCCTGCAAATAAAGAATGAACAGGGGCCACAGTCTGTGCTCACTCTTGTGGATGTGGCTACCCTGTTCCCAAAGGCCATCCCTGTGAGGACTATTTCTGGCATGGCAATGCTGGAGACGTTGACCCAGTTCTTTGCCTGATATGGATTACCAGTCGAGATCCGGTCGGATCAGGGCACCAATTTTATGTCCAAAAGTTTCCAAAATCTTACGTGTAATTTGGGTATAACTCAGCTAAAGTCCTCAACCCGCCACCTACAGTGGCAAAGGGCCTTAAAATAATTCCATCGGACCCTGAAGACAATGATCGCCTAGATCCCGAAAAACTGATCCAAGTGAAAGCAGAAATCCAGAAAAGAACCTGACTGAGCCCAGTCAAAGTAGCTGGGGTTCTCCAGTTGTGCTAGTGCTTAAGCCTGATGACTGTACCAGGCTCTGCACTGAATACACAAAGGTTAATGCAGTGACTGGACTGGACCCAATTCCCCACTTGGGGGACTGTATGGACAGGGTAGGAAATACCACCTTATGTAACAAAAATAGATCTGCTAAAGGGATACTAGCAGGTTCCCTTTACATTCTGGGCTAAAGAAATCTCGGCCTTTGCCACCCCAGACAGCCTTTTGCAATGCTGAGTTGTGCCATTCAGGTTAAGAAATGCTCCAGCCACCTTCCAGAAGCTGATGAACCAGGTAGTGACCAGGGTCCCTAACTGTGTAGTTGTTGTAGGGTGGCTGAGTTATTCTATTAATGATAGAGTTGATCTGCAGACACTTCTTAAGTGGAAATATTAAGTTTATTTACAATATACTCAGCAGCGACTACATGTGTGCTTTCAACTCCAACTCTGTCTCTACACTGACTGCTGTGGTAGCCCTTGCTACTCTCCTATTGGTTACTACAGATCATGTGATCTTTCCTAACAAGCATTATTCTTAAAGGTACATTGCACACTAAATAAAACCATAATTACTACATTCCTCCCCCTTTAACTTGGCTATACATATTATATTTACAAGTACATATTTTTCAAGACAACATAATATTTACACTGGGTGAGAAATTTACAAGTTCAGTCTTTCAGGTGGTTTCCTGGTACGTGTGGAACGTCACAGCTCCACAGCTTCAGATTCTTTGTCAGGAACCTCCCCTCCGGAGTTGTCTGAACATCAGGTGCTTCAGTGGGTACTCGCAGTTCTGTAACCTCGACTCTTACAGGAACATCAGACATGTCAGTCCTGGGTTGAGTATCCTCAACAGGAAACGCAGACCTAGTCATGATCACTGGTGGAACCAAATCTTGTTGATTTGTCTCTCTCTTCCCTAAATGGTCCACATATTATTGGATGATCTGGCTTTCCACCTCCACCTGGTAAGATAGAGGTCCAGTCACTGCACTTATTTCACCCGGTAACCACTTTAGTCCTTCCCTGAAGTTTTTCACATATACCGGCTCTCCCACAGTAAATTACCTCTCTCAACTATGCCAGTCGTGTCTAGTTTTCTGGTTCCCCTCTAAATTCGGCATTATTAAGCTGAATCTTGTCCTGAGACAGTGTTTCAACAATAACTCCTCAGGTGTGACACCTGTTGTTGTGTGAGGGGTAGTCCTGTAATGAAAAAGAAGGTGAGCTAGCTTGGTTGCCAAGGAATCGCCAGTTAGATTTTTCATGCCTGTCTTGAATATTTGAACCACCCTTTTGGCCAGTCTGTTTGAGGAAGGGTGGGTACGGTGCAGTTTTCACATGAGTGATACCATTGAGGCTGATAAAGCGTTGAAACTCAGCTCTGGTAAATGCTGTGCTGTTATCAGAAACAACTAATTCTGGTAGTCCATGAATAGCAAAACTCTGACGTAGTTTCTCAATTGTAGCGGCTGATGTTGGTGATTTCACCTCATATACATCCATCCATTTCGAATGGACATTGACAATGAAAAGAAACATTGTTCCCAGGAAAGGTCCCACATTGTCAATGTGTAACTGCACCCAGGGTCTACCTGGCCACTCCCATGGGTGTAATGGAGCTGTCACTGGCAACTTTTACAGTTGCTGAGATTGCACACAGTGCTTTACTAAACTCTCGACTTCACCATCCATCCCAGGCCAGTACAGATAGCTGTGTGCTATGGTCTTCATTCGGGAAATTCCTGGATGGGCACTGTGTAGTTCAATTAAAAGAGGCTCCCGTCCCTTTGGAGGAACTATCACTCGTGCTCCCCACAATAAGATGCCATCCTAGCTGGTTATTTCGTGTCTTCTGTTGAAGTACAGTTTCATTTTGTCAGATACGGGCTCCTGTGACCAACTTTGTAGCACTTGTTCTCGTACCTGAGATAGGGCTGAGTCCTGACTTGTCCAGTCTCTGATCTGTTCAGCACATACCGGCGAGGAATCTAAGAAACTTAACAATAAAACAAGTTCCTGTAGAACTGGGACGTTTTCTTGTAAAGGCAAATGACTAAGGGCATCGGTGTTTGCGATTTGATTACCAGGCCTATGTATGAAAGTGTATTCGTATGCTGCCAGAATTAAGGCCCTATTAGTATTTCTGTATCTCCTTTCTAAGTGCACAGACTTTAATCTCGGCTTTCCTTCTGACTTCACTATTGGCCAGACTTCTCTCAGATGGAAACCTGGCTTGTCTGAGCTCAGCGGCTGAGACTCCCAAAATTTCATTATCTGTCTACTTCTTGGGAAATTCTGAGACTTTTGCTTCCAAAGTCTCTTTGGCTTCATTTAGCTGACTCTTCAGCTCTTCCATCTCTTTTTTGTATTTGTTTGCTGCCTCCTGGAAAATTGAACATTGTTGTGTCTCCTCTGCCAACTCATCCTTCAGTTTATTCAGAGAGGTGCTGAATTCTTTCTGTTTCTCTTCACACTTTTCCAGTGGTACAAACGTTGACCTGAGGAATCTTGTCGTGTGTGAAGGTCTTTCACCAGGTTTTCTTTTTCCTTTCAAAGGTTGCTCACCTCGTCTCGAACTCTGTCATCGAGCAGCGTCTCTCCGGGTCCCTTCTGCTGTTTCTCCAGGTTTTGGCTGAAGACAGCCTGCGTTTCTTCAGCTTGTTGAGTCGTTACACACTCCTTTTTCAGAACAGGAATGCTTCCAGCTTCCTTTTGGAATCCCAGTGGTTGATCAAGGTTGATTTCCCTAAGCCAATTTCACTCTAGGAGGCTGGGTCCTCTGCCTCTCAATATCAACACTGGTAACTTTACCGATTGGCTTCCATAATGGACAGTTTCTCTGCTTATGCTTTTTACTTGAATGTCTTCACCGGTATCTGTTCTTAGCTTGACAGCTGTTTCTTCTAAACTTAATTGATGTTCTCCGTTATTCAGATATCTGAAGGTATGTTCCCCAATTACTGTAATGGAAGCTCCCATGTCCACTTCCACTCTAACAGGTCTGCCATTTACTTTCACTGTGACAAATATTGGTTCTGTCTTTCCAACTTTCAGATTAAACAACGAGTAAATGTCTGAATTTGTTGTTTCAGGATCTTCCACATTGTAGATTTCATTGGGCTGCTTCTTTTGTTTACAAACCTGATTGGATCTTTCCTTGCGCTGCCTCATCATGTGTCCATTTCTGTGACAATAGTAGCGTTCGATTCTTTTCAAACTGCCAATCGCTAAAAGACAGATTGTTTCCACCTCTATTAAAATTATTCCTTGATTTCGCTGCTAAGTTATTTTTCTTTATTCTTCAGTTAGCGGGGCCTGTTTCCCGCTTCTCGACAGAGTCTCGCTTTCTCATGCCTCTTTTGGCTGAGGTTTCCTGTCTGATGTGGAGGATGGTGCCATTTTGTGCACCCTGTACTGCTTCTGAATCTCTTACTGCGCTTTCCATGGCCGGCGCTATCTCTAGCACCTTCTTGAAATCCAGATTCACTTCGGACAATAATCTTTTCTGAATAGTGTCCTCCTTCACACCACACGCTAAACAATCTCTGAGCATGTCGAACTTTCAATGTTCCATTAGCTGTTTCAAATTTGCCATGGAGCATGTACAGGGCTCTATCTCACAAATTAAACCTGAACCTCTGCATCGTGACTGGGGGCTTGGGTTGAAAATGACCCTTCACAAGGTCCACCAATTCATCAAAATTCTTTGAATCTTGGGCACTGGGTGCTGTCAAACTTTGAATCGAGCTGTAGGTTTTTCTCCCACAAGTACTCAAGAGGATTGCTCACCTCTTCTCTTCCCCCGTAATCTTGTTCACTTGAAAAAAGAACGTAAGGCGAGCTATATATTGAAACCAATCATCTGTGGCTGGCTCAAAAGGATCAATTCTCCCAAATTGTGGTATTTTGAGAGAAGATAACTTCTTCAATTCTAACGGAGCTCGCTACTTACAATCACTGGGTGAGGTATAGTGCGATTTCTTTTTAACTTGATTTCTTCTGTTCAATCCTGTTTTTTTTCCTCATCGCCAGTTTGTTGTAGGGTGGCCGAGTTGTGCTATTAATGATAGAGTTGATCTGCAGACACTTCTTGGGTGGAAACTTTAAGCTTATTTACTATATACTCATCAGCAACTACACATGTGCTTTCAACTCCATCTCTGTCTCTACACTGTCTGCTGAGGTAGCCCATGCTACTCTCCTATTTGTTACTACATATCATGTGATCTTCCTAACAAGCATTATTCTTAAAGGTACATTATACGCTAAATAAAACCATAATTACTGCAGTAATGTACCTTGATGACCTGCTAGTGTACAGTGACAGCTGGAAGGACCACTTAGACCAGCTAGAAACCTTTTTCAGAAGGTTACGGTCAGTTCCTTTAGTGGTAAATCTTGCAAAGAGTGAGTTCATTAAAGCCCAGGTAACCTACCTAGGGCATATAGTGGGTCAAAGGCAGGTGTTACCCAGAGCAGCAAAAGTGCAGGCAGTGATGTATAGGGATGTGTAGCTACTAGTGCAAGTTCATCCCAAACTTCAGTACTATAGCCGCCCCACTGATAGACTTGTTACAGAGAAAAAAGACGAGGGTAGTGTGGTCAGGGGAGTGCCAAGCAGCTTTTGAGGGGCTGACAGCCATCTTAATCAACGAACCAGTGCTGACTGCCTCAAATTTTAACAAATCATTCAAGGTGGCTATTGATGCTAGTGACCTGGGAGTAGGTGCCATCCTGCTTCAAAGTGATGGGTCGGGTGTAGAGATGCCAGTGGGGCATTTCTCCAAAAAGCTAAACAGGCACCAGAAGAGATACCCCACTGTGGAGAAGAAAACCCTGGGACTATTACTGGCTTTTAAACACTTTGAAGTAGACATCCAACATGGTTACAGGGAGACATTAGCCTATGCAGACCACAATCCCTTGGCCTTTGTGGAGAAATTCAAAACTCAAAATATAGGGCTATTTAGTCGGAGTTTGCTAATACAGTCTTATCACCTAATGATTTATCTACATTGCAAGGAAAAACAATATGATAACTGATGCTTCATCCAGAATCGAACTCAGGTTAGAATTTCTTGGGTACCAAAGCTAACACAGAGTTTAGCCATAACAATAATGTTAGAAGTGTGAATGGGCATGCATGCATTTTATTCCTTTTTCACCCTGTAATGAAACGTTCCTACAAGTTACATTGCATTGTGCATGTTGGGGAGGTCAAATTTAAAAATTAAACTTCATCCGCTGAGCTCACATATGGAACATTTTTTAAAAGATAGTTTCAGCTGTTAAAACAAAGACATGGACTTAGGCTGCCACAGGTCATCCAACGTTTGGGATTGCAAGCTGGCCAAGTTTCTAAAGGGTGGATTACAATGAACATGCCTAGGCCACATCCTTATGGAATGTTGCACCTGCCTTTGTCAGGACTTACCCCAAAACGGCAAGGACAATAAGGCCTCAGGCTTTCTGTCTCCCGGACTACCAGGTAACAAAGGAAAACACACAAAACTGACTGTGCACAAGGCAAATGCTAAGGACCACTATCTGCCTCTATTGTAAGTTGATGGTTTTGACCATGGGAGGTGGAAACTCCTACATTAACAGGAATAGGCTATCGATTGTTTTCCATCATGTATCAATGGCCAGTTGACACTTGACCAAAACTTTCTGATTTTTGAAAGTCTTTGATTATAAATCCATGCTGGCTTCGAGGCAGCCAAGAGAAGGAACGTCTGAAGGCAGCATAAAGGATGCTCACCCTCTTTCAACTGAGCTGAACCCTGTCTGCCTATATCATACTGTGGATAGCAGATAGCAACATTCTGAAGAAAACTTCAAGTTCCAAAGCAGCGTTTCCAGGAAAAAACTAAGGACTAACAGTTCAAGAACTGCCCCAGCCACAAACAACAGCAAAGGACTCATAATCAGTGAGCTCTTTCTATCTTTGCCTTTTATCATTGTATCTTAATTTTGTGTCTGTGTTGTGAGTGTCAGGACATATGCTTACCTTTGTAATATTTTAATATTTTTACCTTGGTGGGTTTTTAGCACAATCAAAACTAACCATCTTACATGTTTAAACTCAAGAAAGCCTGTTAAACTGAGCTTATGTAAACAATTAAGTGCATACATTGAATTGGCACATTCATCCTTATAAATTTTAAAAAAACCTGTTACAATCAACCCCAAGGGGAGGGAGTAAAGGGGAATCTTTGTACCCATCCTCACCTGATCATAGCAGTCAATATAGACTAACCAGGGTCTATTGGTACAGACTAACCAGAGTCAGTCGGTATAGACTAAACAGTGTCTGTTAGTATAATGTAACCAGCATCAGTCAGTTTAGACTAACCAGGGTCTGTTAGTATAGAGTAACCAGGGTCAGTCAGTATGGACTAACCAGGGTTAGACAATATAGGCTAACCAAGATCAGTCAGTATGGATTAACCAGAGACTGTCATAATAGACTAACCAGGGTCAATCAGTAGAGACTAATCAGGGTCACTCAATATAGACTAACCAGAGTCTGCTATTATAAGCTAACCAGGGTTGGTCAATATAGGCTAACCAGGGTCAGTAAGTAGGGACTAATCAAGGTCAGTCAATAAAGACTAACTAGGGCCTGTTGTATAGGCTAATGAGGGTCGATCAATATAAAGCAGCCAGGGTCAGTCAGTAGAGATGAACCAAGGTCTGCTAATATCGACTAATGAGGGTCAGTCAATATAGGCTTACCAGGGTCAGTCAGTACAGGGTAACCAGGGTCGGAGGCTATCGACTAACTAGGGTCAGTCAATTTGGACTAACCAGGGTCGGTCAACATATACTAATTTGATCAGTCAGTATAGACTAACCAGGGCCTGTTAGTATAGTCAGTTCTATACCTATCCAGGGTCAGGCATTATAAACTACCTGGGTCAGTTAGTATAGACTAACCCGAGTCTGTTAGTATAAGAGTAACCAGGATTTGTCTGTATTGATTTACTAGGGTCAGTCAGTATCAACTAACCAGGGTCTGTTAGTATAGATTAACCAGGGTCAGTCAGTATGGACTAACCAGGGTCTGTTAGTATAGATTAACCAGGGTCAGTCAGTATGGACTAACCAGGGTCTGTTAGTATAGATTAACCAGGGTCAGTCAGTATGGACTAACCAGGGTCTGTTAGTATAGATTAACCAGGGTCAGTCAGTATGGACTAACCAGGGTCTGTTAGTATAGATTAACCAGGGTCAGTCAGTATCGACTAACCAGGGTCTGTTAGTATAGATTAACCAGGGTCAGTCAATTTGGACTAACCAGGGTCGGTCAACATATACTAATTTGATCAGTCAGTATGGACTAACCAGGGTCAGTCAGTATCGACTAACCACTAGGAACTGATTTGACACTGGAGATACTCATTTTACTTCAAACACTTCTGGCCAGCGTAGAGAGGAGACGATTCATCCGACTTTGCTCAGTTGAAAGGGTATTTTAGTAATGCACTGCCTCCTGCCACTGGTGTCTCTGACATGGGATTTTTCCCACTGGTCCTAACTCTAATTTTTTCCTTGATTGCTGGCTGGGTCAAGCTTTCTTCTGGGTTTTACCAGTTAATTGATGTTCACTGTCCTCAGATGCCTTTTTCCTTAATCACTTCTCACTGGTGGAAAATCTGAATGGAACTTTCTCACCGTTGGCTAAATTGTGCCATCTTCTGGTCTCCCACTGAGCAGCACTGACAAGGGCCCAGCTTTCCCTGCAGAATCCTTGCTCTCAAGTTGCAAGTAGCACTATTTGTGGTGAAATTGTAACTGTAAGCATGAAAATACACGCTTGCCATTTCATCGCAAGCAGTTGAGAGAGAAAATCATCCCTTCATTCCGTCATTACCTCAAGCTGAACGCTGGAGAGTTTGGAAATGGCGCTGGGTAGCAGACAGTTAAGGATGAGCATTGAAACCAGGCCAAAAGTTCACTCACCAGCTCCCTCCCTGCAACTATTTCCCTTTATTTCCAGAAATCCATAGCTGGGGGACTGATCTGACACATAGACGAAAAGGGAACATGCCTGGGCATTCTGATCCATCAAGGAATACGGTTTGGACACATCCTGTATGTCACAGTCTAACCTTCATTCAGTCTAACCACCATTTGCAAAACACTGGGCAGAATTTTCCCATTGGCGTATGGGAACGTGCACGGTGAGCGTCCCGACATCACCGCGTACCATTACGATATTTCACTGGGTGGGCGCACGATGATGTCATTAATTAACGGGCCACTTAAGGCCCTCGAGTCACCAATCGACACTGATTATTCAGCGCCCGTGTGATCTTCAGGTTGGCACACGGGCACAATGGGCAGACGGGTCGGACACGTTTGTATTAATCTCATCCACAGGTGGGATAAGAGGGGTCACTGAGGTCATGAATGTGAACAGCCAAATATTTATTTTTGAAAGTTTTTGAAACTTGCCTGTGTGATCTGCAGTTCTTCAAAACACATCCCGGCTGCTTTTTCTGGACTCTAAACCTCCAGGTCAGCACTCTGCAGTCAGGAATCTTTTCTGGGCCTGCAGGTTTCAGGAAGCCTTCCCTTAGCCTGGGAATGGGAGCTGAACTGTCCACTGGAGGCACCTCCTCTGAGGAGGAAGGGAGGGCTAGAAGGGGGAGGAGGCCAGGAGTGCACATTCAGCCTCCAGGGGAGCTATCTGTAGGAGGACAGGCGCTGGCACAAGGGGAGCAGGACCAAGAGGTAGTCCAAGGTGGAAGGGGCTGCAGAAGACACCACTATCCTGCTGCCAGGGTTTACAGGCGGAGAAGCAGCTACCTCAATATGTCTGAGGTGTAGTGCTGAAGGAGGCTCCGCCTCTCAAGGGAGACAGTGACCTCCATCTGTCAGATGATTGGGCCTGAGATCTCCGCTAACTGTGTGGGTGGACACCCCATTCCAGTGGCTCTGAAGCTCACAGTTGCCTCAACTTCTATACCTCTGGCACCTTCCAGGGCTCGGTGGGTGATCTTTGTGGTGTCTCCCAGGCAGCTGTCCACACTTGTGTCAAGCAGGTTACAGACGCTCTGTTCAGACGGGCATTGACCTTCATCCACGTCTGCTGTGACCAGGCAAGTTAGACACAGCGAGCCAGAGGCTTCGTGGCCATTGCTGGCTTCCCCCGTGTCCAGGGTGCTATAGACTGTACACATGTGGCTGTCAAGACACCAGCAGGTGAGCCCGGTGCCTTCGTCAACAGGAAGGGCTTCCACTCCATGAACGTGCAGATAGTGTGTGACCACAGAATGCTGATTCTACAAGTCTGTGCAAGGTACCCAGGCAGCTCCCACGACGCCTACATCCTCAGACACTCCCAGGTGCCGGGGCTCTTCAGTGCTCCAGCCCGGCTGGATGGATGGCTGCTGGGTGACAAGGGCTATCCCCTCAGAAGGTGGCTCATGATGCCTCTCCGCCATCCAAGAACAGAGGCTGAGCAGCGGTACAATAGGAGCCACGGCACCACAAGGGCTGTGGTGGAGAGAGCCATCGGTCTTCTCAAGATGTGGTTCCGATGCCTGGACCGTTCAGGGGGCGCACTCCAGTAACCCCCAGATCGTGTGTCGCTGATAGTGGTTACATGCTGCGCTCTCCACAACCTGGCACTGGAAAGGGAGGATACAGTGGACGATGAAGACATCGACACAGTGGCTGCAGCTGCACACGATGAGTCCAGCAGTGAGTCCGAGGATGAGCACACACAGGGAAATGCTGAGGGGGTAGACACTGACCCGGGCAGACTCCAGGGAGGCAGGGACATCCGGGGGGCTTTAATCCAATGAACCTTCAGCTAGAACACCACAGAGGGACCTCCAGGACAAGCCTGGACTGCAGGCTCCATACTCGATACCTGAGTGCAAAATCTGCCAGGTTAGGAACAGTCACTAAGGGCCTTGTTAATAAAGCTGAATGTCCCACAAAGCACTCATTACAGTTTTGGAAACCATCCACATGCAGAAGAAAAGAGGCTCCCTCAGCCATGGTGACATATCTAAAATTATTCTGTCAAGCAAACCAACTTATTCCCAAAGAGACAATAGTGTTACAAATCAGAACAAGTCATAAAGACCTCATCTCGAGCCAACACAAAAGCACCAGTGAGAAACCCGTGTGTGCCTAAGGTGCCTTATGTTTATGTTTCCGGGTGCTCCGACTTGGTGCTGCCCCCCGCTGGGAGTGGTATCTGAGACAGCTGCTGACTCTGCTGTCCTGTTGGCCTCGATGACCTTGGCGATCGTCCTCTGGCCCGTGGAGCCTGTGCTGGTCCCACCAGGGAGGGAGCTGCCAGTTCCACAGCTGGCTTCTCCCCAGTCATCGCAGCCTCACCAGATGGTACGATCACTGGGAGAGGGAGAGGGCTGTAACCCTCATCAGGAGCGTCCCGAGAGGTGCTCGCAGAGACGCCAGGCAGCTGCTGTGCCAACGTGAGGTCACTTCAGACCTCCCTGCTCACCGTGGATGGATGGGCACCGAGCTGGGAAACTTGGTGCCCAGACCATCTCCCACACTGGCACTGACCAGCTGAGGTCAATGCCAATGTGAGGCTTGCTGGTCCAAGCGCATCCCCAGGAAGCCCTGACCGGTCTCCTGGAGCAGCCTCTCCACGAGAGTTGCCACTCTCTCCATGGAGGATCCATGGCACTCGGACATGTGGCTCATTGCTTCAGTGATTGTCCACGTAGACTCCTCCACCATGGAGACCAAGGCAAGCATAGCCTCATGTATCACCCCCAGATGTTCCCACACACCTGGCCGCATTTCCTGCAGCTGCTGCATCGTGGACGACTCCAGAGGCACATCATCAGGCACCGACTGAGCATGTGCCTGGTTCCCTACAGCCCTCTGACTGCTGGCACCATGGGCACTCCCTGCCTCTGCCAGCTCCTCCAGCGACTGTGAAGTGCCCTCACCGCTGTGCCCTGGGACACTAGCCGATGTTCGAATTCCCATCGAGATGCTTGTATCTGCGCTGGTGCCTGCCTGGCAGAGATGGTGTGACACTGGTGAGACTTCAGGGCCCCTCAGGCATGAGAGGGGGCCCCTGCTGGTCCTCCCCCCGGCCCTGCTCCATTGATGCTGAAAGGAAGAACAAGGACAGTGGCTCAGTTACCGTGGAGACAATGTCAAAGTGCATCCCTGTCCCCCGGATCATTACACGCTCATCCTTCCATAACCAATGGTCTAGCCACGTTGCAAAGTTAAATCACTGAACATTCAGCACTGCCATGGCTGTTGGGAGAACAATGCTGACCTCACTGTTGGGCTTAAATACCTGCCCGTGGCACCCCAGCCTCACCCACACCAGTGGACCTGGGCGCATGGCGCCTCCCCAGATCCAGGGCCTCCTGTTCGAAGCGGCTAAGAATGGCGATCTGTGCCAGTCCTCTCCCGCTCTGCCACGTTATGAGAAGTCTTCTCCTGAAATTGAGAGACGAGCGTTGATTCGTGCAAACTGTACATGGACTCTGTTCACACACGTCCCACCCCAAGCAGAGTGGGACATATCAGGGCTCCAGAGCCTCCTCACCCCACTGCTGCCAAACACTCACACAAAGATGCTGGGCCCTGCTTCCCCCTCCCCCCTAGGACACATGCTGCCTACATCACGTTGGGCACCACACGGTGTACCCTTCCATAGCCAGGATGCTCAAGCACTTGGAGTTCAGAGGGCAGCAGATGGATCGGTGCCAACGCCATCTTGAAGCTCCCCTCCCAGCATCTCAACACCCCGACTTGGACATATCCTGGAGTTCCAGCTCTGCGCCCAGGTGCAGCTCCTGTAGTTCGCTCCCAAACCAGTCATGTGGGTCTCAGTGTAACCCAAGCTGCGGGGGCAAAACCCATCCCTTCACCACCCTCTCAGGCTGACCTCAGCATGGGCACTATCTGCTGGCCCACCCATTTTGACTGCCAGTAACAGGCTGCATTTATCGAGTGTCCTCGCATAGTGAAACGTCCCCAAGGTGTTTCTCAGGTGTGCAATCAAACACAATTTGATGCTGAGCCACAGGAGATATTAAGGGTGGGATTTTCCAGTCCCACCCGCCACAGGAATCATCACAGGGTGGGTCGGACCAGCTAAAGATCCATTGATTTCGGGCGGGAATGGAAAATCCTGCCCAAAGATAGGTGAGCAAAAGCTTGGTCAAAGAGGTGGGTTTTCAGAAGCATCTTAAAGGAGGAGAGAGAGAGGTAGAGAGGCGGAGAGGGATAGGGAGGGAATTCCAGAGCTTGGGGCCCAGGCAGCTGAAGGCACGGCCGCCAATGGTGGAGCGATTAGAATCGGGAATGCTCAAGAGGCCAGAATTGGAAGAGCATAGAGATCCCAGAAGGTTGTAGGGCTGAAGGAAGTTACAGAGATAGGGAAGGGGAGAGCTTCGCAAATTCATCCTCCCGGCCCTGCATTGCTTATCTAACACTTCAACGCCTTTCAAACATGAGCAGCAACCAGCGAGGCTATGACCTTTGAACTCATTTCATTGCTATCAGCAGCAGCATGCAGCAAGAGCAGAGCCGCTGGGAGACTCAGGTGAGTGCATACCATTCGTATGGGAAGGGAGCTGAGGATAGGACAGGTGATCAGCATGATTGTAACTCAGTCTCAGAAATCTCTCCATCTAGTTCTGAGTTCTTCAGCAAGACTGTAGCAGTTGCAAGATAAATGGACCATAAAATCATAAGAAATAGGAGCAGGAGTAGATCATTGGCACCTCGAGCCTGTTCCACCAATCAGTAAGATCATGGCTGATCTTCAGTCTCAACTCCACTTTCCCACCCTCTCCCCATATCTCTTGATTCCCTTACTGTCCAAAAATCTATTGATCTCAGCCTTGAATATATAACTCAGCATCCACAGCTCCCTGGGGGGAGAGAATTTCAAAGAGTCACAATCCTCTTAGTGAAGAAGTTTCTCCTCATCTCAGTCCTAAATGATCAGTCCCTTACCCTGAGACTATGATGGCTCGCTCTAGACTAGCCAGCCAGGGGAAAGAGTCACTCAGCCCTCTAAGAGTTTTAGACCTTTCAATGAATTCACCTCTCATTCTTTTAAAGTCTGGAAAATGTAGGCCCAGTCTACTCAATATCGCTTTGTTGGATAGCCCGTGCATCCCAGGAACCTGTCAGGTGAACCTTTGCTGTACTGTTTCCAAGGCAAGTATATTCTTCCTTAGGTACAAAGACCAAACTGTACGCGGTACTCCAAGGTGTAATCTCACCAAATCCTTGTACAATTGTAGTAAGATTTTCCTATGCTCCAGCAGGATAATGTACCATTTATATTGTGCCTTTCACAACCTAGGGACATTCCAAAGTGCTTTACAACCAACAAAGTACTTTTTGAAGTGGAGTCGCTATTGTGATGTAGGAAATGTGGCAACAAATTTGCGCACAGCAAGATCCCACAAACAGTAATAAGATAATGACCAAATAAAATAGAAATAAAGGGGACGCAGGTAGGCTTCTAGCGAATATCTTAGCTATACGGGAGTAATTATTTGCCTTAAACAAGTAATGGTCTTAAGTCTTAAGTATTAAACAAGTATATTTTTATTCAGAACTTATATTCCAATTTTAAGATTCCATGATCGGCCTTCAGTGTCATTGGACAGGACTGTAGCGCCACCTTCAGGATTAAGTATGCCATACATTATTCTAAACATGCACAGGGAGGCACAGGCATAGATATTCCACATAGGAGACTCAGAGCAAGCTGCTTCTCTTTTTAAAAAGACACAGAAGGAGGCATTCAGCCCATTGTCTTTTCAGTAATTATTCTTTAATGGAATATCTATACAACCCCCAGCTCCTCGGTGCACTATGGCAGAAAGATCTTTAGTGCATCCCTCAGCACGTAGTCCTGGACCTTGGAATGTGCCAGTCTGCAACACTCAGTCGGGGACAACTCATTCCACTGGAAGACCAACAAGTTTCGGGCAGATTAAAGAACATCTTTCACCGAGTTGATAATCCTCCAGCTGCAGTTGATATTTGTCTGGGTGTGTGTCCCTGGGAACAGCCCGTAGAGCACAGAGTCCTGTGTCACAGAACCGCTCGGGATGAACCTCGACAGAAACCGCTGCATCTCTCTCCAGACCTTCTCTGCCAACGCACAATCCACAAGGAGGTGAACAACGGTCTCGTCCCCACCACAGCCACCTCGAGGACAACGTGCAGAGGGGGTGAGACTCCTGGCGTGTAGGAAGGATCTGACGGGGAGGGCCTTACTCACCACCAGCCAAGCTACGTCTTGGTGCTTGTTGGAAAGTTCTGGTGATGAGGCATTCTGCCAAATGACTTTGACAGTCTGCTCGGGGAACCATCCCACAGGATCCACCCTCTCTTTACCCACAGGCCTCTAGGAAATTGCATATGACGGCCTTGTGGTCAAAGGCATTTTTCTGCCTAAACTTTTCAACAAATGACAGGTAGTACGGCACGATCCAACTACTTGGAGCGTTCCGCATTGAGTGGCTTGCTATAGCTCATTCCCAAGGGCAGTTAAGAGTCAACCACATTGCTGTGGGTCTGGAGTCACATGTAGGCCAGACCAGGTAAGAATGGCAGATTTCCTTCCCTAAAGGACTTAAGTGAACCAGATGGGGTTTTACAACAATCGATGATAGTTGCCACGGTCACCGTTCCTGTATCTTCCTTTGCTTCAAACATTATCCAATTTTTCCTTCAAAGTTTAAAATTCAACTTTTTCTTGAGGATTAAAAATAGCAAATATAAGAAATGGAGATAACACAGAGTGACCAGTGGAAACTCCCCCATCGTTTTTAATGATACCTCTTACTTGGAGCGCACAATTCACCTTCATCTACAAATGGAGTACTGCCTGTGTTGCAAGGTGACAATCTTTATTCAAAATAGACAATGACAGCAACCTGGGGTGTATATAGCCACTGTAACATAGAAAAATGTCTCAAAGTGTTCTAGAGTCGTAAGTTTCTCTCTCTCTCTTTCTGTCTCTCTCCCCCTCTGGCTCTCTCTTTCCCTCACTCTTTCTGTCTCTCTGCATCTGTTTCTCTCTCCACAGATGCTGCCGGACCTGCTGAGTTTTTCCAGCATTTTTCTTTTCAGATTTCCAGCATCCGCAGTATTTTATTTTTGTAAGACAAACTTGAACCTTATTCTCTTCACCCTGAAGCAAAGGGATCACATGACCTTTGCCAGGGATTGCCAAACTGTTCAGCTGGAGGGCCACATCTGGGTCTGGAACTCGTATGTGGGGCTGACCATAAATGCTCAACAAACGGACAATTATAACAAAGGTAAATTTTGGTACAAATAAACATGAAGCTTTTATTATTATGACAATTATGCCATCTTAACGATGCATTACATACAAGAACAAAACCAAACATACCCCTTGCTTTCACGGCCACTTGGCTGAATCTGTGTATTA
This sequence comes from Isurus oxyrinchus, assembly GCA_026770705.1. Taxonomy (NCBI): domain Eukaryota; kingdom Metazoa; phylum Chordata; class Chondrichthyes; order Lamniformes; family Lamnidae; genus Isurus; species Isurus oxyrinchus. Next base: position 9,060,661 of record JANJGN010000032.1, on the reverse strand, counting down.
TGCAGTTAGTCATCCCTCTTTACAATGGTTTCAAAATTCACTGTCATTTTATTTCCTCCTTTCACTGATCCTGCCTGACCTGCTTTTTCCAGCATTTTCTGTTTTTATTTCAGATTTCCAGCATCTGCAGTGTTTTGTTTCTTGTCTTGCCAATATAAATGCTGCTTCACTGTGACCTACAATATGATGTTGCAAGATTCACCGAGGGAAAAACACATAAAGAGAAGAGAAAGGAAGTGTGGGGAGACTAAAAAGCCATTTCAGGGGTGATCAGTGCGTCTTGTGGGTAGTACAGTGATCCATATCGTCTCTCTATCTCTCATTCCTAGAGCTGGGATTTAATCATCTCCCCGTACATTTTAAAAGAAATGTACCAAGTGTATCTGAATCTGTTCCCTATCTGATAGGGGTGTTTCTAGTTTCATATTTTCTCAAAACACAAAACCCCAACCCCTTCAAAACCCCAACCCACACTCTTTGCTATCTATTATAGCCTCACTCCAAAAATCTCGACTGGAGATGCCCCTCTGGCAGGAACAGCAGATTTTATTCTATTTTGTGAAGCGCACTAATCTCTGAAATGCCCATCTCAAAATGTCAAACCAAGATTGCTTGGGGGGACCTTCAGTCAAGCATCTTTTGTGACTCACTGCAGGTGGCAGCATTTATGCTCCAATATTTCAATCCCTTGTCCACCAGCAGAATTGCAGAATAAGTGTTTTGCTGTTCTATTTTACCAGTTGCCTGAAATCTGTGTCCACTGGTTACTGACCCTTCTGCTACCAGAAACATTTTCTCCTTATCCACGAAATCAACAGTTTCTGAACACCTCTATTTTCCTTCCTCTGCTCTAAGGAGAGCAACCCCGGCTTCCCTCATCTCCCCATGTTCCACATCCCAGGTGCCATTGTCTATCAGTGGCTATGGTGATGGTTGTATTATAAAGAATTAACAGACCTTATATGCTAATCTATGGGCCACCTGATGACATGGCACTGATGCGAGGCAGTCCTGTGCAAGCAGATGGGCATCCCTGAAGGGAGATGTGCCTTCCCAGTAACTCATTATCGTGGAAATAAACTCGTTTTTAAGTAGATATGCCCTGCAGCTTTATTCTTGCTAGGATGCTGGCCTATATCTACAATAGTGGTGTGTTATATAGTGTTATGGCAACATGCACATCATAGCCTAGAGCTATGGATAGTCATGGTAGAGGCACCAATTTCTTTCCATCACATGAGTGACCAGGAATCGTGTCCGCTCTTGCTGCCTGCCATTGTCATGATGTGGAAGGATTTACAAGTTGATAATGGGAAGAATTCCCCCCCCTTCCCCGTTAGGGGGGAAGTGCAGGAGCAGGCACGTGGAGGTGCGCCTCTGATTGGCGCCCCCGATTGGGGGGCACGCCACCATTTTACGTGGGCGGGCCAATTAAGGCCCACCCAGCATGATGTCCTCCAGGAAGCGCTGAGCACTCCCTGTGCGGACGGCGGTGGGGGGTGGGGGTGGGGGTGGAATCCCTCAGCCGAGAGTGTGTTCTTTCGTGCATGCACATGAAAGAGCGCACAGATCGTCCTGAGGCTAAGTGCAGGCTCAGGGAGATTGGCTCCGAATTAAAACATTGAAGGTAAACGCTTAAAAAATTTCCCTGACTCGTCCCTTCATGTGACACTGTCACTTGAGTTGGGACATGTCCATCACTTTATTGCAAACATTTGTTAAATTTTTAAAAACCCTCATGAAACCTCATCCTGCCCCGTGGGATGCTTTTTCTGAAGCCCACCAGCGATGCTCACATCCCATAAATGAATTTTAAAAATAGTACATCAATGCAGACCTAAAGGGTTAACTCCTGGCCTGCAGAACAATCTGATCTAAACCAGGAGAGCAGCTGGTGCTGTATGACTATCCCCAGCATCACCAGAGGGAAAGGGAAGGACAGAAAGGTTACACCAGCTCAGAAGTGTCCATGGGTTCAATAGGACAGGGACTGACGATAGTGTCAAACAACCTGTAAACATTCACAGTGCAGGGGTATGAAGAGGGGCCACAAAGGAAAGGTACAAAAGGAGTGCCAGCACCCAGGCCACCAGAGCTCAGGAGAGGGAATGAACAAAATGGGGAAATAAAAGAAAAACAGAGTCGAGCTTACTTTTCAAAAGGGTTATAAAACCAAAGTGAGAAATTAGTTGAAGCTTTGAAATTCCAGTGTATATACTTGGAAAAGCACAATGGAATTCAAAACTGCAGCAGTCAAACAATTAAGTTTGAACACACCCTGAACTTGTGTTGTTCTCAGTGTTCCTTCAGATATACAAATTCTTCAGCTGAGTTGACTAAGGTAAGTGCAGTGACAGACTGTCTGTATGGTAAATACAGTGACAGATCTTCTGTATGGTAAATACAGTGACAGACCATCTGTATGGTAAATACAGTGAGAGACCTCCTACATAGTAAATACAGTGAGAGACCTCCTACATAGTAAATACAGTGACAGACCGTCTGTGTGGTAAATACAGTGACAGACCATCTGTATGGTAAATACAGTGATAGACCTCCTACATAGTGATTACAGTGACAGACTGTCTGTATGGTAAATACAGTGAGAGACCTCCTACGTGGTAAATACAGTGACAGACCACCTACATAGTAAATACAGTGACAAACCATCGATATGGTAAATACAGTGAGAGACCTCCTACATGGTAAATACAGTGACAGACCTCCTCTACATTAAATACAGTGACAGTCCTCCTACATAATAAATAGATTGACAGACCTCCTACATAACAAATACAGTGAGAGACCTCCTCCGTGATAAATAAAGTGACAGACCTACTACATGGTAAATATAGTGAGAGGCCTCCTACATGATAAACACGGTGACAGACATACTACATGATAAACATGGTGAGTGCGATCCTACACAATAAATACAGCGAGAGCCCTTTCACAGGATAAATAGAGTGACAGACCTCCTAAATGATAAGTACAGTGAGAGACCTCCTACCACATAAATACAGTGACAGCCCTCCTACATGATAAATAGACTGACAGACCTCCTACAGGATAAAAAGAGTAACAAACCTCCTACATGGTAAACACAGTGAGAGAACTCCAGCACGGTAAATAGAGTGAGTGCCATACTAGATAATAAATAGAGCGACAGACCTCCTACATAATAAATACAGTGAGAGACCTCCTACAGGATAAACACAATGAGTGCCCTCCTACATGATAAATACAGTGACAGACCTCCTACAGGATAAATGGAGTGACAGACCTCCAACATGGTAAATAGAGAGAGTGCCATAATACATCATAAATAAAGTGACAGACCTCCGACATGATAAATACAGTGAGAGCCCTCATACATGATAAACACAGTGAGAGTACTCCTAAATAATAAATAGTAGGGCAGACCTCCTACATGATAAATATAGCGATAGACCTCCTACATGATAATCACAGTGAGAGACCTCCTACATGGTGAATACAGTGACAGACCTCCTACATGATAATCACAGTGACAGACCTCCTACATGATAAATACAGTGACAGACCTCCTACATGATAAATACAGTGACAGACCTCCTACATGATAAATACAGTGACAGACCTCCTACATGATAAATACAGTGACAGACCTCCTACATGATAAATACAGTGAGAGGCCTCCTACATGATAAATAGAGTGACAGACCTCCTACATGATAAATACAGTGAGAGACCTCCTACATAATAAATACAGTGAGAGGCCTCCTACGTGATAAATAGAGAGACAGACCTACTACATGGTAAAAAAAGTGACAGAACTCCTACGTGATAAACACAATGAGTGCTGTCCTACATAATAAATAGAGTGACAGACCACCTACATGATAATCACAGTGACAGACCTCCTACATGATAATCACAGTGACAGACCTCCTACATGGTAAATACAGTGAGAGACCTCCTACATGATAAATACAGTGAGAGACCTCCTACATGATAAATACAGTGACAGACCTCCTACATGATAAATACAGTGAGAGCCCTCCTACATAATAAAGAGAGTGAGAGACCTCCTACATGATAAATAGAGTGACAGACCTCCTACATGGTAAATACAGTGAGAGACCTCCTACATGTTAAATACAGTGAGTGCCCTCCTACATAATAAAGAGAGTGAGAGACCTCCTACATGATAAATAGAGAGACAGACCTACTACATGGTAAAAAAAGTGACAAAACTCCTACGTGATAAACACAATGAGTGCTGTCCTACATAATAAATAGAGTGACAGACCACCTACATGTTAAATAGAGAGACAGACCACCTACATGGTAAATACAGTGAGAGCCCTCCTGCATGATAAATAGAGTGACAGACCACCTACATGGTAAATACAGTGAGAGACCTCCTACATAATAAAGAGAGTGAGAGACCTCCTACATGATAAATAGAGTGACAGACCTCCTACATGGTAAATACAGTGAGAGACCTCCTACATGTTAAATACAGTGAGTGCCCTCCTACATAATAAAGAGAGTGAGAGACCTCCTACATGATAAATAGAGAGACAGACCTACTACATGGTAAAAAAAGTGACAAAACTCCTACGTGATAAACACAATGAGTGCTGTCCTACATAATAAATAGAGTGACAGACCACCTACATGGTAAATAGAGAGACAGACCACCTACATGGTAAATACAGTGAGAGCCCTCCTGCATGATAAATAGAGTGACAGACCACCTACATGGTAAATACAGTGAGAGACCTCCTACATGATAAATACAGTGAGAGACCTCCTCCATGATAAATACAGTGACAGACCTCCTACATGATAAATAGAGTGACAGACCTCCTACATGGTAAATACAGTGAGAGACCTCCTACATGTTAAATACAGTGAGTGCCCTCCTACATAATAAAGAGAGTGAGAGACCTCCTACATGATAAATAGAGAGACAGACCTACTACATGGTAAAAAAAGTGACAAAACTCCTACGTGATAAACACAATGAGTGCTGTCCTACATAATAAATAGAGTGACAGACCACCTACATGGTAAATAGAGAGACAGACCACCTACATGGTAAATACAGTGAGAGCCCTCCTGCATGATAAATACAGTGACAGACCTCCTACATGGTAAATACAGTGAGAGACCTCCTACATGGTAAATACAGTGACAGACCTCCTACATGATAAATAGTGAGAGACAACCTACATAATAAATATAGTGACAGACCTCCTACAGGATAAATACAGTGAGAGACCTCCTACGTGGTAAATACAGTGACAGACCTCCTACATGATAAATACAGTGAGAGACAACCTACATAATAAATATAGTGACAGACCTCCTACAGGATAAATACAGTGAGAGACCTCCTACATGGTAAATACAGTGACAGACCTCCTACATGGTAAATACAGTGACAGATCTCCTACATGATAAACACAGTGAGAGACCTCCTACATGGGAAACGCAGTGACAGACCTCCTACTTAATAAATAGAGTGAGAGACATCCTACATGGTAAATAGAGTGAGAGACCTCCTACATGATAAATACTGTGAGAACCCTCCTACATAATAAATACAGTGAGAGACCTCTTACATGATAAATAGAGTGACAGACCTCCTACATGATAAACACAGTGAGTGCCCTCCTACATGATAAATAGAGTGAAAGACCTCCTACATGATAAACAGAATGAGTGCTGTCCTGCATAATAAAAACAGTGAGAGCCCTCCTACATGGTAAATAGAGTGAGGGACTGCCTCCATGGTAAATACAGTGAGTGCCCTCCTACATAATAAACAGAGTGACAGACCTCCTACATGGCAAATACAGTGAGAGCCCTCCTACATAATAAACAGAGTGACAGACCTCCTACATAGTAAATACAGTGAGTGCCCTCCTACATGATAAATAGAGTGAGAGAGCTCCTACATAATAAAAAGAGTGACAGACCTCCTAAATGATAAACACAGTGAGTGCCCTCCTACATAATAAATAGAGTGAGAGACCTCCTACGTGATAAATAGAGTGTGAAACTCCTACATATTAAATACAGTGACTGACCTGCTATATGGTAAATAACGTGAGAGCCCTCCTACATGGTAAATACAGTGACAGACCTCCTACATAATAAATACAGTGAGAGACCTCCTACATGATAAATAGAGTGACAGACCTCCTACATGGTAAATAGAGTGAAAGACCTCCTAATTGATAAATAGAGTGACAGACCTCCTACATGGTAAATAGAGTGACAGACCTCCTACATGGTAAATACAGTGAGAGACCACCTACATTATAAATAGAGTGACAGACCTCCTACATGATAAATAGAGTGACAGACCTCCTACACTATAAATAGAGTGAGAGACCTCCTAAATGTTAAACACCGTGAGTGCCCTCCTACATAATAAATAGAGTGAGAGACCTCCTACGTGATAAATAGAGTGTGAAACTCCTACATATTAAATAGAGTGACTGACCTCCTATATGGTAAATACCGTGAGAGCCCTCCTACATAATAAATACAGTGCGAGACCTCCTACATAATAAATAGAGTGACAGACCTCCTACATGATAAATAGAGTGAAAGACCTTCTAATTAATAAATACAGTGAGAGACCTCCTACATGATAAATAGAGTGACAAACCTCCTACATGGTAAATAGAGTGAAAGACCTCCTAATTGATAAATACAGTGACAGACCTCCTGCATGATAAATGCAGTGAAAGACCTCCTACATGATAAATAGAGTGACAGACCTCCTACATGATAAATAGAGTGACAGACCTCCTACATGGTAAATAGAGTGACAGACCTCCTACATGATAAATAGAGTGACAGATCTCCTACATGATAAATACAGTGAGAGACTTCCTACACTATAAATAGTGTGACGGATCTCCTACATGTTAAATACAGTGAGAGACCTCCTATATGATAAATAGTGTGAGAGACCTACTACATAATAAACACAGTGAGAAACCTCGTACATAATAAATACAGTGCAAGACCTCCAACATGATAAACACAGTGAGTGCTCTCCTACATGATATATAGATTGACAAATCGCCTACATGATAAATACAGTGCAATACATCCAACATGATAAACGCAGTGACAGACCTCCTACATAATAAATACAGTGACAGACCTCCTACATAATAAATACAGTGATAGACCTCCTACATAATAAATAGTGAGAGACATCCTACATAATAAATACAGTGAGAGACCTCCTACATAATAAATACACTGACAGACCTCCTACATAATAAATACAGTGAGAGACCTCCTACATAATAAATACAGTGAGAGACCTCCTACATAATAAATACAGTGAGACACCTCCTACATAATAAATAGAGTGACAGACCTCCTACATGATAAATACAGTGACAGACCTCCCACATGGTAAACACAGTGAGAGACCTCCTACATGGTAAATACAGTGACAGACCTCCTACATGGTAAATACAGTGACAGACCTCTTACATGATAAATACAGTGAGAGACCTCCTACATGGTAAATACAGTGAGAGACCTCCTACATGGTAAATACAGTGACAGACCTCCTACATGATAAATACAGTGAGAGACCTCCTACATGGTAAATACAGTGACAGACCTCCTACATGGTAAACACAGTGACAGACCACCTCCATGATAAAAAGAGTGACAGACCTCCTACATGGTAAATACTGTGACTGACCTACTACATGATAAATACAGTGAGAGACCTCCTACATAATAAATAGAGTGACAGACTTCCTACATGGTAAATACAGTGAGAGACCTCCTACATGATAAATGCAGTGAGAGCCCTCCTACATAATAAATACATTGACAGACCTCATACATGATAAATAGGGTGAGAGACCTCCTACATGATAAATACAGTGAGAAACCTCCTACATGGTAAATACAGTGACAGACCTCCTACATGGTAAATACAGTGACAGACCTCCTACATGTTAAATACAGTGACAGACCTCCTACATAATAAATACAGTGACAGACCTCCTACATGGTAAATAGAGTGATAGACCTACTACATTATAAATACAGTGAGAGACCTCCTACATGATAAATAGAGTGACAGACCTCCTGCGTAATAAATACATTAACAGACCTGCTCCATGATAAATAGAGTGACAGACCTCCAACATGGTAAATACAGTGAGAGACCTCCTACATGATAAACACAGTGAGAGACCTCCTACATGGTAAATACTTTGAGGGTTCTCCTACATAATAAATCGAGTGACAGACCTTCATGATAAATACAGTGAGAGACCTCCTACATGGTAAATACAGTGACAGACCTCCTACATGGTAAATACAGTGACAGACCTCCTACATGGTAAATACAGTGAGAGACCTCCTACATGGTGAATACAGTGACAGACCTCCTACATGATAAATAGAGAGACAAACCTCCTACATGGTAAACACAGTCAGAGACCTCCTACATGTTAAATAGAGTGACAGACCTACTACATTGTAAATACAGTGAGAGATCTCCTACTTGATAAATAGACTGACAGACCACCTACATAATAAATACAGTGAGAGACCTCCTACATGGTAAATAGAGTGATAGACCTCCTACATGGCAAATACAATGAGAGACCTCCTTCATGATAAACACAGTGAGAGACCTCCTACAAAATAAATAGAGTGACAGACCTCCTACATGGTAAATACAGTGCCAGACCTCCTCCATGAGAAATAGAGTGACAGACCTCCAACATGATAAATACAGTGAGAGCCCTCCTGCATGATAAATACCGTGAAGAGACCGCCTACACGGTAAATACAGTGAGAGACCTCCTACATGATAAACACAGTGAGAGCCCTCCTACATAATAAATACCGTGAAGAGACCTCCTACATAATAAATAGAGTGACAGACCTCCTACATGGTAAATACAGTGAGAGACCTCCTACATGATAAACACAGTGAGAGACCTCCCACATAATAAATACAGTGACTGACCTCCTACATGGTAAATACAGAGACTGCTCTCCTACATAATAAATAGAGTGACAGACCTCCTACATGATAAATACAGTCAGAGACCTCCTACATGATAAATACAGTGACAGACCTCCTATATGATAAATACAGTGAGAGGCCTCCTACATGGTAAATACAGTGACAGACCTCCTACATGGTAAATACAGTCAGAGACCGCCCACATGATAAATAGAATGAGAGACCGCCTACATGGTAAATGCAGTGTTAGCCCTCTTACATAATAAACAGTGTTACAGACCTTGTGCATGATAAACATAGTGAGAGCCGTCCTACGTAGTAAATAGAGAGTGAGACCACCTACATGATAAACACAGTGACAGACCTCCTACGTGATAAATAGAGTGAGAGACGGCCTACATGGTAAATACAGTGAGTGCCCTCCTACATAATAAATACAGTAACAGACCTCCTACATGATAAATAGAGTAAGAGACTGCCTACATGGTAAATACAGTGAGTGCCCTCCTACATAATAAATACAGTGACAGACCTCCTCCATGATAAATAGAGTGACAGAACCACAACATGGTAAATACAGTGAGAGCCCTCCTACATAATAAATAAAGTGAAAGACCTCCTACATGGTAAATACAGTGAGAGACCTCCTACATAATAAATAAAGTGAAAGACCTCCTACATGGTAAATACAGTGAGTGCCCACCGACATAATAAATAAAGTGACAGACCTCCTACATGATAATCTCAGTGAGTTTCCTCCTACATGATAAATGTAGTGACAGACCCCCTACTTGATAAATAGAGTGAGAGCCCTTCTGCATGATAAATGTAGTGACAGACCTCCTGCAAGATAAATAGAGTGAGTGACCGCCTACATGGTAAATACAGTGAGAGCCCTCCTACATAATAAATAGGGTGACAGACCTCCTACATAATAAATAGGATGACAGACCTCCTACATAATAAACAGAGAGACAGACCTCCTACATGGTAAATACAGTGGGTGATCTCCTACATGGTAAATACAGTGACAGACCTCCTACATGGTAAATACAGTGACAGACCTCCTACATGATAAATAGGGTGATAGACCTCCTACATAATAAATCGAGAGAGAGACCTCCTACATGATAAACACAGTCAGAGACCTCCTACATGACAAATAGAGTGACAGACCTCCTACATGGTAAAGAGAGTGACCGCCCTCCTACATAATAAATATAGTGACAGACCTCCTCCATGATAAATAGAGTGACAGAACCACAACATGGTAAATACAGTGAGAGCCCTCCTACATAATAAATAAAGTGAAAGACCTCCTACATGGTAAATACAGTGACAGACCTCCTACATGGTAAATACAGTGACAGACCTCTTACATGATAAATACAGTGAGAGACCTCCTACATGGTAAATACAGTGAGAGACCTCCTACATGGTAAATACAGTGACAGACCTCCTACATGATAAATACAGTGAGAGACCTCCTACATGGTAAATACAGTGACAGACCTCCTACATGGTAAACACAGTGACAGACCACCTCCATGATAAAAAGAGTGACAGACCTCCTACATGGTAAATACTGTGACTGACCTACTACATGATAAATACAGTGAGAGACCTCCTACATAATAAATAGAGTGACAGACTTCCTACATGGTAAATACAGTGAGAGACCTCCTACATGATAAATGCAGTGAGAGCCCTCCTACATAATAAATACATTGACAGACCTCATACATGATAAATAGGGTGAGAGACCTCCTACATGATAAATACAGTGAGAAACCTCCTACATGGTAAATACAGTGACAGACCTCCTACATGGTAAATACAGTGACAGACCTCCTACATGTTAAATACAGTGACAGACCTCCTACATAATAAATACAGTGACAGACCTCCTACATGGTAAATAGAGTGATAGACCTACTACATTATAAATACAGTGAGAGACCTCCTACATGATAAATAGAGTGACAGACCTCCTGCGTAATAAATACATTAACAGACCTGCTCCATGATAAATAGAGTGACAGACCTCCAACATGGTAAATACAGTGAGAGACCTCCTACATGATAAACACAGTGAGAGACCTCCTACATGGTAAATACTTTGAGGGTTCTCCTACATAATAAATCGAGTGACAGACCTTCATGATAAATACAGTGAGAGACCTCCTACATGGTAAATACAGTGACAGACCTCCTACATGGTAAATACAGTGACAGACCTCCTACATGGTAAATACAGTGAGAGACCTCCTACATGGTGAATACAGTGACAGACCTCCTACATGATAAATAGAGAGACAAACCTCCTACATGGTAAACACAGTCAGAGACCTCCTACATGTTAAATAGAGTGACAGACCTACTACATTGTAAATACAGTGAGAGATCTCCTACTTGATAAATAGACTGACAGACCACCTACATAATAAATACAGTGAGAGACCTCCTACATGGTAAATAGAGTGATAGACCTCCTACATGGCAAATACAATGAGAGACCTCCTTCATGATAAACACAGTGAGAGACCTCCTACAAAATAAATAGAGTGACAGACCTCCTACATGGTAAATACAGTGCCAGACCTCCTCCATGAGAAATAGAGTGACAGACCTCCAACATGATAAATACAGTGAGAGCCCTCCTGCATGATAAATACCGTGAAGAGACCGCCTACACGGTAAATACAGTGAGAGACCTCCTACATGATAAACACAGTGAGAGCCCTCCTACATAATAAATACCGTGAAGAGACCTCCTACATAATAAATAGAGTGACAGACCTCCTACATGGTAAATACAGTGAGAGACCTCCTACATGATAAACACAGTGAGAGACCTCCCACATAATAAATACAGTGACTGACCTCCTACATGGTAAATACAGAGACTGCTCTCCTACATAATAAATAGAGTGACAGACCTCCTACATGATAAATACAGTCAGAGACCTCCTACATGATAAATACAGTGACAGACCTCCTATATGATAAATACAGTGAGAGGCCTCCTACATGGTAAATACAGTGACAGACCTCCTACATGGTAAATACAGTCAGAGACCGCCCACATGATAAATAGAATGAGAGACCGCCTACATGGTAAATGCAGTGTTAGCCCTCTTACATAATAAACAGTGTTACAGACCTTGTGCATGATAAACATAGTGAGAGCCGTCCTACGTAGTAAATAGAGAGTGAGACCACCTACATGATAAACACAGTGACAGACCTCCTACGTGATAAATAGAGTGAGAGACGGCCTACATGGTAAATACAGTGAGTGCCCTCCTACATAATAAATACAGTAACAGACCTCCTACATGATAAATAGAGTAAGAGACTGCCTACATGGTAAATACAGTGAGTGCCCTCCTACATAATAAATACAGTGACAGACCTCCTCCATGATAAATAGAGTGACAGAACCACAACATGGTAAATACAGTGAGAGCCCTCCTACATAATAAATAAAGTGAAAGACCTCCTACATGGTAAATACAGTGAGAGACCTCCTACATAATAAATAAAGTGAAAGACCTCCTACATGGTAAATACAGTGAGTGCCCACCGACATAATAAATAAAGTGACAGACCTCCTACATGATAATCTCAGTGAGTTTCCTCCTACATGATAAATGTAGTGACAGACCCCCTACTTGATAAATAGAGTGAGAGCCCTTCTGCATGATAAATGTAGTGACAGACCTCCTGCAAGATAAATAGAGTGAGTGACCGCCTACATGGTAAATACAGTGAGAGCCCTCCTACATAATAAATAGGGTGACAGACCTCCTACATAATAAATAGGATGACAGACCTCCTACATAATAAACAGAGAGACAGACCTCCTACATGGTAAATACAGTGGGTGATCTCCTACATGGTAAATACAGTGACAGACCTCCTACATGGTAAATACAGTGACAGACCTCCTACATGATAAATAGGGTGATAGACCTCCTACATAATAAATCGAGAGAGAGACCTCCTACATGATAAACACAGTCAGAGACCTCCTACATGACAAATAGAGTGACAGACCTCCTACATGGTAAAGAGAGTGACCGCCCTCCTATATAATAAATATAGTGACAGACCTCCTCCATGATAAATAGAGTGACAGAACCACAACATGGTAAATACAGTGAGAGCCCTCCTACATAATAAATAAAGTGAAAGACCTCCTACATGGTAAATACAGTGAGTGCCCACCGACATAATAAATAAAGTGACAGACCTCCTACATGATAATCACAGTGAGTTTCCTCCTACATGATAAATGTAGTGACAGACCCCCTAATTGATAAATAGAGTGAGAGCCCTTCTGCATGATAAATGTAGTGACAGACCTCCTGCAAGATAAATAGAGTGAGTGACCGCCTACATGGTAAATACAGTGAGAGCCCTCCTACATAATAAATAGGGTGACAGACCTCCTACATAATAAATAGGGTGACAGACCTCCTACATAATAAACAGAGAGACAGACCTCCTACGTGGTAAATACAGTGGGTGATCTCCTACATGGTAAATACAGTGACAGACCTCCTACATGGTAAATACAGTGACAGACCTCCTACATGATAAATAGGGTGATAGACCTCCTACATAATAAATCGAGAGAGAGACCTCCTACATGATAAACACAGTCAGAGACCTCCTACATGACAAATAGAGTGACAGACCTCCTACATGGTAAAGAGAGTGACAGACCTCCTGCATGGTAAATACAGTGAGAGACCTCCTACATAGTAAATAGAGTGACAGACCTCCTACATGGTAAATAGAGTGACAGACCTCCTACATGGTAAATACAGTGAGAGACCTCCTACATAGTAAATAGAGTGACAGACCTCCTACATGGTAAATAGAGTGACAGACCTCCTATATGGTAAATACAGTGAGAGACCACCTACATTAGAAATACATTGACAGACCTCCTACATGATAAATAGTATGAGAGACCATCTACATGGTAAATTCAGTGTGAGCCCTCCTACATAATAAATACAGTGACAGACCTCCTCCATGAAAATTGAGTGACAGAACCACAACATGGTAAATACAGTGAGAGCCCTCCGACATAATAAATAAAGTGAAAGACCTCCTACATGATAATCACAGTGAGTGCCCTGCTACATGATAAATGTAGTGACAGACCTCCTACGAGATAAATGGAGTGAGTGACCGCCTACATGGTAAATACAGTGACAGACCTCCTACATGATAAATAGAGAGACAAACCTCCTACATGGTAAACACAGTCAGAGACCTCCTACATGTTAAATAGAGTGACAGACCTACTACATTGTAAATACAGTGAGAGATCTCCTACTTGATAAATAGACTGACAGACCACCTACATAATAAATACAGTGAGAGACCTCCTACATGGTAAATAGAGTGATAGACCTCCTACATGGCAAATACAATGAGAGACCTCCTTCATGATAAACACAGTGAGAGACCTCCTACAAAATAAATAGAGTGACAGACCTCCTACATGGTAAATACAGTGCCAGACCTCCTCCATGAGAAATAGAGTGACAGACCTCCAACATGATAAATACAGTGAGAGCCCTCCTGCATGATAAATACCGTGAAGAGACCGCCTACACGGTAAATACAGTGAGAGACCTCCTACATGATAAACACAGTGAGAGCCCTCCTACATAATAAATACCGTGAAGAGACCTCCTACATAATAAATAGAGTGACAGACCTCCTACATGGTAAATACAGTGAGAGACCTCCTACATGATAAACACAGTGAGAGACCTCCCACATAATAAATACAGTGACTGACCTCCTACATGGTAAATACAGAGACTGCTCTCCTACATAATAAATAGAGTGACAGACCTCCTACATGATAAATACAGTCAGAGACCTCCTACATGATAAATACAGTGACAGACCTCCTATATGATAAATACAGTGAGAGGCCTCCTACATGGTAAATACAGTGACAGACCTCCTACATGGTAAATACAGTCAGAGACCGCCCACATGATAAATAGAATGAGAGACCGCCTACATGGTAAATGCAGTGTTAGCCCTCTTACATAATAAACAGTGTTACAGACCTTGTGCATGATAAACATAGTGAGAGCCGTCCTACGTAGTAAATAGAGAGTGAGACCACCTACATGATAAACACAGTGACAGACCTCCTACGTGATAAATAGAGTGAGAGACGGCCTACATGGTAAATACAGTGAGTGCCCTCCTACATAATAAATACAGTAACAGACCTCCTACATGATAAATAGAGTAAGAGACTGCCTACATGGTAAATACAGTGAGTGCCCTCCTACATAATAAATACAGTGACAGACCTCCTCCATGATAAATAGAGTGACAGAACCACAACATGGTAAATACAGTGAGAGCCCTCCTACATAATAAATAAAGTGAAAGACCTCCTACATGGTAAATACAGTGAGAGACCTCCTACATAATAAATAAAGTGAAAGACCTCCTACATGGTAAATACAGTGAGTGCCCACCGACATAATAAATAAAGTGACAGACCTCCTACATGATAATCTCAGTGAGTTTCCTCCTACATGATAAATGTAGTGACAGACCCCCTACTTGATAAATAGAGTGAGAGCCCTTCTGCATGATAAATGTAGTGACAGACCTCCTGCAAGATAAATAGAGTGAGTGACCGCCTACATGGTAAATACAGTGAGAGCCCTCCTACATAATAAATAGGGTGACAGACCTCCTACATAATAAATAGGATGACAGACCTCCTACATAATAAACAGAGAGACAGACCTCCTACATGGTAAATACAGTGGGTGATCTCCTACATGGTAAATACAGTGACAGACCTCCTACATGGTAAATACAGTGACAGACCTCCTACATGATAAATAGGGTGATAGACCTCCTACATAATAAATCGAGAGAGAGACCTCCTACATGATAAACACAGTCAGAGACCTCCTACATGACAAATAGAGTGACAGACCTCCTACATGGTAAAGAGAGTGACCGCCCTCCTACATAATAAATATAGTGACAGACCTCCTCCATGATAAATAGAGTGACAGAACCACAACATGGTAAATACAGTGAGAGCCCTCCTACATAATAAATAAAGTGAAAGACCTCCTACATGGTAAATACAGTGACAGACCTCCTACATGGTAAATACAGTGACAGACCTCTTACATGATAAATACAGTGAGAGACCTCCTACATGGTAAATACAGTGAGAGACCTCCTACATGGTAAATACAGTGACAGACCTCCTACATGATAAATACAGTGAGAGACCTCCTACATGGTAAATACAGTGACAGACCTCCTACATGGTAAACACAGTGACAGACCACCTCCATGATAAAAAGAGTGACAGACCTCCTACATGGTAAATACTGTGACTGACCTACTACATGATAAATACAGTGAGAGACCTCCTACATAATAAATAGAGTGACAGACTTCCTACATGGTAAATACAGTGAGAGACCTCCTACATGATAAATGCAGTGAGAGCCCTCCTACATAATAAATACATTGACAGACCTCATACATGATAAATAGGGTGAGAGACCTCCTACATGATAAATACAGTGAGAAACCTCCTACATGGTAAATACAGTGACAGACCTCCTACATGGTAAATACAGTGACAGACCTCCTACATGTTAAATACAGTGACAGACCTCCTACATAATAAATACAGTGACAGACCTCCTACATGGTAAATAGAGTGATAGACCTACTACATTATAAATACAGTGAGAGACCTCCTACATGATAAATAGAGTGACAGACCTCCTGCGTAATAAATACATTAACAGACCTGCTCCATGATAAATAGAGTGACAGACCTCCAACATGGTAAATACAGTGAGAGACCTCCTACATGATAAACACAGTGAGAGACCTCCTACATGGTAAATACTTTGAGGGTTCTCCTACATAATAAATCGAGTGACAGACCTTCATGATAAATACAGTGAGAGACCTCCTACATGGTAAATACAGTGACAGACCTCCTACATGGTAAATACAGTGACAGACCTCCTACATGGTAAATACAGTGAGAGACCTCCTACATGGTGAATACAGTGACAGACCTCCTACATGATAAATAGAGAGACAAACCTCCTACATGGTAAACACAGTCAGAGACCTCCTACATGTTAAATAGAGTGACAGACCTACTACATTGTAAATACAGTGAGAGATCTCCTACTTGATAAATAGACTGACAGACCACCTACATAATAAATACAGTGAGAGACCTCCTACATGGTAAATAGAGTGATAGACCTCCTACATGGCAAATACAATGAGAGACCTCCTTCATGATAAACACAGTGAGAGACCTCCTACAAAATAAATAGAGTGACAGACCTCCTACATGGTAAATACAGTGCCAGACCTCCTCCATGAGAAATAGAGTGACAGACCTCCAACATGATAAATACAGTGAGAGCCCTCCTGCATGATAAATACCGTGAAGAGACCGCCTACACGGTAAATACAGTGAGAGACCTCCTACATGATAAACACAGTGAGAGCCCTCCTACATAATAAATACCGTGAAGAGACCTCCTACATAATAAATAGAGTGACAGACCTCCTACATGGTAAATACAGTGAGAGACCTCCTACATGATAAACACAGTGAGAGACCTCCCACATAATAAATACAGTGACTGACCTCCTACATGGTAAATACAGAGACTGCTCTCCTACATAATAAATAGAGTGACAGACCTCCTACATGATAAATACAGTCAGAGACCTCCTACATGATAAATACAGTGACAGACCTCCTATATGATAAATACAGTGAGAGGCCTCCTACATGGTAAATACAGTGACAGACCTCCTACATGGTAAATACAGTCAGAGACCGCCCACATGATAAATAGAATGAGAGACCGCCTACATGGTAAATGCAGTGTTAGCCCTCTTACATAATAAACAGTGTTACAGACCTTGTGCATGATAAACATAGTGAGAGCCGTCCTACGTAGTAAATAGAGAGTGAGACCACCTACATGATAAACACAGTGACAGACCTCCTACGTGATAAATAGAGTGAGAGACGGCCTACATGGTAAATACAGTGAGTGCCCTCCTACATAATAAATACAGTAACAGACCTCCTACATGATAAATAGAGTAAGAGACTGCCTACATGGTAAATACAGTGAGTGCCCTCCTACATAATAAATACAGTGACAGACCTCCTCCATGATAAATAGAGTGACAGAACCACAACATGGTAAATACAGTGAGAGCCCTCCTACATAATAAATAAAGTGAAAGACCTCCTACATGGTAAATACAGTGAGAGACCTCCTACATAATAAATAAAGTGAAAGACCTCCTACATGGTAAATACAGTGAGTGCCCACCGACATAATAAATAAAGTGACAGACCTCCTACATGATAATCTCAGTGAGTTTCCTCCTACATGATAAATGTAGTGACAGACCCCCTACTTGATAAATAGAGTGAGAGCCCTTCTGCATGATAAATGTAGTGACAGACCTCCTGCAAGATAAATAGAGTGAGTGACCGCCTACATGGTAAATACAGTGAGAGCCCTCCTACATAATAAATAGGGTGACAGACCTCCTACATAATAAATAGGATGACAGACCTCCTACATAATAAACAGAGAGACAGACCTCCTACATGGTAAATACAGTGGGTGATCTCCTACATGGTAAATACAGTGACAGACCTCCTACATGGTAAATACAGTGACAGACCTCCTACATGATAAATAGGGTGATAGACCTCCTACATAATAAATCGAGAGAGAGACCTCCTACATGATAAACACAGTCAGAGACCTCCTACATGACAAATAGAGTGACAGACCTCCTACATGGTAAAGAGAGTGACCGCCCTCCTATATAATAAATATAGTGACAGACCTCCTCCATGATAAATAGAGTGACAGAACCACAACATGGTAAATACAGTGAGAGCCCTCCTACATAATAAATAAAGTGAAAGACCTCCTACATGGTAAATACAGTGAGTGCCCACCGACATAATAAATAAAGTGACAGACCTCCTACATGATAATCACAGTGAGTTTCCTCCTACATGATAAATGTAGTGACAGACCCCCTAATTGATAAATAGAGTGAGAGCCCTTCTGCATGATAAATGTAGTGACAGACCTCCTGCAAGATAAATAGAGTGAGTGACCGCCTACATGGTAAATACAGTGAGAGCCCTCCTACATAATAAATAGGGTGACAGACCTCCTACATAATAAATAGGGTGACAGACCTCCTACATAATAAACAGAGAGACAGACCTCCTACGTGGTAAATACAGTGGGTGATCTCCTACATGGTAAATACAGTGACAGACCTCCTACATGGTAAATACAGTGACAGACCTCCTACATGATAAATAGGGTGATAGACCTCCTACATAATAAATCGAGAGAGAGACCTCCTACATGATAAACACAGTCAGAGACCTCCTACATGACAAATAGAGTGACAGACCTCCTACATGGTAAAGAGAGTGACAGACCTCCTGCATGGTAAATACAGTGAGAGACCTCCTACATAGTAAATAGAGTGACAGACCTCCTACATGGTAAATAGAGTGACAGACCTCCTACATGGTAAATACAGTGAGAGACCTCCTACATAGTAAATAGAGTGACAGACCTCCTACATGGTAAATAGAGTGACAGACCTCCTATATGGTAAATACAGTGAGAGACCACCTACATTAGAAATACATTGACAGACCTCCTACATGATAAATAGTATGAGAGACCATCTACATGGTAAATTCAGTGTGAGCCCTCCTACATAATAAATACAGTGACAGACCTCCTCCATGAAAATTGAGTGACAGAACCACAACATGGTAAATACAGTGAGAGCCCTCCGACATAATAAATAAAGTGAAAGACCTCCTACATGATAATCACAGTGAGTGCCCTGCTACATGATAAATGTAGTGACAGACCTCCTACGAGATAAATGGAGTGAGTGACCGCCTACATGGTAAATACAGTGAGAGCCCTCCTACATAATAAATAGGGTGACAGACCTCCTACATAATAAACAGAGAGACAGACCTCCTACATGGTAAATACAGTGACAGACCTCCTACATGATAAATAGGGTGATAGACCTCCTACATAATAAATCGAGAGAGAGGCCTCCTACATGATAAACACAGTCAGAGACCTCCTACATGGGAAACGCAGTGACAGACCTACTACATGGTAAATACACTGAGAGCGCTCCAACATGGTAAATACAGTGAGAGACCTCCTACATGATAAACACAGTGAGAGACCTCCTACATAATAAATACCGTGAAGAGACAGCCTACATGGTAAATACAGTGAGAGACCTCCTACATGGTAAATACAGTGAGAGACCTCCAACATGGTAAATACAGTGAGAGACCTCCTACATGGTAAATACAGTGAGAGACCTCCAACATGGTAAATACAGTGACAGCCCTCCGACATAATAAATAAAGTGAAAGACCTCCTACATGATAATCACAGTGAGTGCCCTCCTACATGATAAATGTAGTGACAGACCTCCTACAAGATCAATCGAGTGAGTGACCGCCTACATGGTAAATACAGTGAGGGCCCTCCTACATAATAAATAGGGTGTCAGACCTCCTACATAATAAACAGAGTGACAGACCTCCTACATGGTAAATACAGTGGGTGATCTCCTACATGGTAAATACAGTGACAGACCTCCTACATGATAAATAGAGTGACAGACCTCCAACATGGTAAATACAGTGACAGACCTCCTACATGATAAATAGGGTGATAGACCTCCTACATAATAAATCGAGAGACAGGCCTCCAACATGATAAACACAGTCAGAGACCTCCTACATGGGAAACGAGGTGACAGACCTACTACATGGTAAATACACCGAAAGCGCACCAACATGGTAAATACAGTGAGGGCCCTCCTACATAATAAATAGGGTGTCAGACCTCCTACATAATAAACAGAGAGACAGACCTCCTACATAATAAATACCGTGACTGACCTCCTACATAATAAATACAGTGAGAGACCTCCTACATAATAAGTACACTGACAGACCTCATACATCATAAATAGAGTTACAGACCTCCTACATGGTAAATAGAGTGACAGACCTCCTACATGGTAAATACCGTGACAGACATCCTACATGATAATCACAGTGAGTGACCTCCTACATGATAAACAGAGAGACAGACCTCCTACATGGTAAATACAGTGAGAGACCTCCTACATGATAAACAGAGAGACAGACCTCCAACATGGTAAATACAGTGACAGACCTCCTACATGATAAATACAGTGAGAGACCTCCTACATAATAAGTACACTGACAGACCTCATACATGATAAATAGAGTTACAGACCTCCTACATGCTAAATATAGTTACAGACCTCCTACATGCTAAATATAGTAACAGACCTCCTACATGATAAATAGAGTGACAGACCTCCTATATGGTAAATACAGTGAGAGACCACCTACATTAGAAATACATTGACAGACCTCCTACATGATAAATAGTATGAGAGACCATCTACATGGTAAATTCAGTGTGAGCCCTCCTACATAATAAATACAGTGACAGACCTCCTCCATGAAAATTGAGTGACAGAACCACAACATGGTAAATACAGTGAGAGCCCTCCGACATAATAAATAAAGTGAAAGACCTCCTACATGATAATCACAGTGAGTGCCCTGCTACATGATAAATGTAGTGACAGACCTCCTACGAGATAAATGGAGTGAGTGACCGCCTACATGGTAAATACAGTGAGAGCCCTCCTACATAATAAATAGGGTGACAGACCTCCTACATAATAAACAGAGAGACAGACCTCCTACATGGTAAATACAGTGACAGACCTCCTACATGATAAATAGGGTGATAGACCTCCTACATAATAAATCGAGAGAGAGGCCTCCTACATGATAAACACAGTCAGAGACCTCCTACATGGGAAACGCAGTGACAGACCTACTACATGGTAAATACACTGAGAGCGCTCCAACATGGTAAATACAGTGAGAGACCTCCTACATGATAAACACAGTGAGAGACCTCCTACATAATAAATACCGTGAAGAGACAGCCTACATGGTAAATACAGTGAGAGACCTCCTACATGGTAAATACAGTGAGAGACCTCCAACATGGTAAATACAGTGAGAGACCTCCTACATGGTAAATACAGTGAGAGACCTCCAACATGGTAAATACAGTGACAGCCCTCCGACATAATAAATAAAGTGAAAGACCTCCTACATGATAATCACAGTGAGTGCCCTCCTACATGATAAATGTAGTGACAGACCTCCTACAAGATCAATCGAGTGAGTGACCGCCTACATGGTAAATACAGTGAGGGCCCTCCTACATAATAAATAGGGTGTCAGACCTCCTACATAATAAACAGAGTGACAGACCTCCTACATGGTAAATACAGTGGGTGATCTCCTACATGGTAAATACAGTGACAGACCTCCTACATGATAAATAGAGTGACAGACCTCCAACATGATAAATACAGTGACAGACCTCCTACATGATAAATAGGGTGATAGACCTCCTACATAATAAATCGAGAGACAGGCCTCCAACATGATAAACACAGTCAGAGACCTCCTACATGGGAAACGAGGTGACAGACCTACTACATGGTAAATACACCGAAAGCGCACCAACATGGTAAATACAGTGAGGGCCCTCCTACATAATAAATAGGGTGTCAGACCTCCTACATAATAAACAGAGAGACAGACCTCCTACATAATAAATACCGTGACTGACCTCCTACATAATAAATACAGTGAGAGACCTCCTACATAATAAGTACACTGACAGACCTCATACATCATAAATAGAGTTACAGACCTCCTACATGGTAAATAGAGTGACAGACCTCCTACATGGTAAATACCGTGACAGACATCCTACATGATAATCACAGTGAGTGACCTCCTACATGATAAACAGAGAGACAGACCTCCTACATGGTAAATACAGTGAGAGACCTCCTACATGATAAACAGAGAGACAGACCTCCAACATGGTAAATACAGTGACAGACCTCCTACATGATAAATACAGTGAGAGACCTCCTACATAATAAGTACACTGACAGACCTCATACATGATAAATAGAGTTACAGACCTCCTACATGCTAAATATAGTTACAGACCTCCTACATGCTAAATATAGTAACAGACCTCCTACATGATAAATACAGTGAAAGACCTCCTACATGATAAACACAGTCAGAGACCTCCTACATGATAAATACAGTGAGAGACCTCCTATATGGTAAATACAGTGACAGACCTCCTACATGATAAATACAGTGAGAGACCTCCTATATGGTAAATACAGTGACAGACCTCCTACATGATAAATACAGTGAGAGACCTCCTATATGGTAAATACAGTGACAGACCTCCTACATGGTAAATACAGTGACAGACCTCCTCCATGGTAAATACAGTGAGTGCCCTCCCACATGGTAAATACAGTGAGAGACCTCCTTCATGATAAACACAGTGAGAGAACTCCTACATAATAAATAGAGTGACCAACCTCCTACATGGTAAATACAGAGACTGCCCTTCTACATAATAAATAAAGTGACAGACCTCCTACATGATAAATAGAGTGACAGACCTCCTACATGGTAAATACAGTGAGAGACCACATACTTTATAAATACATTGACAAATTTCCTACATGATAAATAGCATGATAGACCTCCTCCATGATAAATAGAGTGACAGAGCTCCAACATGGTAAATACAGTCAGAGCCCTCCTACATGGTAAATAGAGTAACAGACCTCCTAAATGATGAACATAGTGAGAGCCCTCCTACATGATAAATACAGTGAGAGACCTCCTATCTGGTAAATACCTTGACATACATCCTCCATGATAAATAGAGTGACAGACCTCCTACATGGTAAATACAGTGAGAGACCTCCTCCATGTTAAATGCAGTGAGAGACCTCCTACATGGTAAATACAGTGAGAGACCGCCTACATGGTAAATAGAGTGACAGACCTCCTACATGGTAAATACAGTGAGAGACCTCCTCCATGTTAAATGCAGTGAGAGACCTCCTACATGGTAAATACAGTGAGAGCCCTTCTATATAATAAATACAGTGAGAGACTTCCTACTTGATAAACGCAGTGAGAGCCCTCCTACTTAATAAATGCCATGAAGGGACCGCCTACACGGTAAATACAGTGAGACCTCCTACATGGTAAATACAGTGAGAGACCTCCTACATAATAAATACAGTGACTGACCTCCTACATGGTAAATACAGAGACTGCCCTCCTACATAATAAATAGAGTGACAGACCTCCTGCATGATAAAAAAAGTGACAGACCTCCTACATGGTAAATACAGTCAGAGACCTCCTACATGGTAAATAGAGTGACAGACCTCCTACATGGTAAATACAGTGAGAGACCACCTACATTAGAAATACATTGACAGTCCTCCTACATGATAAATAGTATGAGAGACCGCCTACATGGTAAATAGAGTGACAGACCTCCTAAATAATAAACACAGTGACTGTCCTCCTACATGATAAATACAGAGACTGCCCTCCTACATAATAAATACAGTGACAGCCCTCCTACATGATAAACACAGTGAGAGACCTCCTACATAATAAATAAAGTGACCGACCTCCTACATGGTAAATACAGAGACTGCCCTTCTACATAATAAATAGAGTGATAGACCTCCTACATGGTAAATACAGTGAGAGACCAGCTACTTTTTAAATACATTGACAGACCTCCTACATGATAAATAGCATGATAGACCTCCTCCATGATAAATAGAGTGACAGACCTCCTACATGGTAAATACAGTGACAGACCTCCTACATGGTAAACACAGTGAGAGACCACGTATATTATAAATACATTGACAGACCTCCTACATGATAAATAGAGTGACAGACCTCCAACATTGTAAATACAGTGAGAGACCTCCTCCATGTTAAATGCAGTGAGACACCTCCTACATGATAAACACAGTGAGAGCCCTCCTACTTAATAAATACCGTGAAGAGACCGCCTACACGGTAAATACAGTGAGAGACCTCCTACATGATAAACACAGTGAGAGACCTCCTACATAATAAATACAGTGACTGACCTCCTACATGGTAAATACAGTGACAGACCTCCTACATGGTAAATACAGTTAGAGACCGCCTACATGGTAAATGCAGTGTGAGCCCTCCTACATAATAAATACAGTGACAGACCTCCTCCATGATAAATAGAGTGACAGAGCTCCAACATGGTAAATACAGTGAGAGTCCTCCTACATGATAAATAAAGTGAAAGACCTCCTACATGGTAAATACAGAGACTACCCACCTTCATAATAAATAAAGTGACAGACCTCCTACATGATAATCACAGTGAGTGCCCTCCTGCATGATAAATGTAGTGACAGACCTCCTACTTGATAAATAGAGTGAGTGACCGCCTACATGGTAAATACAGTGAGAGCCCTCATACATAATAAACAGAGAGACAGACCTCCTACATGGTAAATACAGTGACAGACCTGCTACATGATAAATACAGTGTGTGACCTCCTACATATTAAGTAAACTGACAGACCTCATAAATGATAAATAGAGTCACAGACCTCCTACATGGTAAATACAGTGACAGACCTCCTACATGATAAATAGACAGACCTCCTACATGGTAAACACAGTCAGAGACCTGCTACATGTTAAATAGAGTGACAGACCTACTACATTATAAATACAGTGAGAGATCTCCTACATGATAAATAGACTGACAGACCACCTAAATCATAAATATAGTGAGAGACCTCCTACATGATAAATAGAGTGACAGACCTCCTACAAGTTAAATACAATGAGAGACCTCCTACATGATAAACACAGTGAGAGACCTCCTACATAATAAATACAGTGACTGACCTCCTACATGGTAAATACAGTGAGGGATCTACTACATGATAAATACAATGAGAGACCTCCTACATAATAAATATAGTGACAGTCGTCCTACATGATAAATACGGTGAGAAATCTCATACATGGTAAATACAGTGAGTGCCCTCCTACATAGTAAATACATTGACAGACCTCCTCCATGATTAATAGAGTGATAGACCTCCAACATTGTAAATACAGTGAGAGACCTCCTACATGGTAAATACAGTGAGAGCCCTCCAACATGGTAAATAGAGTGAGAGACCTCCTACATAATAAATGCCGTGAAGAGACAGCCTACACGGGAAATACAGTGAGAGACCTCCTACATGATAAACACAGTGAGAGACCTCCTACATAATAAATACAGTGACTGACCTCCTACATGGTAAATACAGAGACTACCCACCTTCATAATAAATAAAGTGACAGACCTCCTACATGATAATCACAGTGAGTGCCCTCCTGCATGATAAATGTAGTGACAGACCTCCTACTTGATAAATAGAGTGAGTGACCGCCTACATGGTAAATACAGTGAGAGCCCTCCTACATAATAAACAGAGAGACAGACCTCCTACATGGTAAATACAGTGACAGACCTGCTACATGATAAATACAGTGACAGACCTGCTACATGATAAATACAGTGCGTGACCTCCTACATATTAAGTAAACTGACAGACCTCATAAATGATAAATAGAGTCACAGACCTCCTACATGGTAAATACAGTGACAGACCTCCTACATGATAAATAGACAGACCTCCTACATGGTAAACACAGTCAGAGACCTGCTACATGTTAAATAGAGTGACAGACCTACTACATTATAAATACAGTGAGAGACCTCCTACATGATAAATAGAGTGACAGACCTCCTACAAGTTAAATACAATGAGAGACCTCCTACATGATAAACACAGTGAGAGACCTCATAAGATAATAAATACAGTGACTGACCTCCTACATGGTAAATACAGAGACTACCCACCTACATAATAAATAGAGTGACAGACCTCCTACATGGTAAATACAGTGAGAGACCACCTACATTATAAATACATTGACAGACCACCTAAATAATAAATACAGTGAGAGACCGCCTACATGGTAAATAGAGTGACAGACCTCCAACATTGTAAATACAGTGAGAGACCTCCTACATGGTAAATACAGTGAGAGCCCTCCAACATGGTAAATACAGTGAGAGACCTCCTACATGATTAACACAATGAGAGCCCTCCTACATAATAAATACCGTGAAGAGACAGCCTACACGGGAAATACAGTGAGAGACCTCCTACATGATAAACACAGTGAGAGACCTCCTACATAATAAATACAGTCACTGACCTCCTACATGGTAAATACAGTGAGAGACCACCTACATTATAAATACATTGACAGACCACCTAAATAATAAATACAGTGAGAGACCGCCTACATGGTAAATAGAGTGACAGACCTCTTACATGGTAAATAGTATGAGAGACCGCCTACATGGTAAATGCAGTGTGAGCCCTCCTACATAATAAATACAGTGACAGACCTCCTCCATGATAAATAGAGTGACAGAGCTCCAACATGGTAAATACAGTGAGAGCCCTCCTACATAATAAATAAAGTGAAAGACCTCCTACATGGTAAATACAGTGAGTGCCCACCTACATAATAAATAAAGTGAAAGACCTCCTACATGGTAAATACAGTGAGTGCCCACCTACATAATAAATGTAGTGAAAGACCTCCTACATGATAAATACAGTGGGTGCCCACATACATAATAAATAAAGTGACAGACCTCCTACATGATAATCACAGTGAGTGCCCTCCTGCATGATAAATGTAGTGACAGACCTCCTACATGATAAATACAGTGAGAGACCTCCAACATGATAAATAGAGTGACAGACCTCCTACAAGTTAAATACAATGAGAGACCTCCTACATGATAAACACAGTGAGAGACCTCATACATAATAAATACAGTGACTGACCTCCTACATGGTAAATACAGAGACTACCCACCTACATAATAAATAGAGTGACAGACCTCCTACATGGTAAATACAGTGAGAGACCACCTACATTATAAATACATTGACAGACCACCTAAATAATAAATACAGTGAGAGACCGCCTACATGGTAAATAGAGTGACAGACCTCCAACATTGTAAATACAGTGAGAGACCTCCTACATGGTAAATACAGTGAGAGCCCTCCAACATGGTAAATACAGTGAGAGACCTCCTACATGATTAACACAGTGAGAGCCCTCCTACATAATAAATACCGTGAAGAGACAGCCTACACGGGAAATACAGTGAGAGACCTCCTACATGATAAACACAGTGAGAGACCTCCTACATAATAAATACAGTCACTGACCTCCTACATGGTAAATACAGTGAGAGACCACCTACATTATAAATACATTGACAGACCACCTAAATAATAAATACAGTGAGAGACCGCCTACATGGTAAATAGAGTGACAGACCTCTTACATGGTAAATAGTATGAGAGACTGCCTACATGGTAAATGCAGTGTGAGCCCTCCTACATAATAAATACAGTGACAGACCTCCTCCATCATAAATAGAGTGACAGAGCTCCAACATGGTAAATACAGTGAGAGCCCTCCTACATAATAAATAAAGTGAAAGACCTCCTACATGGTAAATACAATGAGTGCCCACCTACATAATAAATAAAGTGAAAGACCTCCTACATGGTAAATACAGTGAGTGCCCACCTACATAATAAATGTAGTGAAAGACCTCCTACATGATAAATACAGTGGGTGCCCACATACATAATAAATAAAGTGACAGACCTCCTACATGTTAATCACAGTGAGTGCCCTCCTGCATGATAAATGTAGTGACAGACCTCCTACATGATAAATACAGTGAGTGACCGCCTACATGGTAAATACAGTGAGAGCCCTCCTACATAATAAATAGGGTGACAGACCTCCTACATAATAAACAGAGAGACAGACCTCCTACATGGTAAATACA
The DNA here is from genome assembly GCA_026770705.1 of Isurus oxyrinchus. Taxonomy (NCBI): domain Eukaryota; kingdom Metazoa; phylum Chordata; class Chondrichthyes; order Lamniformes; family Lamnidae; genus Isurus; species Isurus oxyrinchus. The sequence continues at coordinate 9,031,555 of JANJGN010000032.1, read as the reverse complement.
GTGACAGACCTCCTACATGATAATCACAGTGAGTGCCCTCCTGCATGATAAATGTAGTGACAGACCTCCTACATGATAAATAGAGTGAGTGACCGCCTACATGGTAAATACAGTGAGAGCCCTCCAACATAATAAATAGGGTGACAGACCTCCTGCATAATAACCAGAGAGACAGTCCTCCTACATGAAAAATACAGTGGGAGCCCTCCTACATAATAAATAGGGTGACAGACCTCCTGCATAATAAACAGAGAGACAGACCTCCAACATGGTAAATACAGTGGGAGCCCTCCTACATAATAAATAGGGTGACAAACCTCCTGCATAATAAACAGAGAGACAGTCCTCCTACATGAAAAATACAGTGGGAGCCCTCCTACATAATAAATAGGGTGACAGACCTCCTGCATAATAAACAGAGAGAAAGACCTCCAACATGGTAAATACAGTGACAGACCTCCTACATGATAAATACAGTGTGTGACCTCCTACATATTAAGTAAACTGACAGACCTCATACATGATAAATAGAGTCACAGACCTCCTACATGGTAAATACAGTGATAGACCTCCTACATGGTAAATACAGTGACAGACCTCCTACATGATAAATAGACAGACCTCCTACATGGTAAACACAGTCAGAGACCTCCTACATGTTAAATAGAGTGACAGACCTACTACATTATAAATACAGTGAGAGATCTCCTACATGATAAATAGACTGACAGACCACCTAAATAATAAATACAGTGAGAGACCTCCTACATGATAAATAGAGTGACAGACCTCCTACAAGTTAAATACAATGAGAGACCTCCGACATGATAAACACAGTGAGAGACCTCCTGCATAATAAATACAGTGACAGACCTCCTACATGGTAAATACAGTGAGGGATCTACTTCATGATAAATACAATGAGAGACCTCCTACATAATAAATAGAGTGACAGTCATCCTACATGATAAATACGGTGAGAAATCTCATACATGGTAAATAAAGTGAGAGCCCTCCTACATAATAAATAGGGTGACAGACCTCCTACATAATAAACAGAGAGACAGACCTCCTACATGGTAAATACAGTGACAGACCTCCTACATGGTAAATACAGTGACAGACTTCCTACATGGTAAATACAGTGACAGAACTCCTACATGGTAACTACAGTGACAGACCTCCTACATGGTAAATACAGTGACAGAACTCCTACATGATAAATAGAGTGACAGACCTCCTACATGGTAAATACAGTGACAGACCTCCTACAAGGTAAATACAGTGAGAGACTTCCTACATGGTAAATACAGTGACAGAACTCCTACATGGTAAATACAGTGACAGACTTCCTACATGGTAAATACAGTGACAGAACTCCTACATGATAAATACAGTGACAGACTTCCTACATGGTAAATACAGTGACAGAACTCCTACATGATAAATAGAGTGACAGACCTCCTACATGGTAAATACAGTGACAGACTTCCTACATGGTAAATACAGTGACAGAACTCCTACATGATAAATAGAGTGACAGACCTCCAACATGGTAAACACAGTGAGAGACCTCCTACATGATAAATAGAGTGACAGACCTCCTACATGGTAAATACAGTGAGAGACCTCCTACATGATAAATAGAGTGACAGACCTCCAACATGGTAAACACAGTGAGAGACCTCCTACATAATAAATAGAGTGACAGACCTCCTACGTGATAAACACAGTCAGAGACCTCCTACATGGGAAACGCAGTGACAGACCTCCTACATGGTAAAGAGCCCTCAAACATGGTAAATACAGTGAGAGAACTGCTACATGATAAACACAGTGAGAACCCTCCGACATGATAAATACCGTGAAGAGACCGCCTATGTGGTAAATACAGTGAGAGACCGCCTACGTGGTAAATACAGTGAGAGCCCTCCAACATGGTAAATACAGTGAGACCCCTCCTACCTAATAAATACCGTGAAGAGACTGCCTACATGGTAAATACAGTGAGAGAACTCCTATATGATAAACACAGTGAGAGATCTCCTACATAATAAATACCGTGAAGAGACTGCCTACACGGTAAATACAGTGAGAGACCTCCTACATGATAAACACAGTGACAGACCTCCTACATAAGAAATACAGTGACTGACCTCCTACATGGTAAATACAGAGACTGCCCACCTACATAATAAATAGAGTGACAGACCTCCTACATGGTAAATACAGTGAGAGACCACCTACTTTATAAATAATTTGACAGACCTCCTACATGATAAATAGTATGAGAGACCGCCTACATGGTAAATGCAGTGTGAGCCCTCCTGCATAATAAATACAGTGACAGACCTCCTACATGATAAATAGAGTGACACAGCTCCAACATGGTAAATACAGTGACAGACCTCCAACATGATAAATACAGTGACAGACCTCCTACATGATAAATAAAGTGAAAGACCTCCTACGTGATAATCACAGTGAGTGCCCTCCTATATGATAAATAGAGTGAGAGCCCTCCTGCATGATAAATAGAGTGAGTGACCGCCTACATGGTAAATACACTGAGAGCCCCCCTACATAATAAATAGGGTGACAGACCTTCTACATAATACACAGAGAGACAGACCTCCTACATGGTAAATACAGTGGGAGATCTCCTACATGGTAAATACAGTGACAGACCTCCTCCATGATAAATAGAGTGACAGACCTCCTACATGGTAAATACAGTGACAGACCTCCTACATGATAAATACAGTGAGAGACCTCCTACATAATAAATACAGTGAGAGACCTCCTACATGATAAATACAGTGAGAGACCTCCTACATAATAAGTACACTGACATACCTCATACATGATAAATAGAGTTACAGACCTCCTACATGGTAAATACAGTGACAGACCTCCTACATGGTAAATACAGTGAGAGACCTCCTACATGGTAAATACAGTGAGAGACCTCCTACATGATAAACACAGTCAGAGACCTCCTACATGTTAAATAGAGTGAAAGTCCTCCTACATGGTAAATAAAGAGCACTCCAACATGGTAAATACATTGAGAGAACTCCTACATGATAAACACAGTCAGAGACCTCCTACATGATAAACACAGTGAGAGACCTCCTACATAATAAATACAGTGACTGACCTCCTATAGGTTAAATACAGTGAGTGCCCTCTTACATAATAAATAGAGAGACAGACCTGCTACATGATAAATACAGTGAGAGACCTACTACATGGTAAACACAGTGACAGACCTCCTACATGGGAAACGCAGTGACAGACCTCCTACATGGTAAATAAAGTGAAAGCTCTCCAACATGGTAAATACAGTGAGAGAACTCCTACATGATAAACAAAGTCAGAGACCTCCTACATGATAAATACAGTGAGAGACCTCCTATATGGTAAATACAGTGAGAGACCTCCTACATGGTAAATACAGAGAGAGCCCTCGTACATGATAAATACAGTGAGAGCCCTGCTACATAATAAATACCGTGAAGAGACCGCCTACATGGTAAATACAGTGACAGACCTCCTACATGGGAAACGCAGTGACAGACCTCCTACATGGTAAATAAAGTGAAAGCTCTCCAACATGGTAAACACAGTGAGAGCCCTGCTACATAATAAATACCGTGAAGAGACCGCCTACATGGTAAACACAGTGAGAGACCTCCTACATAATAAATGCAGTGACTGACCTCCTACATGGTAAATACAGAGACTGCCCTTCTACATAATAAATAGAGTGACAGACCTCCTACATGGTAAACAGAGTGACAGACCTCCTACATGGTATATACAGTGAAGACCACCTACTTTAAAAATACATTGACAGACCTCCTCCATGATAAATACAGTGACAGATCTCCTACATGATAAATACAGTGAGAGACCTCCTACATGGTAAATACAGTGAGAGATCTCCTACATGATAAATACAGTGAGAGACCTCCTACATGGTAAATACAGTGAGAGATCTCCTACATGGTAAATACAGTGAGAGATCTCCTACATGGGAAAATAGAGTGAGAGATCTCCAACATGATAAATACAGTGAGAGACCTCCTGCATATTAAATAGAGTGACTGACCTCCTACATGATAAACACAGTGACAGACCTCCTACAGCATGAATAGAGTGACAGACCTCCTACATGATAAATACAGTGACTGACCTCCTACATGGTAAATGCAGCGAGAGACCTCCTACATAATAAGTACACTGACAGACCTCATACATGATAAATAGAGTTACAGACCTCCTACATGGCAAATAAAGTGAAAGACCTCATACATGATAAACACAGTCAGAGACCTCCTATATGGTAAATACAGTGAGAGACCTCCTACATGATAAATACAGTGAGAGACCTCCTACATGGTAAATACAGTGAGAGACCTCCTACATGATAAATACAGTGACAGACCTCCTACATGGTAGATACAGTGAGTGCCCTCCCACATGGTAAATACAGTGAGAGACCTCCTACATGATAAACACAGTGAGAGAACTCCTACATAATAAATAGAGTGACCGACCTCCTACATGGTAAATACAGAGACTGCCCTTCTACATAATAAATAAAGTGACAGACCTCCTACATGGTAAATAGAGTGACAGACCTCCTACATGGTAAATACAATGAGAGACCACATACTTTATAAATACATTGACAAATTTCCTACATGATAAATAGCATGATAGACCTCCTCCATGATAAATAGAGTGACAGAGCTCCAACATGGTAAATACAGTCAGAGCCCTCCTACATGGTAAATAGAGTAACAGACCTCCTAAATGATGAACATAGTGAGAGCCCTCCTACATGATAAATACAGTGAGAGACCTCCTATCTGGTAAATACCTTGACATACATCCTCCATGATAAATAGAGTGACAGACCTCCTACATGGTAAATACAGTGAGAGACCTCCTCCATGTTAAATGCAGTGAGAGACCTCCTACATGGTAAATACAATAAGAGACCGCCTACATGGTAAATAGAGTGACAGATCTCCTACATGGTAAATACAGTGAGAGAACTCCTCCATGTTAAATGCAGTGAGAGACCTCCTACATGGTAAATACAGTGAGAGCCCTTCTATATAATAAATACAGTGAGAGACTTCCTACTTGATAAATGCAGTGAGAGCCCTCCTACTTAATAAATGCCATGAAGAGACCGCCTACACGGTAAATACAGTGAGACCTCCTACATGATAAACACAGTGAGGGACCTCCTACATAATAAATACAGTGACTGACCTCCTACATGGTAAATACAGAGACTGCCCTCCTACATAATAAATAGAGTGACAGACCTCCTGCATGATAAAAAAAGTGACAGACCTCCTACATGGTAAATACAGTCAGAGACCTCCTACATGGTAAATAGAGTGACAGATCTCCTACATGGTAAATACAGTGAGAGAACTCCTCCATGTTAAATGCAGTGAGAGACCTCCTACATGGTAAATACAGTAAGAGCCCTTCTATATAATAAATACAGTGAGAGACTTCCTACTTGATAAATGCAGTGAGAGCCCTCCTACTTAATAAATGCCATGAAGAGACCGCCTACACGGTAAATACAGTGAGACCTCCTACATGATAAACACAGTGAGGGACCTCCTACATAATAAATACAGTGACTGACCTCCTACATGGTAAATACAGAGACTGCCCTCCTACATAATAAATAGAGTGACAGACCTCCTGCATGATAAAAAAAGTGACAGACCTCCTACATGGTAAATACAGTCAGAGACCTCCTACATGGTAAATAGAGTGACAGACCTCCTACATGATAAATACAGTGAGAGACCTCCTACATGATAAATAGTATGAGAGACCGCCTACATGGTAAATAGAGTGACAGACCTCCTAAATAATAAAAACAGTGACTGTCCTCCTACATGATAAATACAGTGAGAGACCTCCTATATGGTAAATACAGTGACAGACCTCCTACATGATAAATACCGTGACAGACATCCTCCTTGATAAATAGAGTGACAGACCTCCTCTACATTAAATACAGTGACAGTCCTCCTACATAATAAATAGATTGACAGACCTCCTACATAACAAATACAGTGAGAGACCTCCTCCGTGATAAATAAAGTGACAGACCTACTACATGGTAAATATAGTGAGAGGCCTCCTACATGATAAACACGGTGACAGACATACTACATGATAAACATGGTGAGTGCGATCCTACACAATAAATACAGCGAGAGCCCTTTCACAGGATAAATAGAGTGACAGACCTCCTAAATGATAAGTACAGTGAGAGACCTCCTACCACATAAATACAGTGACAGCCCTCCTACATGATAAATAGACTGACAGACCTCCTACAGGATAAAAAGAGTAACAAACCTCCTACATGGTAAACACAGTGAGAGAACTCCAGCACGGTAAATAGAGTGAGTGCCATACTAGATAATAAATAGAGCGACAGACCTCCTACATAATAAATACAGTGAGAGACCTCCTACAGGATAAACACAATGAGTGCCCTCCTACATGATAAATACAGTGACAGACCTCCTACAGGATAAATGGAGTGACAGACCTCCAACATGGTAAATAGAGAGAGTGCCATAATACATCATAAATAGAGTGACAGACCTCCGACATGATAAATACAGTGAGAGCCCTCATACATGATAAACACAGTGAGAGTACTCCTAAATAATAAATAGTAGGGCAGACCTCCTACATGATAAATATAGCGATAAACCTCCTACATGATAATCACAGTGAGAGACCTCCTACATGGTGAATACAGTGACAGACCTCCTACATGATAATCACAGTGACAGACCTCCTACATGATAAATACAGTGACAGACCTCCTACATGATAAATACAGTGAGAGACCTCCTACATGATAAATACAGTGACAGACCTCCTACATGATAAATACAGTGACAGACCTCCTACATGATAAATAGAGTGACACAGCTCCAACATGGTAAATACAGTGACAGACCTCCAACATGATAAATACAGTGACAGACCTCCTACATGATAAATAAAGTGAAAGACCTCCTACGTGATAATCACAGTGAGTGCCCTCCTATATGATAAATAGAGTGAGAGCCCTCCTGCATGATAAATAGAGTGAGTGACCGCCTACATGGTAAATACACTGAGAGCCCCCCTACATAATAAATAGGGTGACAGACCTTCTACATAATACACAGAGAGACAGACCTCCTACATGGTAAATACAGTGGGAGATCTCCTACATGGTAAATACAGTGACAGACCTCCTCCATGATAAATAGAGTGACAGACCTCCTACATGGTAAATACAGTGACAGACCTCCTACATGATAAATACAGTGAGAGACCTCCTACATAATAAATACAGTGAGAGACCTCCTACATGATAAATACAGTGAGAGACCTCCTACATAATAAGTACACTGACATACCTCATACATGATAAATAGAGTTACAGACCTCCTACATGGTAAATACAGTGACAGACCTCCTACATGGTAAATACAGTGAGAGACCTCCTACATGGTAAATACAGTGAGAGACCTCCTACATGATAAACACAGTCAGAGACCTCCTACATGTTAAATAGAGTGAAAGTCCTCCTACATGGTAAATAAAGAGCACTCCAACATGGTAAATACATTGAGAGAACTCCTACATGATAAACACAGTCAGAGACCTCCTACATGATAAACACAGTGAGAGACCTCCTACATAATAAATACAGTGACTGACCTCCTATAGGTTAAATACAGTGAGTGCCCTCTTACATAATAAATAGAGAGACAGACCTGCTACATGATAAATACAGTGAGAGACCTACTACATGGTAAACACAGTGACAGACCTCCTACATGGGAAACGCAGTGACAGACCTCCTACATGGTAAATAAAGTGAAAGCTCTCCAACATGGTAAATACAGTGAGAGAACTCCTACATGATAAACAAAGTCAGAGACCTCCTACATGATAAATACAGTGAGAGACCTCCTATATGGTAAATACAGTGAGAGACCTCCTACATGGTAAATACAGAGAGAGCCCTCGTACATGATAAATACAGTGAGAGCCCTGCTACATAATAAATACCGTGAAGAGACCGCCTACATGGTAAATACAGTGACAGACCTCCTACATGGGAAACGCAGTGACAGACCTCCTACATGGTAAATAAAGTGAAAGCTCTCCAACATGGTAAACACAGTGAGAGCCCTGCTACATAATAAATACCGTGAAGAGACCGCCTACATGGTAAACACAGTGAGAGACCTCCTACATAATAAATGCAGTGACTGACCTCCTACATGGTAAATACAGAGACTGCCCTTCTACATAATAAATAGAGTGACAGACCTCCTACATGGTAAACAGAGTGACAGACCTCCTACATGGTATATACAGTGAAGACCACCTACTTTAAAAATACATTGACAGACCTCCTCCATGATAAATACAGTGACAGATCTCCTACATGATAAATACAGTGAGAGACCTCCTACATGGTAAATACAGTGAGAGATCTCCTACATGATAAATACAGTGAGAGACCTCCTACATGGTAAATACAGTGAGAGATCTCCTACATGGTAAATACAGTGAGAGATCTCCTACATGGGAAAATAGAGTGAGAGATCTCCAACATGATAAATACAGTGAGAGACCTCCTGCATATTAAATAGAGTGACTGACCTCCTACATGATAAACACAGTGACAGACCTCCTACAGCATGAATAGAGTGACAGACCTCCTACATGATAAATACAGTGACTGACCTCCTACATGGTAAATGCAGCGAGAGACCTCCTACATAATAAGTACACTGACAGACCTCATACATGATAAATAGAGTTACAGACCTCCTACATGGCAAATAAAGTGAAAGACCTCATACATGATAAACACAGTCAGAGACCTCCTATATGGTAAATACAGTGAGAGACCTCCTACATGATAAATACAGTGAGAGACCTCCTACATGGTAAATACAGTGAGAGACCTCCTACATGATAAATACAGTGACAGACCTCCTACATGGTAGATACAGTGAGTGCCCTCCCACATGGTAAATACAGTGAGAGACCTCCTACATGATAAACACAGTGAGAGAACTCCTACATAATAAATAGAGTGACCGACCTCCTACATGGTAAATACAGAGACTGCCCTTCTACATAATAAATAAAGTGACAGACCTCCTACATGGTAAATAGAGTGACAGACCTCCTACATGGTAAATACAATGAGAGACCACATACTTTATAAATACATTGACAAATTTCCTACATGATAAATAGCATGATAGACCTCCTCCATGATAAATAGAGTGACAGAGCTCCAACATGGTAAATACAGTCAGAGCCCTCCTACATGGTAAATAGAGTAACAGACCTCCTAAATGATGAACATAGTGAGAGCCCTCCTACATGATAAATACAGTGAGAGACCTCCTATCTGGTAAATACCTTGACATACATCCTCCATGATAAATAGAGTGACAGACCTCCTACATGGTAAATACAGTGAGAGACCTCCTCCATGTTAAATGCAGTGAGAGACCTCCTACATGGTAAATACAATAAGAGACCGCCTACATGGTAAATAGAGTGACAGATCTCCTACATGGTAAATACAGTGAGAGAACTCCTCCATGTTAAATGCAGTGAGAGACCTCCTACATGGTAAATACAGTGAGAGCCCTTCTATATAATAAATACAGTGAGAGACTTCCTACTTGATAAATGCAGTGAGAGCCCTCCTACTTAATAAATGCCATGAAGAGACCGCCTACACGGTAAATACAGTGAGACCTCCTACATGATAAACACAGTGAGGGACCTCCTACATAATAAATACAGTGACTGACCTCCTACATGGTAAATACAGAGACTGCCCTCCTACATAATAAATAGAGTGACAGACCTCCTGCATGATAAAAAAAGTGACAGACCTCCTACATGGTAAATACAGTCAGAGACCTCCTACATGGTAAATAGAGTGACAGACCTCCTACATAATAAATACAGTGAGAGACCTCCTACATGATAAATACAGTGAGAGACCTCCTACATAATAAGTACACTGACATACCTCATACATGATAAATAGAGTTACAGACCTCCTACATGGTAAATACAGTGACAGACCTCCTACATGGTAAATACAGTGAGAGACCTCCTACATGGTAAATACAGTGAGAGACCTCCTACATGATAAACACAGTCAGAGACCTCCTACATGTTAAATAGAGTGAAAGTCCTCCTACATGGTAAATAAAGAGCACTCCAACATGGTAAATACATTGAGAGAACTCCTACATGATAAACACAGTCAGAGACCTCCTACATGATAAACACAGTGAGAGACCTCCTACATAATAAATACAGTGACTGACCTCCTATAGGTTAAATACAGTGAGTGCCCTCTTACATAATAAATAGAGAGACAGACCTGCTACATGATAAATACAGTGAGAGACCTACTACATGGTAAACACAGTGACAGACCTCCTACATGGGAAACGCAGTGACAGACCTCCTACATGGTAAATAAAGTGAAAGCTCTCCAACATGGTAAATACAGTGAGAGAACTCCTACATGATAAACAAAGTCAGAGACCTCCTACATGATAAATACAGTGAGAGACCTCCTATATGGTAAATACAGTGAGAGACCTCCTACATGGTAAATACAGAGAGAGCCCTCGTACATGATAAATACAGTGAGAGCCCTGCTACATAATAAATACCGTGAAGAGACCGCCTACATGGTAAATACAGTGACAGACCTCCTACATGGGAAACGCAGTGACAGACCTCCTACATGGTAAATAAAGTGAAAGCTCTCCAACATGGTAAACACAGTGAGAGCCCTGCTACATAATAAATACCGTGAAGAGACCGCCTACATGGTAAACACAGTGAGAGACCTCCTACATAATAAATGCAGTGACTGACCTCCTACATGGTAAATACAGAGACTGCCCTTCTACATAATAAATAGAGTGACAGACCTCCTACATGGTAAACAGAGTGACAGACCTCCTACATGGTATATACAGTGAAGACCACCTACTTTAAAAATACATTGACAGACCTCCTCCATGATAAATACAGTGACAGATCTCCTACATGATAAATACAGTGAGAGACCTCCTACATGGTAAATACAGTGAGAGATCTCCTACATGATAAATACAGTGAGAGACCTCCTACATGGTAAATACAGTGAGAGATCTCCTACATGGTAAATACAGTGAGAGATCTCCTACATGGGAAAATAGAGTGAGAGATCTCCAACATGATAAATACAGTGAGAGACCTCCTGCATATTAAATAGAGTGACTGACCTCCTACATGATAAACACAGTGACAGACCTCCTACAGCATGAATAGAGTGACAGACCTCCTACATGATAAATACAGTGACTGACCTCCTACATGGTAAATGCAGCGAGAGACCTCCTACATAATAAGTACACTGACAGACCTCATACATGATAAATAGAGTTACAGACCTCCTACATGGCAAATAAAGTGAAAGACCTCATACATGATAAACACAGTCAGAGACCTCCTATATGGTAAATACAGTGAGAGACCTCCTACATGATAAATACAGTGAGAGACCTCCTACATGGTAAATACAGTGAGAGACCTCCTACATGATAAATACAGTGACAGACCTCCTACATGGTAGATACAGTGAGTGCCCTCCCACATGGTAAATACAGTGAGAGACCTCCTACATGATAAACACAGTGAGAGAACTCCTACATAATAAATAGAGTGACCGACCTCCTACATGGTAAATACAGAGACTGCCCTTCTACATAATAAATAAAGTGACAGACCTCCTACATGGTAAATAGAGTGACAGACCTCCTACATGGTAAATACAATGAGAGACCACATACTTTATAAATACATTGACAAATTTCCTACATGATAAATAGCATGATAGACCTCCTCCATGATAAATAGAGTGACAGAGCTCCAACATGGTAAATACAGTCAGAGCCCTCCTACATGGTAAATAGAGTAACAGACCTCCTAAATGATGAACATAGTGAGAGCCCTCCTACATGATAAATACAGTGAGAGACCTCCTATCTGGTAAATACCTTGACATACATCCTCCATGATAAATAGAGTGACAGACCTCCTACATGGTAAATACAGTGAGAGACCTCCTCCATGTTAAATGCAGTGAGAGACCTCCTACATGGTAAATACAATAAGAGACCGCCTACATGGTAAATAGAGTGACAGATCTCCTACATGGTAAATACAGTGAGAGAACTCCTCCATGTTAAATGCAGTGAGAGACCTCCTACATGGTAAATACAGTGAGAGCCCTTCTATATAATAAATACAGTGAGAGACTTCCTACTTGATAAATGCAGTGAGAGCCCTCCTACTTAATAAATGCCATGAAGAGACCGCCTACACGGTAAATACAGTGAGACCTCCTACATGATAAACACAGTGAGGGACCTCCTACATAATAAATACAGTGACTGACCTCCTACATGGTAAATACAGAGACTGCCCTCCTACATAATAAATAGAGTGACAGACCTCCTGCATGATAAAAAAAGTGACAGACCTCCTACATGGTAAATACAGTCAGAGACCTCCTACATGGTAAATAGAGTGACAGACCTCCTACATGATAAATACAGTGAGAGACCTCCTACATGATAAATAGTATGAGAGACCGCCTACATGGTAAATAGAGTGACAGACCTCCTAAATAATAAAAACAGTGACTGTCCTCCTACATGATAAATACAGTGAGAGACCTCCTATATGGTAAATACAGTGACAGACCTCCTACATGATAAATACCGTGACAGACATCCTCCTTGATAAATAGAGTGACAGACCTCCTCTACATTAAATACAGTGACAGTCCTCCTACATAATAAATAGATTGACAGACCTCCTACATAACAAATACAGTGAGAGACCTCCTCCGTGATAAATAAAGTGACAGACCTACTACATGGTAAATATAGTGAGAGGCCTCCTACATGATAAACACGGTGACAGACATACTACATGATAAACATGGTGAGTGCGATCCTACACAATAAATACAGCGAGAGCCCTTTCACAGGATAAATAGAGTGACAGACCTCCTAAATGATAAGTACAGTGAGAGACCTCCTACCACATAAATACAGTGACAGCCCTCCTACATGATAAATAGACTGACAGACCTCCTACAGGATAAAAAGAGTAACAAACCTCCTACATGGTAAACACAGTGAGAGAACTCCAGCACGGTAAATAGAGTGAGTGCCATACTAGATAATAAATAGAGCGACAGACCTCCTACATAATAAATACAGTGATAGACCTCCTACAGGATAAACACAATGAGTGCCCTCCTACATGATAAATACAGTGACAGACCTCCTACAGGATAAATGGAGTGACAGACCTCCAACATGGTAAATAGAGAGAGTGCCATAATACATCATAAATAGAGTGACAGACCTCCGACATGATAAATACAGTGAGAGCCCTCATACATGATAAACACAGTGAGAGTACTCCTAAATAATAAATAGTAGGGCAGACCTCCTACATGATAAATATAGCGATAGACCTCCTACATGATAATCACAGTGAGAGACCTCCTACATGGTGAATACAGTGACAGACCTCCTACATGATAATCACAGTGACAGACCTCCTACATGATAAATACAGTGACAGACCTCCTACATGATAAATACAGTGAGAGACCTCCTACATGATAAATACAGTGACAGACCTCCTACATGATAAATACAGTGACAGACCTCCTACATGATAAATAGAGTGACAGACCTCCTACATGATAAATACAGTGAGAGGCCTCCTACATGATAAATAGAGTGACAGACCTCCTACATGATAAATACAGTGAGAGACCTCCTACATAATAAATACAGTGAGAGGCCTCCTACGTGATAAATAGAGAGACAGACCTACTACATGGTAAAAAAAGTGACAGAACTCCTACGTGATAAACACAATGAGTGCTGTCCTACATAATAAATAGAGTGACAGACCACCTACATGATAATCACAGTGACAGACCTCCTACATGATAATCACAGTGACAGACCTCCTACATGGTAAATACAGTGAGAGACCTCCTACATGATAAATACAGTGAGAGACCTCCTACATGATAAATACAGTGACAGACCTCCTACATGATAAATACAGTGAGAGCCCTCCTACATAATAAAGAGAGTGAGAGACCTCCTACATGATAAATAGAGTGACAGACCTCCTACATGGTAAATACAGTGAGAGACCTCCTACATGTTAAATACAGTGAGTGCCCTCCTACATAATAAAGAGAGTGAGAGACCTCCTACATGATAAATAGAGAGACAGACCTACTACATGGTAAAAAAAGTGACAAAACTCCTACGTGATAAACACAATGAGTGCTGTCCTACATAATAAATAGAGTGACAGACCACCTACATGTTAAATAGAGAGACAGACCACCTACATGGTAAATACAGTGAGAGCCCTCCTGCATGATAAATAGAGTGACAGACCACCTACATGGTAAATACAGTGAGAGACCTCCTACATAATAAAGAGAGTGAGAGACCTCCTACATGATAAATAGAGTGACAGACCTCCTACATGGTAAATACAGTGAGAGACCTCCTACATGATAAATACAGTGAGTGCCCTCCAACATAATAAAGAGAGTGAGAGACCTCCTACATGATAAATAGAGAGACAGACCTACTACATGGTAAAAAAAGTGACAAAACTCCTACGTGATAAACACAATGAGTGCTGTCCTACATAATAAATAGAGTGACAGACCACCTACATGGTAAATAGAGAGACAGACCACCTACATGGTAAATACAGTGAGAGCCCTCCTGCATGATAAATAGAGTGACAGACCACCTACATGGTAAATACAGTGAGAGACCTCCTACATGATAAATACAGTGAGAGACCTCCTCCATGATAAATACAGTGACAGACCTCCTACATAGTAAATAGAGTGACAGACCTCCTACATGATAAATACAGTGAGAGACCACCTACATAATAAATACAGTGACAGACCTCCTACACAGAAAATAGAGTGAAAGACCTCCTACATGTTAAACACAATGAGAGTCCTCCTAAATAATAAATAGAGAGACAGACCTCCTACATGGTAAATATAGTGAGAGACCACCTACATAATAAACAGAGAGACAGACCTCCTACATGGTAAATACAGTGACAGACCTCCTACATGGTAAATACAGTGAGAGACCTCCTACATGGTAAATACAGTGATAGACCTCCTACATGATAAATAGTGAGAGACAACCTACATAATAAATATAGTGACAGACCTCCTACAGGATAAATACAGTGAGAGACCTCCTACATGGTAAATACAGTGACAGACCTCCTACATGATAAATACAGTGAGAGACAACCTACATAGTAAATAGAGTGACAGACCTCCTACATGATAAATACAGTGAGAGACCACCTACATAATAAATACAGTGACAGACCTCCTACACAGAAAATAGAGTGAAAGACCTCCTACATGTTAAACAGAATGAGAGTCCTCCTACATAATAAATAGAATGACAGATCTCCTACATGATAAACACAGTGAGAGATCTCCTACATAATAAACAGAGAGACTGACCTCCTACATGGTAAATACAGTGACAGACCTCCTACATGGTAAATACAGTGAGAGACCTCCTACATGGTAAATACAGTGACAGACCTCCTACATGATAAATAGTGAGAGACAACCTACATAATAAATATAGTGACAGACCTCCTACAGGATAAATACAGTGAGAGACCTCCTACATGGTAAATACAGTGACAGACCTCCTACATGATAAATACAGTGAGAGACAACCTACATAATAAATATAGTGACAGACCTCCTACAGGATAAATACAGTGAGAGACCTCCTACATGGTAAATACAGTGACAGACCTCCTACATGGTAAATACAGTGACAGATCTCCTACATGATAAACACAGTGAGAGACCTCCTACATGGGAAACGCAGTGACAGACCTCCTACTTAATAAATAGAGTGAGAGACATCCTACATGGTAAATAGAGTGAGAGACCTCCTACATGATAAATACTGTGAGAACCCTCCTACATAATAAATACAGTGAGAGACCTCTTACATGATAAATAGAGTGACAGACCTCCTACATGATAAACACAGTGAGTGCCCTCCTACATGATAAATAGAGTGAAAGACCTCCTACATGATAAACAGAATGAGTGCTGTCCTGCATAATAAAAACAGTGAGAGCCCTCCTACATGGTAAATAGAGTGAGGGACTGCCTCCATGGTAAATACAGTGAGTGCCCTCCTACATAATAAACAGAGTGACAGACCTCCTACATGGCAAATACAGTGAGAGCCCTCCTACATAATAAACAGAGTGACAGACCTCCTACATAGTAAATACAGTGAGTGCCCTCCTACATGATAAATAGAGTGAGAGAGCTCCTACATAATAAAAAGAGTGACAGACCTCCTAAATGATAAACACAGTGAGTGCCCTCCTACATAATAAATAGAGTGAGAGACCTCCTACGTGATAAATAGAGTGTGAAACTCCTACATATTAAATACAGTGACTGACCTGCTATATGGTAAATAACGTGAGAGCCCTCCTACATGGTAAATACAGTGACAGACCTCCTACATAATAAATACAGTGAGAGACCTCCTACATGATAAATAGAGTGACAGACCTCCTACATGGTAAATAGAGTGAAAGACCTCCTAATTGATAAATAGAGTGACAGACCTCCTACATGGTAAATAGAGTGACAGACCTCCTACATGGTAAATACAGTGAGAGACCACCTACATTATAAATAGAGTGACAGACCTCCTACATGATAAATAGAGTGACAGACCTCCTACACTATAAATAGAGTGAGAGACCTCCTAAATGTTAAACACCGTGAGTGCCCTCCTACATAATAAATAGAGTGAGAGACCTCCTACGTGATAAATAGAGTGTGAAACTCCTACATATTAAATAGAGTGACTGACCTCCTATATGGTAAATACCGTGAGAGCCCTCCTACATAATAAATACAGTGCGAGACCTCCTACATAATAAATAGAGTGACAGACCTCCTACATGATAAATAGAGTGAAAGACCTTCTAATTAATAAATACAGTGAGAGACCTCCTACATGATAAATAGAGTGACAAACCTCCTACATGGTAAATAGAGTGAAAGACCTCCTAATTGATAAATACAGTGACAGACCTCCTGCATGATAAATGCAGTGAAAGACCTCCTACATGATAAATAGAGTGACAGACCTCCTACATGATAAATAGAGTGACAGACCTCCTACATGGTAAATAGAGTGACAGACCTCCTACATGGTAAATACAGTGAGAGACCACCTACATTATAAATAGAGTGACAGACCTCCTACATGATAAATAGAGTGACAGATCTCCTACATGATAAATATAGTGAGAGACTTCCTACACTATAAATAGTGTGACGGATCTCCTACATGTTAAATACAGTGAGAGACCTCCTATATGATAAATAGTGTGAGAGACCTACTACATAATAAACACAGTGAGAAACCTCGTACATAATAAATACAGTGCAAGACCTCCAACATGATAAACACAGTGAGTGCTCTCCTACATGATATATAGATTGACAAATCGCCTACATGATAAATACAGTGCAATACATCCAACATGATAAACGCAGTGACAGACCTCCTACATAATAAATACAGTGACAGACCTCCTACATAATAAATACAGTGATAGACCTCCTACATAATAAATAGTGAGAGACATCCTACATAATAAATACAGTGAGAGACCTCCTACATAATAAATACACTGACAGACCTCCTACATAATAAATACAGTGAGAGACCTCCTACATAATAAATAGTGAGAGACCTCCTACATAATAAATAGAGTGACAGACCTCCTACATAATAAATACAGTGAGAGACCTCTTACATAATAAATAGAGTGACAGACCTCCTACATGGTAAATACAGTGACAGACCTCCTACATGGTAAATACAGTCAGAGACCGCCCACATGATAAATAGAATGAGAGACCGCCTACATGGTAAATGCAGTGTGAGCCCTCTTACATAATAAACAGTGTTACAGACCTTGTGCATGATAAACATAGTGAGAGCCGTCCTACGTAGTAAATAGAGAGTGAGACCACCTACATGATAAACACAGTGACAGACCTCCTACGTGATAAACACAGTGAGTGCCCTCCTACATAATAAATAAGGTGACAGACATCCTAAATAATAAATAGAGTGACAGACCTCCTACATGATAAATACAGTGACAGACCTCCCACATGGTAAACACAGTGAGAGACCTCCTACATGGTAAATACAGTGACAGACCTCCTACATGGTAAATACAGTGACAGACCTCTTACATGATAAATACAGTGAGAGACCTCCTACATGGTAAATACAGTGAGAGACCTCCTACATGGTAAATACAGTGACAGACCTCCTACATGATAAATACAGTGAGAGACCTCCTACATGGTAAATACAGTGACAGACCTCCTACATGGTAAACACAGTGACAGACCACCTCCATGATAAAAAGAGTGACAGACCTCCTACATGGTAAATACTGTGACTGACCTACTACATGATAAATACAGTGAGAGACCTCCTACATAATAAATAGAGTGACAGACTTCCTACATGGTAAATACAGTGAGAGACCTCCTACATGATAAATGCAGTGAGAGCCCTCCTACATAATAAATACATTGACAGACCTCATACATGATAAATAGGGTGAGAGACCTCCTACATGATAAATACAGTGAGAAACCTCCTACATGGTAAATACAGTGACAGACCTCCTACATGGTAAATACAGTGACAGACCTCCTACATGTTAAATACAGTGACAGACCTCCTACATAATAAATACAGTGACAGACCTCCTACATGGTAAATAGAGTGATAGACCTACTACATTATAAATACAGTGAGAGACCTCCTACATGATAAATAGAGTGACAGACCTCCTGCATAATAAATACATTAACAGACCTGCTCCATGATAAATAGAGTGACAGACCTCCAACATGGTAAATACAGTGAGAGACCTCCTAAATGATAAACACAGTGAGAGACCTCCTACATGGTAAATACTTTGAGGGTTCTCCTACATAATAAATCGAGTGACAGACCTTCATGATAAATACAGTGAGAGACCTCCTACATGGTAAATACAGTGACAGACCTCCTACATGGTAAATACAGTGACAGACCTCCTACATGGTAAATACAGTGAGAGACCTCCTACATGGTGAATACAGTGACAGACCTCCTACATGATAAATAGAGAGACAAACCTCCTACATGGTAAACACAGTCAGAGACCTCCTACATGTTAAATAGAGTGACAGACCTACTACATTGTAAATACAGTGAGAGATCTCCTACTTGATAAATAGACTGACAGACCACCTACATAATAAATACAGTGAGAGACCTCCTACATGGTAAATAGAGTGATAGACCTCCTACATGGCAAATACAATGAGAGACCTCCTTCATGATAAACACAGTGAGAGACCTCCTACAAAATAAATAGAGTGACAGACCTCCTACATGGTAAATACAGTGCCAGACCTCCTCCATGAGAAATAGAGTGACAGACCTCCAACATGATAAATACAGTGAGAGCCCTCCTGCATGATAAATACCGTGAAGAGACCGCCTACACGGTAAATACAGTGAGAGACCTCCTACATGATAAACACAGTGAGAGCCCTCCTACATAATAAATACCGTGAAGAGACCTCCTACATAATAAATAGAGTGACAGACCTCCTACATGGTAAATACAGTGAGAGACCTCCTACATGATAAACACAGTGAGAGACCTCCCACATAATAAATACAGTGACTGACCTCCTACATGGTAAATACAGAGACTGCTCTCCTACATAATAAATAGAGTGACAGACCTCCTACATGATAAATACAGTCAGAGACCTCCTACATGATAAATACAGTGACAGACCTCCTATATGATAAATACAGTGAGAGGCCTCCTACATGGTAAATACAGTGACAGACCTCCTACATGGTAAATACAGTCAGAGACCGCCCACATGATAAATAGAATGAGAGACCGCCTACATGGTAAATGCAGTGTTAGCCCTCTTACATAATAAACAGTGTTACAGACCTTGTGCATGATAAACATAGTGAGAGCCGTCCTACGTAGTAAATAGAGAGTGAGACCACCTACATGATAAACACAGTGACAGACCTCCTACGTGATAAATAGAGTGAGAGACGGCCTACATGGTAAATACAGTGAGTGCCCTCCTACATAATAAATACAGTAACAGACCTCCTACATGATAAATAGAGTAAGAGACTGCCTACATGGTAAATACAGTGAGTGCCCTCCTACATAATAAATACAGTGACAGACCTCCTCCATGATAAATAGAGTGACAGAACCACAACATGGTAAATACAGTGAGAGCCCTCCTACATAATAAATAAAGTGAAAGACCTCCTACATGGTAAATACAGTGAGAGACCTCCTACATAATAAATATAGTGACAGACCTCCTCCATGATAAATAGAGTGACAGAACCACAACATGGTAAATACAGTGAGAGCCCTCCTACATAATAAATAAAGTGAAAGACCTCCTACATGGTAAATACAGTGAGTGCCCACCGACATAATAAATAAAGTGACAGACCTCCTACATGATAATCACAGTGAGTTTCCTCCTACATGATAAATGTAGTGACAGACCCCCTAATTGATAAATAGAGTGAGAGCCCTTCTGCATGATAAATGTAGTGACAGACCTCCTGCAAGATAAATAGAGTGAGTGACCGCCTACATGGTAAATACAGTGAGAGCCCTCCTACATAATAAATAGGGTGACAGACCTCCTACATAATAAATAGGGTGACAGACCTCCTACATAATAAACAGAGAGACAGACCTCCTACGTGGTAAATACAGTGGGTGATCTCCTACATGGTAAATACAGTGACAGACCTCCTACATGGTAAATACAGTGACAGACCTCCTACATGATAAATAGGGTGATAGACCTCCTACATAATAAATCGAGAGAGAGACCTCCTACATGATAAACACAGTCAGAGACCTCCTACATGACAAATAGAGTGACAGACCTCCTACATGGTAAAGAGAGTGACAGACCTCCTGCATGGTAAATACAGTGAGAGACCTCCTACATAGTAAATAGAGTGACAGACCTCCTACATGGTAAATAGAGTGACAGACCTCCTACATGGTAAATACAGTGAGAGACCTCCTACATAGTAAATAGAGTGACAGTCCTCCTACATGGTAAATAGAGTGACAGACCTCCTATATGGTAAATACAGTGAGAGACCACCTACATTAGAAATACATTGACAGACCTCCTACATGATAAATAGTATGAGAGACCATCTACATGGTAAATTCAGTGTGAGCCCTCCTACATAATAAATACAGTGACAGACCTCCTCCATGAAAATTGAGTGACAGAACCACAACATGGTAAATACAGTGAGAGCCCTCCGACATAATAAATAAAGTGAAAGACCTCCTACATGATAATCACAGTGAGTGCCCTGCTACATGATAAATGTAGTGACAGACCTCCTACGAGATAAATGGAGTGAGTGACCGCCTACATGGTAAATACAGTGAGAGCCCACCTACATAATAAATAGGGTGACAGACCTCCTACATAATAAACAGAGAGACAGACCTCCTACATGGTAAATACAGTGACAGACCTCCTACATGATAAATAGGGTGATAGACCTCCTACATAATAAATCGAGAGAGAGGCCTCCTACATGATAAACACAGTCAGAGACCTCCTACATGGGAAACGCAGTGACAGACCTACTACATGGTAAATACACTGAGAGCGCTCCAACATGGTAAATACAGTGAGAGCCCTCCTACATAATAAATAGGGTGACAGACCTCCTACATAATAAACAGAGAGACAGACCTCCTACATGGTAAATACAGTGACAGACCTCCTACATGTTAAATAGGGTGATAGACCTCCTACATAATAAATCGAGAGAGAGGCCTCCTACATGATAAACACAGTCAGAGACCTCCTACATGGGAAACGCAGTGACAGACCTACTACATGGTAAATACACTGAGAGCGCTCCAACATGGTAAATACAGTGAGAGACCTCCTACATGATAAACACAGTGAGAGACCTCCTACATAATAAATACCGTGAAGAGACAGCCTACATGGTAAATACAGTGAGAGACCTCCTACATGGTAAATACAGTGAGAGACCTCCAACATGGTAAATACAGTGAGAGACCTCCTACATGGTAAATACAGTGAGAGACCTCCAACATGGTAAATACAGTGACAGCCCTCCGACATAATAAATAAAGTGAAAGACCTCCTACATGATAATCACAGTGAGTGCCCTCCTACATGATAAATGTAGTGACAGACCTCCTACAAGATCAATCGAGTGAGTGACCGCCTACATGGTAAATACAGTGAGGGCCCTCCTACATAATAAATAGGGTGTCAGACCTCCTGCATAATAAACAGAGTGACAGACCTCCTACATGGTAAATACAGTGGGTGATCTCCTACATGGTAAATACAGTGACAGACCTCCTACATGATAAATAGAGTGACAGACCTCCAACATGGTAAATACAGTGACAGACCTCCTACATGATAAATAGGGTGATAGACCTCCTACATAATAAATCGAGAGACAGGCCTCCAACATGATAAACACAGTCAGAGACCTCCTACATGGGAAACGAGGTGACAGACCTACTACATGGTAAATACACCGAAAGCGCACCAACATGGTAAATACAGTGAGGGCCCTCCTACATAATAAATAGGGTGTCAGACCTCCTACATAATAAACAGAGAGACAGACCTCCTACATAATAAATACCGTGACTGACCTCCTACATAATAAATACAGTGAGAGACCTCCTACATAATAAGTACACTGACAGACCTCATACATCATAAATAGAGTTACAGACCTCCTACATGGTAAATAGAGTGACAGACCTCCTACATGGTAAATACCGTGACAGACATCCTACATGATAATCACAGTGAGTGACCTCCTACATGATAAACAGAGAGACAGACCTCCTACATGGTAAATACAGTGAGAGACCTCCTACATGATAAACAGAGAGACAGACCTCCAACATGGTAAATACAGTGACAGACCTCCTACATGATAAATACAGTGAGAGACCTCCTACATAATAAGTACACTGACAGACCTCATACATGATAAATAGAGTTACAGACCTCCTACATGCTAAATATAGTTACAGACCTCCTACATGCTAAATATAGTAACAGACCTCCTACATGATAAATACAGTGAAAGACCTCCTACATGATAAACACAGTCAGAGACCTCCTACATGATAAATACAGTGAGAGACCTCCTATATGGTAAATACAGTGACAGACCTCCTACATGATAAATACAGTGAGAGACCTCCTATATGGTAAATACAGTGACAGACCTCCTACATGATAAATACAGTGAGAGACCTCCTATATGGTAAATACAGTGACAGACCTCCTACATGGTAAATACAGTGACAGACCTCCTCCATGGTAAATACAGTGAGTGCCCTCCCACATGGTAAATACAGTGAGAGACCTCCTTCATGATAAACACAGTGAGAGAACTCCTACATAATAAATAGAGTGACCAACCTCCTACATGGTAAATACAGAGACTGCCCTTCTACATAATAAATAAAGTGACAGACCTCCTACATGATAAATAGAGTGACAGACCTCCTACATGGTAAATACAGTGAGAGACCACATACTTTATAAATACATTGACAAATTTCCTACATGATAAATAGCATGATAGACCTCCTCCATGATAAATAGAGTGACAGAGCTCCAACATGGTAAATACAGTCAGAGCCCTCCTACATGGTAAATAGAGTAACAGACCTCCTAAATGATGAACATAGTGAGAGCCCTCCTACATGATAAATACAGTGAGAGACCTCCTATCTGGTAAATACCTTGACATACATCCTCCATGATAAATAGAGTGACAGACCTCCTACATGGTAAATACAGTGAGAGACCTCCTCCATGTTAAATGCAGTGAGAGACCTCCTACATGGTAAATACAGTGAGAGACCGCCTACATGGTAAATAGAGTGACAGACCTCCTACATGGTAAATACAGTGAGAGACCTCCTCCATGTTAAATGCAGTGAGAGACCTCCTACATGGTAAATACAGTGAGAGCCCTTCTATATAATAAATACAGTGAGAGACTTCCTACTTGATAAACGCAGTGAGAGCCCTCCTACTTAATAAATGCCATGAAGGGACCGCCTACACGGTAAATACAGTGAGACCTCCTACATGGTAAATACAGTGAGAGACCTCCTACATAATAAATACAGTGACTGACCTCCTACATGGTAAATACAGAGACTGCCCTCCTACATAATAAATAGAGTGACAGACCTCCTGCATGATAAAAAAAGTGACAGACCTCCTACATGGTAAATACAGTCAGAGACCTCCTACTTGGTAAATAGAGTGACAGACCTCCTACATGGTAAATACAGTGAGAGACCACCTACATTAGAAATACATTGACAGTCCTCCTACATGATAAATAGTATGAGAGACCGCCTACATGGTAAATAGAGTGACAGACCTCCTAAATAATAAACACAGTGACTGTCCTCCTACATGATAAATACAGAGACTGCCCTCCTACATAATAAATACAGTGACAGCCCTCCTACATGATAAACACAGTGAGAGACCTCCTACATAATAAATAAAGTGACCGACCTCCTACATGGTAAATACAGAGACTGCCCTTCTACATAATAAATAGAGTGATAGACCTCCTACATGGTAAATACAGTGAGAGACCAGCTACTTTTTAAATACATTGACAGACCTCCTACATGATAAATAGCATGATAGACCTCCTCCATGATAAATAGAGTGACAGACCTCCTACATGGTAAATACAGTGACAGACCTCCTACATGGTAAACACAGTGAGAGACCACGTATATTATAAATACATTGACAGACCTCCTACATGATAAATAGAGTGACAGACCTCCAACATTGTAAATACAGTGAGAGACCTCCTCCATGTTAAATGCAGTGAGACACCTCCTACATGATAAACACAGTGAGAGCCCTCCTACTTAATAAATACCGTGAAGAGACCGCCTACACGGTAAATACAGTGAGAGACCTCCTACATGATAAACACAGTGAGAGACCTCCTACATAATAAATACAGTGACTGACCTCCTACATGGTAAATACAGTGACAGACCTCCTACATGGTAAATACAGTTAGAGACCGCCTACATGGTAAATGCAGTGTGAGCCCTCCTACATAATAAATACAGTGACAGACCTCCTCCATGATAAATAGAGTGACAGAGCTCCAACATGGTAAATACAGTGAGAGTCCTCCTACATGATAAATAAAGTGAAAGACCTCCTACATGGTAAATACAGAGACTACCCACCTTCATAATAAATAAAGTGACAGACCTCCTACATGATAATCACAGTGAGTGCCCTCCTGCATGATAAATGTAGTGACAGACCTCCTACTTGATAAATAGAGTGAGTGACCGCCTACATGGTAAATACAGTGAGAGCCCTCATACATAATAAACAGAGAGACAGACCTCCTACATGGTAAATACAGTGACAGACCTGCTACATGATAAATACAGTGTGTGACCTCCTACATATTAAGTAAACTGACAGACCTCATAAATGATAAATAGAGTCACAGACCTCCTACATGGTAAATACAGTGACAGACCTCCTACATGATAAATAGACAGACCTCCTACATGGTAAACACAGTCAGAGACCTGCTACATGTTAAATAGAGTGACAGACCTACTACATTATAAATACAGTGAGAGATCTCCTACATGATAAATAGACTGACAGACCACCTAAATAATAAATATAGTGAGAGACCTCCTACATGATAAATAGAGTGACAGACCTCCTACAAGTTAAATACAATGAGAGACCTCCTACATGATAAACACAGTGAGAGACCTCCTACATAATAAATACAGTGACTGACCTCCTACATGGTAAATACAGTGAGGGATCTACTACATGATAAATACAATGAGAGACCTCCTACATAATAAATATAGTGACAGTCATCCTACATGATAAATACGGTGAGAAATCTCATACATGGTAAATACAGTGAGTGCCCTCCTACATAGTAAATACATTGACAGACCTCCTCCATGATTAATAGAGTGATAGACCTCCAACATTGTAAATACAGTGAGAGACCTCCTACATGGTAAATACAGTGAGAGCCCTCCAACATGGTAAATAGAGTGAGAGACCTCCTACATAATAAATGCCGTGAAGAGACAGCCTACACGGGAAATACAGTGAGAGACCTCCTACATGATAAACACAGTGAGAGACCTCCTACATAATAAATACAGTGACTGACCTCCTACATGGTAAATACAGAGACTACCCACCTTCATAATAAATAAAGTGACAGACCTCCTACATGATAATCACAGTGAGTGCCCTCCTGCATGATAAATGTAGTGACAGACCTCCTACTTGATAAATAGAGTGAGTGACCGCCTACATGGTAAATACAGTGAGAGCCCTCCTACATAATAAACAGAGAGACAGACCTCCTACATGGTAAATACAGTGACAGACCTGCTACATGATAAATACAGTGACAGACCTGCTACATGATAAATACAGTGCGTGACCTCCTACATATTAAGTAAACTGACAGACCTCATAAATGATAAATAGAGTCACAGACCTCCTACATGGTAAATACAGTGACAGACCTCCTACATGATAAATAGACAGACTTCCTACATGGTAAACACAGTCAGAGACCTGCTACATGTTAAATAGAGTGACAGACCTACTACATTATAAATACAGTGAGAGACCTCCTACATGATAAATAGAGTGACAGACCTCCTACAAGTTAAATACAATGAGAGACCTCCTACATGATAAACACAGTGAGAGACCTCATAAGATAATAAATACAGTGACTGACCTCCTACATGGTAAATACAGAGACTACCCACCTACATAATAAATAGAGTGACAGACCTCCTACATGGTAAATACAGTGAGAGACCACCTACATTATAAATACATTGACAGACCACCTAAATAATAAATACAGTGAGAGACCGCCTACATGGTAAATAGAGTGACAGACCTCCAACACTGTAAATACAGTGAGAGACCTCCTACATGGTAAATACAGTGAGAGCCCTCCAACATGGTAAATACAGTGAGAGACCTCCTACATGATTAACACAATGAGAGCCCTCCTACATAATAAATACCGTGAAGAGACAGCCTACACGGGAAATACAGTGAGAGACCTCCTACATGATAAACACAGTGAGAGACCTCCTACATAATAAATACAGTCACTGACCTCCTACATGGTAAATACAGTGAGAGACCACCTACATTATAAATACATTGACAGACCACCTAAATAATAAATACAGTGAGAGACCGCCTACATGGTAAATAGAGTGACAGACCTCTTACATGGTAAATAGTATGAGAGACCGCCTACATGGTAAATGCAGTGTGAGCCCTCCTACATAATAAATACAGTGACAGACCTCCTCCATGATAAATAGAGTGACAGAGCTCCAACATGGTAAATACAGTGAGAGCCCTCCTACATAATAAATAAAGTGAAAGACCTCCTACATGGTAAATACAGTGAGTGCCCACCTACATAATAAATAAAGTGAAAGACCTCCTACATGGTAAATACAGTGAGTGCCCACCTACATAATAAATGTAGTGAAAGACCTCCTACATGATAAATACAGTGGGTGCCCACATACATAATAAATAAAGTGACAGACCTCCTACATGATAATCACAGTGAGTGCCCTCCTGCATGATAAATGTAGCGACAGACCTCCTACATGATAAATACAGTGAGAGACCTCCTACATGATAAATAGAGTGACAGACCTCCTACAAGTTAAATACAATGAGAGACCTCCTTCATGATAAACACAGTGAGAGACCTCATACATAATAAATACAGTGACTGACCTCCTACATGGTAAATACAGAGACTACCCACCTACATAATAAATAGAGTGACAGACCTCCTACATGGTAAATACAGTGAGAGACCACCTACATTATAAATACATTGACAGACCACCTAAATAATAAATACAGTGAGAGACCGCCTACATGGTAAATAGAGTGACAGACCTCCAACATTGTAAATACAGTGAGAGACCTCCTACATGGTAAATACAGTGAGAGCCCTCCAACATGGTAAATACAGTGAGAGACCTCCTACATGATTAACACAGTGAGAGCCCTCCTACATAATAAATACCGTGAAGAGACAGCCTACACGGGAAATACAGTGAGAGACCTCCTACATGATAAACACAGTGAGAGACCTCCTACATAATAAATACAGTCACTGACCTCCTACATGGTAAATACAGTGAGAGACCACCTACATTATAAATACATTGACAGACCACCTAAATAATAAATACAGTGAGAGACCGCCTACATGGTAAATAGAGTGACAGACCTCTTACATGGTAAATAGTATGAGAGACTGCCTACATGGTAAATGCAGTGTGAGCCCTCCTACATAATAAATACAGTGACAGACCTCCTCCATCATAAATAGAGTGACAGAGCTCCAACATGGTAAATACAGTGAGAGCCCTCCTACATAATAAATAAAGTGAAAGACCTCCTACATGGTAAATACAGTGAGTGCCCACCTACATAATAAATAAAGTGAAAGACCTCCTACATGGTAAATACAGTGAGTGCCCACCTACATAATAAATGTAGTGAAAGACCTCCTACATGATAAATACAGTGGGTGCCCACATACATAATAAATAAAGTGACAGACCTCCTACATGATAATCACAGTGAGTGCCCTCCTGCATGATAAATGTAGTGACAGACCTCCTACATGATAATCACAGTGAGTGCCCTCCTGCATGATAAATGTAGTGACAGACCTCCTACATGATAAATAGAGTGAGTGACCGCCTACATGGTAAATACAGTGAGAGCCCTCCTACATAATAAATAAAGTGAAAGACCTCCTACATGGTAAATACATTGAGTGCCCACCTACATAATAAATAAAGTGAAAGACCTCCTACATGGTAAATACAGTGAGTGCCCACCTACATAATAAATGTAGTGAAAGACCTCCTACATGGTAAATACAGTGAGAGCCCTCCTACATAATAAATAGGGTGACAGACCTCCTACATAATAAACAGAAAGACAGACCTCCTACATGGTAAATACAGTGACAGACCTCCTACATGATAATCACAGTGAGTGCCCTCCTGCATGATAAATGTAGTGACAGACCTCCTACATGATAAATAGAGTGAGTGACCGCCTACATGGTAAATACAGTGAGAGCCCTCCAACATAATAAATAGGGTGACAGACCTCCTGCATAATAACCAGAGAGACAGTCCTCCTACATGAAAAATACAGTGGGAGCCCTCCTACATAATAAATAGGGTGACAGACCTCCTGCATAATAAACAGAGAGACAGACCTCCAACATGGTAAATACAGTGGGAGCCCTCCTACATAATAAATAGGGTGACAAACCTCCTGCATAATAAACAGAGAGACAGTCCTCCTACATGAAAAATACAGTGGGAGCCCTCCTACATAATAAATAGGGTGACAGACCTCCTGCATAATAAACAGAGAGAAAGACCTCCAACATGGTAAATACAGTGACAGACCTCCTACATGATAAATACAGTGTGTGACCTCCTACATATTAAGTAAACTGACAGACCTCATACATGATAAATAGAGTCACAGACCTCCTACATGGTAAATACAGTGATAGACCTCCTACATGGTAAATACAGTGACAGACCTCCTACATGATAAATAGACAGACCTCCTACATGGTAAACACAGTCAGAGACCTCCTACATGTTAAATAGAGTGACAGACCTACTACATTATAAATACAGTGAGAGATCTCCTACATGATAAATAGACTGACAGACCACCTAAATAATAAATACAGTGAGAGACCTCCTACATGATAAATAGAGTGACAGACCTCCTACAAGTTAAATACAATGAGAGACCTCCGACATGATAAACACAGTGAGAGACCTCCTGCATAATAAATACAGTGACAGACCTCCTACATGGTAAATACAGTGAGGGATCTACTTCATGATAAATACAATGAGAGACCTCCTACATAATAAATAGAGTGACAGTCATCCTACATGATAAATACGGTGAGAAATCTCATACATGGTAAATAAAGTGAGAGCCCTCCTACATAATAAATAGGGTGACAGACCTCCTACATAATAAACAGAGAGACAGACCTCCTACATGGTAAATACAGTGACAGACCTCCTACATGGTAAATACAGTGACAGACTTCCTACATGGTAAATACAGTGACAGAACTCCTACATGGTAACTACAGTGACAGACCTCCTACATGGTAAATACAGTGACAGAACTCCTACATGATAAATACAGTGACAGACTTCCTACATGGTAAATACAGTGACAGAACTCCTACATGATAAATAGAGTGACAGACCTCCTACATGGTAAATACAGTGACAGACTTCCTACATGGTAAATACAGTGACAGAACTCCTACATGATAAATAGAGTGACAGACCTCCAACATGGTAAACACAGTGAGAGACCTCCTACATAATAAATAGAGTGACAGACCTCCTACATGGTAAATACAGTGAGAGACCTCCTACATGATAAATAGAGTGACAGACCTCCAACATGGTAAACACAGTGAGAGACCTCCTACATAATAAATAGAGTGACAGACCTCCTACGTGATAAACACAGTCAGAGACCTCCTACATGGGAAACGCAGTGACAGACCTCCTACATGGTAAAGAGCCCTCAAACATGGTAAATACAGTGAGAGAACTGCTACATGATAAACACAGTGAGAACCCTCCGACATGATAAATACCGTGAAGAGACCGCCTATGTGGTAAATACAGTGAGAGACCGCCTACGTGGTAAATACAGTGAGAGCCCTCCAACATGGTAAATACAGTGAGACCCCTCCTACCTAATAAATACCGTGAAGAGACTGCCTACATGGTAAATACAGTGAGAGAACTCCTATATGATAAACACAGTGAGAGATCTCCTACATAATAAATACCGTGAAGAGACTGCCTACACGGTAAATACAGTGAGAGACCTCCTACATGATAAACACAGTGACAGACCTCCTACATAAGAAATACAGTGACTGACCTCCGACATGGTAAATACAGAGACTGCCCACCTATATAATAAATAGAGTGACAGACCTCCTACATGGTAAATACAGTGAGAGACCACCTACATTATAAATACATTGACAGACCACCTAAATAATAAATACAGTGAGAGACCGCCTACATGGTAAATAGAGTGACAGACCTCTTACATGGTAAATAGTATGAGAGACTGCCTACATGGTAAATGCAGTGTGAGCCCTCCTACATAATAAATACAGTGACAGACCTCCTCCATCATAAATAGAGTGACAGAGCTCCAACATGGTAAATACAGTGAGAGCCCTCCTACATAATAAATAAAGTGAAAGACCTCCTACATGGTAAATACAGTGAGTGCCCACCTACATAATAAATAAAGTGAAAGACCTCCTACATGGTAAATACAGTGAGTGCCCACCTACATAATAAATGTAGTGAAAGACCTCCTACATGATAAATACAGTGGGTGCCCACATACATAATAAATAAAGTGACAGACCTCCTACATGATAATCACAGTGAGTGCCCTCCTGCATGATAAATGTAGTGACAGACCTCCTACATGATAAATAGAGTGAGTGACCGCCTACATGGTAAATACAGTGAGAGCCCTCCTACATAATAAATAGGGTGACAGACCTCCTACATAATAAACAGAGAGACAGACCTCCTACATGGTAAATACAGTGACAGACCTCCTACATGATAATCACAGTGAGTGCCCTCCTGCATGATAAATGTAGTGACAGACCTCCTACATGATAAATAGAGTGAGTGACCGCCTACATGGTAAATACAGTGAGAGCCCTCCAACATAATAAATAGGGTGACAGACCTCCTGCATAATAACCAGAGAGACAGTCCTCCTACATGAAAAATACAGTGGGAGCCCTCCTACATAATAAATAGGGTGACAGACCTCCTGCATAATAAACAGAGAGACAGACCTCCAACATGGTAAATACAGTGGGAGCCCTCCTACATAATAAATAGGGTGACAAACCTCCTGCATAATAAACAGAGAGACAGTCCTCCTACATGAAAAATACAGTGGGAGCCCTCCTACATAATAAATAGGGTGACAGACCTCCTGCATAATAAACAGAGAGAAAGACCTCCAACATGGTAAATACAGTGACAGACCTCCTACATGATAAATACAGTGTGTGACCTCCTACATATTAAGTAAACTGACAGACCTCATACATGATAAATAGAGTCACAGACCTCCTACATGGTAAATACAGTGATAGACCTCCTACATGGTAAATACAGTGACAGACCTCCTACATGATAAATAGACAGACCTCCTACATGGTAAACACAGTCAGAGACCTCCTACATGTTAAATAGAGTGACAGACCTACTACATTATAAATACAGTGAGAGATCTCCTACATGATAAATAGACTGACAGACCACCTAAATAATAAATACAGTGAGAGACCTCCTACATGATAAATAGAGTGACAGACCTCCTACAAGTTAAATACAATGAGAGACCTCCGACATGATAAACACAGTGAGAGACCTCCTGCATAATAAATACAGTGACAGACCTCCTACATGGTAAATACAGTGAGGGATCTACTTCATGATAAATACAATGAGAGACCTCCTACATAATAAATAGAGTGACAGTCATCCTACATGATAAATACGGTGAGAAATCTCATACATGGTAAATAAAGTGAGAGCCCTCCTACATAATAAATAGGGTGACAGACCTCCTACATAATAAACAGAGAGACAGACCTCCTACATGGTAAATACAGTGACAGACCTCCTACATGGTAAATACAGTGACAGACTTCCTACATGGTAAATACAGTGACAGAACTCCTACATGGTAACTACAGTGACAGACCTCCTACATGGTAAATACAGTGACAGAACTCCTACATGATAAATACAGTGACAGACTTCCTACATGGTAAATACAGTGACAGAACTCCTACATGATAAATAGAGTGACAGACCTCCTACATGGTAAATACAGTGACAGACTTCCTACATGGTAAATACAGTGACAGAACTCCTACATGATAAATAGAGTGACAGACCTCCAACATGGTAAACACAGTGAGAGACCTCCTACATAATAAATAGAGTGACAGACCTCCTACATGGTAAATACAGTGAGAGACCTCCTACATGATAAATAGAGTGACAGACCTCCAACATGGTAAACACAGTGAGAGACCTCCTACATAATAAATAGAGTGACAGACCTCCTACGTGATAAACACAGTCAGAGACCTCCTACATGGGAAACGCAGTGACAGACCTCCTACATGGTAAAGAGCCCTCAAACATGGTAAATACAGTGAGAGAACTGCTACATGATAAACACAGTGAGAACCCTCCGACATGATAAATACCGTGAAGAGACCGCCTATGTGGTAAATACAGTGAGAGACCGCCTACGTGGTAAATACAGTGAGAGCCCTCCAACATGGTAAATACAGTGAGACCCCTCCTACCTAATAAATACCGTGAAGAGACTGCCTACATGGTAAATACAGTGAGAGAACTCCTATATGATAAACACAGTGAGAGATCTCCTACATAATAAATACCGTGAAGAGACTGCCTACACGGTAAATACAGTGAGAGACCTCCTACATGATAAACACAGTGACAGACCTCCTACATAAGAAATACAGTGACTGACCTCCGACATGGTAAATACAGAGACTGCCCACCTATATAATAAATAGAGTGACAGACCTCCTACATGGTAAATACAGTGAGAGACCACCTACATTATAAATACATTGACAGACCACCTAAATAATAAATACAGTGAGAGACCGCCTACATGGTAAATAGAGTGACAGACCTCTTACATGGTAAATAGTATGAGAGACTGCCTACATGGTAAATGCAGTGTGAGCCCTCCTACATAATAAATACAGTGACAGACCTCCTCCATCATAAATAGAGTGACAGAGCTCCAACATGGTAAATACAGTGAGAGCCCTCCTACATAATAAATAAAGTGAAAGACCTCCTACATGGTAAATACAGTGAGTGCCCACCTACATAATAAATAAAGTGAAAGACCTCCTACATGGTAAATACAGTGAGTGCCCACCTACATAATAAATGTAGTGAAAGACCTCCTACATGATAAATACAGTGGGTGCCCACATACATAATAAATAAAGTGACAGACCTCCTACATGATAATCACAGTGAGTGCCCTCCTGCATGATAAATGTAGTGACAGACCTCCTACATGATAAATAGAGTGAGTGACCGCCTACATGGTAAATACAGTGAGAGCCCTCCTACATAATAAATAGGGTGACAGACCTCCTACATAATAAACAGAGAGACAGACCTCCTACATGGTAAATACAGTGACAGACCTCCTACATGATAATCACAGTGAGTGCCCTCCTGCATGATAAATGTAGTGACAGACCTCCTACATGATAAATAGAGTGAGTGACCGCCTACATGGTAAATACAGTGAGAGCCCTCCAACATAATAAATAGGGTGACAGACCTCCTGCATAATAACCAGAGAGACAGTCCTCCTACATGAAAAATACAGTGGGAGCCCTCCTACATAATAAATAGGGTGACAGACCTCCTGCATAATAAACAGAGAGACAGACCTCCAACATGGTAAATACAGTGGGAGCCCTCCTACATAATAAATAGGGTGACAAACCTCCTGCATAATAAACAGAGAGACAGTCCTCCTACATGAAAAATACAGTGGGAGCCCTCCTACATAATAAATAGGGTGACAGACCTCCTGCATAATAAACAGAGAGAAAGACCTCCAACATGGTAAATACAGTGACAGACCTCCTACATGATAAATACAGTGTGTGACCTCCTACATATTAAGTAAACTGACAGACCTCATACATGATAAATAGAGTCACAGACCTCCTACATGGTAAATACAGTGATAGACCTCCTACATGGTAAATACAGTGACAGACCTCCTACATGATAAATAGACAGACCTCCTACATGGTAAACACAGTCAGAGACCTCCTACATGTTAAATAGAGTGACAGACCTACTACATTATAAATACAGTGAGAGATCTCCTACATGATAAATAGACTGACAGACCACCTAAATAATAAATACAGTGAGAGACCTCCTACATGATAAATAGAGTGACAGACCTCCTACAAGTTAAATACAATGAGAGACCTCCGACATGATAAACACAGTGAGAGACCTCCTGCATAATAAATACAGTGACAGACCTCCTACATGGTAAATACAGTGAGGGATCTACTTCATGATAAATACAATGAGAGACCTCCTACATAATAAATAGAGTGACAGTCATCCTACATGATAAATACGGTGAGAAATCTCATACATGGTAAATAAAGTGAGAGCCCTCCTACATAATAAATAGGGTGACAGACCTCCTACATAATAAACAGAGAGACAGACCTCCTACATGGTAAATACAGTGACAGACCTCCTACATGGTAAATACAGTGACAGACTTCCTACATGGTAAATACAGTGACAGAACTCCTACATGGTAACTACAGTGACAGACCTCCTACATGGTAAATACAGTGACAGAACTCCTACATGATAAATAGAGTGACAGACCTCCTACATGGTAAATACAGTGACAGACCTCCTACATGGTAAATACAGTGAGAGACTTCCTACATGGTAAATACAGTGACAGAACTCCTACATGGTAAATACAGTGACAGACTTCCTACATGGTAAATACAGTGACAGAACTCCTACATGATAAATACAGTGACAGACTTCCTACATGGTAAATACAGTGACAGAACTCCTACATGATAAATAGAGTGACAGACCTCCTACATGGTAAATACAGTGACAGACTTCCTACATGGTAAATACAGTGACAGAACTCCTACATGATAAATAGAGTGACAGACCTCCAACATGGTAAACACAGTGAGAGACCTCCTACATAATAAATAGAGTGACAGACCTCCTACATGGTAAATACAGTGAGAGACCTCCTACATGATAAATAGAGTGACAGACCTCCAACATGGTAAACACAGTGAGAGACCTCCTACATAATAAATAGAGTGACAGACCTCCTACGTGATAAACACAGTCAGAGACCTCCTACATAGGAAACGCAGTGACAGACCTCCTACATGGTAAAGAGCCCTCAAACATGGTAAATACAGTGAGAGAACTGCTACATGATAAACACAGTGAGAACCCTCCGACATGATAAATACCGTGAAGAGACCGCCTATGTGGTAAATACAGTGAGAGACCGCCTACGTGGTAAATACAGTGAGAGCCCTCCAACATGGTAAATACAGTGAGACCCCTCCTACCTAATAAATACCGTGAAGAGACTGCCTACATGGTAAATACAGTGAGAGAACTCCTATATGATAAACACAGTGAGAGATCTCCTACATAATAAATACCGTGAAGAGACTGCCTACACGGTAAATACAGTGAGAGACCTCCTACATGATAAACACAGTGACAGACCTCCTACATAAGAAATACAGTGACTGACCTCCTACATGGTAAATACAGAGACTGCCCACCTATATAATAAGTAGAGTGACAGACCTCCTACATGGTAAATACAGTGAGAGACCACCTACTTTATAAATAATTTGACAGACCTCCTACATGATAAATAGTATGAGAGACCGCCTACATGGTAAATGCAGTGTGAGCCCTCCTGCATAATAAATACAGTGACAGACCTCCTACATGATAAATAGAGTGACACAGCTCCAACATGGTAAATACAGTGACAGACCTCCAACATGATAAATACAGTGACAGACCTCCTACATGATAAATAAAGTGAAAGACCTCCTACGTGATAATCACAGTGAGTGCCCTCCTATATGATAAATAGAGTGAGAGCCCTCCTGCATGATAAATAGAGTGAGTGACCGCCTACATGGTAAATACACTGAGAGCCCCCCTACATAATAAATAGGGTGACAGACCTTCTACATAATACACAGAGAGACAGACCTCCTACATGGTAAATACAGTGGGAGATCTCCTACATGGTAAATACAGTGACAGACCTCCTCCATGATAAATAGAGTGACAGACCTCCTACATGGTAAATACAGTGACAGACCTCCTACATAATAAGTACACTGACATACCTCATACATGATAAATAGAGTTACAGACCTCCTACATGGTAAATACAGTGACAGACCTCCTACATGGTAAATACAGTGAGAGACCTCCTACATGGTAAATACAGTGAGAGACCTCCTACATGATAAACACAGTCAGAGACCTCCTACATGTTAAATAGAGTGAAAGTCCTCCTACATGGTAAATAAAGAGCACTCCAACATGGTAAATACATTGAGAGAACTCCTACATGATAAACACAGTCAGAGACCTCCTACATGATAAACACAGTGAGAGACCTCCTACATAATAAATACAGTGACTGACCTCCTATAGGTTAAATACAGTGAGTGCCCTCTTACATAATAAATAGAGAGACAGACCTGCTACATGATAAATACAGTGAGAGACCTACTACATGGTAAACACAGTGACAGACCTCCTACATGGGAAACGCAGTGACAGACCTCCTACATGGTAAATAAAGTGAAAGCTCTCCAACATGGT
This sequence comes from Isurus oxyrinchus, assembly GCA_026770705.1. Classification (NCBI taxonomy): domain Eukaryota; kingdom Metazoa; phylum Chordata; class Chondrichthyes; order Lamniformes; family Lamnidae; genus Isurus; species Isurus oxyrinchus. Next base: position 8,993,407 of record JANJGN010000032.1, on the reverse strand, counting down.
AAATACAGTGAGAGAACTCCTACATGATAAACAAAGTCAGAGACCTCCTACATGATAAATACAGTGAGAGACCTCCTATATGGTAAATACAGTGAGAGACCTCCTACATGGTAAATACAGAGAGAGCCCTCATACATGATAAATACAGTGAGAGCCCTGCTACATAATAAATACCGTGAAGAGACCGCCTACATGGTAAATACAGTGACAGACCTCCTACATGGGAAACGCAGTGACAGACCTCCTACATGGTAAATAAAGTGAAAGCTCTCCAACATGGTAAACACAGTGAGAGCCCTGCTACATAATAAATACCGTGAAGAGACCGCCTACATGGTAAACACAGTGAGAGACCTCCTACATAATAAATGCAGTGACTGACCTCCTACATGGTAAATACAGAGACTGCCCTTCTACATAATAAATAGAGTGACAGACCTCCTACATGGTAAACAGAGTGACAGACCTCCTACATGGTATATACAGTGAAGACCACCTACTTTAAAAATACATTGACAGACCTCCTCCATGATAAATACAGTGACAGATCTCCTACATGATAAATACAGTGAGAGACCTCCTACATGGTAAATACAGTGAGAGATCTCCTACATGATAAATACAGTGAGAGACCTCCTACATGGTAAATACAGTGAGAGATCTCCTACATGGTAAATACAGTGAGAGATCTCCTACATGGGAAAATAGAGTGAGAGATCTCCAACATGATAAATACAGTGAGAGACCTCCTGCATATTAAATAGAGTGACTGACCTCCTACATGATAAACACAGTGACAGACCTCCTACAGCATGAATAGAGTGACAGACCTCCTACATGATAAATACAGTGACTGACCTCCTACATGGTAAATGCAGCGAGAGACCTCCTACATAATAAGTACACTGACAGACCTCATACATGATAAATAGAGTTACAGACCTCCTACATGGCAAATAAAGTGAAAGACCTCATACATGATAAACACAGTCAGAGACCTCCTATATGGTAAATACAGTGAGAGACCTCCTACATGATAAATACAGTGAGAGACCTCCTACATGGTAAATACAGTGAGAGACCTCCTACATGATAAATACAGTGACAGACCTCCTACATGGTAGATACAGTGAGTGCCCTCCCACATGGTAAATACAGTGAGAGACCTCCTACATGATAAACACAGTGAGAGAACGCCTACATAATAAATAGAGTGACCGACCTCCTACATGGTAAATACAGAGACTGCCCTTCTACATAATAAATAAAGTGACAGACCTCCTACATGGTAAATAGAGTGACAGACCTCCTACATGGTAAATACAATGAGAGACCACATACTTTATAAATACATTGACAAATTTCCTACATGATAAATAGCATGATAGACCTCCTCCATGATAAATAGAGTGACAGAGCTCCAACATGGTAAATACAGTCAGAGCCCTCCTACATGGTAAATAGAGTAACAGACCTCCTAAATGATGAACATAGTGAGAGCCCTCCTACATGATAAATACAGTGAGAGACCTCCTATCTGGTAAATACCTTGACATACATCCTCCATGATAAATAGAGTGACAGACCTCCTACATGGTAAATACAGTGAGAGACCTCCTCCATGTTAAATGCAGTGAGAGACCTCCTACATGGTAAATACAATAAGAGACCGCCTACATGGTAAATAGAGTGACAGATCTCCTACATGGTAAATACAGTGAGAGAACTCCTCCATGTTAAATGCAGTGAGAGACCTCCTACATGGTAAATACAGTGAGAGCCCTTCTATATAATAAATACAGTGAGAGACTTCCTACTTGATAAATGCAGTGAGAGCCCTCCTACTTAATAAATGCCATGAAGAGACCGCCTACACGGTAAATACAGTGAGACCTCCTACATGATAAACACAGTGAGGGACCTCCTACATAATAAATACAGTGACTGACCTCCTACATGGTAAATACAGAGACTGCCCTCCTACATAATAAATAGAGTGACAGACCTCCTGCATGATAAAAAAAGTGACAGACCTCCTACATGGTAAATACAGTCAGAGACCTCCTACATGGTAAATAGAGTGACAGACCTCCTACATGATAAATACAGTGAGAGACCTCCTACATGATAAATAGTATGAGAGACCGCCTACATGGTAAATAGAGTGACAGACCTCCTAAATAATAAAAACAGTGACTGTCCTCCTACATGATAAATACAGTGAGAGACCTCCTATATGGTAAATACAGTGACAGACCTCCTACATGATAAATACCGTGACAGACATCCTCCTTGATAAATAGAGTGACAGACCTACAACATTGTAAATATAGTGATAGACCTCCTACATGGTAAATAGAGTGAGAGATCTCGTACATAATAAACACAGTGAGAGCCCTCCTACATAATAAATACAGTGACTGACCTCCTACATGGTAAATACAGTGAGAGACCTCCTACATGATAAACACAGTGAGAGACCTCCTACATAATAAATAAAGTGACCGACCTCCTACATGGTAAATACAGAGACTGCCCTTCTACGTAATAAATAGAGTGACAGACCTCCTACATGGTAAATACAGTGAGAGACCAGCTACTTTATAAATACATTGACAGACCTCCTACATGATAAATAGCATGATAGACATCCTCCATGATAAATAGAGTGACAGACCTCCTACATGGTAAATACAGTGACAGACCTCCTACATGGTAAACACAGTGAGAGACCACGTATATTATAAATACATTGACAGACCTCCTACATGATAAATAGAGTGACAGACCTCCAACATTGTAAATACAGTGAGAGACCTCCTCCATGTTAAATGCAATGAAACACCTCCTACATGATAAACACAGTGAGAGCCCTCCTACTTAATAAATACCGTGAAGAGACCGCCTACACGGTAAATACAGTGAGAGACCTCCTACATGATAAACACAGTGAGAGACCTCCTACATAATAAATACAGTGACTGACCTCCTACATGGTAAATACAGTGACAGACCTCCTACATGGTAAATACAGTTAGAGACCGCCTACATGGTAAATGCAGTGTGAGCCCTCCTACATAATAAATACAGTGACAGACCTCCTCCATGATAAATAGAGTGACAGAGCTCCAACATGGTAAATACAGTGAGAGTCCTCCTACATGATAAATAAAGTGAAAGACCTCCTACATGGTAAATACAGTGGGTGCCCACCTACATAATAAATAAAGTGACAGACCTCCTACATGATAATCACAGTGAGTGCCCTCCTGCATGATAAATGTAGTGACAGACCTCCTACTTGATAAATAGAGTGAGTGACCGCCTACATGGTAAATACAGTGACAGACCTGCTACATGATAAATACAGTGTGTGACCTCCTACATATTAAGTAAACTGACAGACCTCATAAATGATAAATAGAGTCACAGACCTCCTACATGGTAAATACAGTGACAGACCTCCTACATGATAAATAGACAGACCTCCTACATGGTAAACACAGTCAGAGACCTGCTACATGTTAAATAGAGTGACAGACCTACTACATTATAAATACAGTGAGAGATCTCCTACATGATAAATAGACTGACAGACCACCTAAATAATAAATATAGTGAGAGACCTCCTACATGATAAATAGAATGACAGACCTCCTACAAGTTAAATACAATGAGAGACCTCCTACATAATAAATACAGTGACTGACCTCCTACATGGTAAATACAGTGAGGGATCTACTACATGATAAATACAATGAGAGACCTCCTACATAATAAATATAGTGACAGTCGTCCTACATGATAAATACGGTGAGAAATCTCATACATGGTAAATACAGTGAGTGCCCTCCTACATAGTAAATACATTGACAGACCTCCTCCATGATTAATAGAGTGACAGACCTCCAACATTGTAAATACAGTGAGAGCCCTCCAACATGGTAAATAGAGTGAGAGACCTCCTACATAATAAATACCGTGAAGAGACAGCCTACACGGGAAATACAGTGAGAGACCTCCTACATGATAAACACAGTGAGAGACCTCCTACATAATAAATACAGTGACTGACCTCCTACATGGTAAATACAGAGACTACCCACCTTCATAATAAATAAAGTGACAGACCTCCTACATGATAATCACAGTGAGTGCCCTCCTGCATGATAAATGTAGTGACAGACCTCCTCCATGATTAATAGAGTGACAGACCTCCAACATTGTAAATACAGTGAGAGACCTCCTACATGGTAAATACAGTGAGAGCCCTCCAACATGGTAAATACAGTAAGAGACCTCCTACATGATTAACACAGTGAGAGCCCTCCTACATAATAAATACCGTGAAGAGACAGCCTACACGGGAAATACAGTGAGAGACCTCCTACATGATAAACACAGTGAGAGACCTCCTACATGATAAAAACAATGAGTGCTCTCCTGCATAATAAACAGAGTGACAATCCTCCTACATGGTAAATAGAGTGAGAGACCTCCTACATGATAAATACTTTGAGCGCCCTCCTACATGGTAAACATAGTGAGAGAACTCCGAAATAATAAATACAGTGATAGACCTCCTACATGATAAATAGAGTGACAGACCTCCTAGATGATAAATACAGTGACAGACCTCCTACATGATAAATACAGTGACAGACCTCCTACATGATAAATACAGTGACAGACCTCCTACATGGTGAATACAGTGACAGACTTCCTACATGATAAATACAGTGACAGACCTCCTACATGGTGAATACAGTGAGAGACCTCCTACATGATAAATACAGTGACAGACCTCCTACATGGTGAATACAGTGACAGACCTCCTACATGATAAATACAGTGACAGACCTCCTACATGATAAATACAGTGAGAGCCCTCCTACATAATAAATAGAGAGGGAGACTTCCTACATGATAAACAGAGTGCGAGACCGCCTACATAATAAATATATTGACAAAGCTCCTACATGGTAAGTACAGCGACAGACATCCTCCATGATAAATAGAGTGAGAGACCTCCTACATGGTAAAGACTTTGAGAGACCTCCTACATAGTAAATACAGTGACAGCCCTCCTCCATGATAAATACAGTGACTGACCTCCTACATGATAAATATAGTGAGAGACCTCCTAAATGATAAAAACAGTGACAGCCCTCCTCCATGATAAATACAGTGACAGACCTCCTACATGATAAATATAGTGAGAGACCTCCTACATGATAAATACAGTGACAGCCCTCCTCCATGATAAATACAGTGACAGACCTCCTACATGATAAATACACTGACAGCCCTGCAACACGGTAAATGCAGTGAGAGACCTCCTGCATGATAAATACAGTGACAGACCTCCGACATGGTAAATAGAGTGATAGACCTCCTACATGATAAATACAGTGAGAGACCTCCTACATGGTAAATAGAGTGACAGACCTCCTACATGGTAAATACAGTGACAGACCTCCTACATGATAAATACAGTGACAGACCTCCTACATGATAAATATAGTGACAGACCTCCTACATGATAAACACAGTGAGAGACCTCCTACATAATAAATAAAGTGACCGACCTCCTACATGGTAAATACAGAGACTGCCCTTCTACGTAATAAATAGAGTGATAGACCTCCTACATGGTAAATACAGTGAGAGACCAGCTACTTTATAAATACATTGACAGACCTCCTACATGATAAATAGCATGATAGACCTCCTCCATGATAAATAGAGTGACAGACCTCCTACATGGTAAATACAGTGAGAGACCTCCTACATGGTAAACACAGTGAGAGACCACGTATATTATAAATACATTGACAGACCTCCTACATGATAAATAGAGTGACAGACCTCCAACATTGTAAATACAGTGAGAGACCTCCTCCATGTTAAATGCAATGAGACACCTCCTACATGATAAACACAGTGAGAGCCCTCCTACTTAATAAATACCGTGAAGAGACCGCCTACACGGTAAATACAGTGAGAGACCTCCTACATGATAAACACAGTGAGAGACCTCCTACATAATAAATACAGTGACTGACCTCCTACATGGTAAATACAGTGACAGACCTCCTACATGGTAAATACAGTTAGAGACCGCCTACATGGTAAATGCAGTGTGAGCCCTCCTACATAATAAATACAGTGACAGACCTCCTCCATGATAAATAGAGTGACAGAGCTCCAACATGGTAAATACAGTGAGAGTCCTCCTACATGATAAATAAAGTGAAAGACCTCCTACATGGTAAATACAGTGGGTGCCCACCTACATAATAAATAAAGTGACAGACCTCCTACATGATAATCACAGTGAGTGCCCTCCTGCATGATAAATGTAGTGACAGACCTCCTACTTGATAAATAGAGTGAGTGACCGCCTACATGGTAAATACAGTGACAGACCTGCTACATGATAAATACAGTGTGTGACCTCCTACATATTAAGTAAATTGACAGACCTCATAAATGATAAATAGAGTCACAGACCTCCTACATGGTAAATACAGTGACAGACCTCCTACATGATAAATAGACAGACCTCCTACATGGTAAACACAGTCAGAGACCTGCTACATGTTAAATAGAGTTACAGACCTACTACATTATAAATACAGTGAGAGATCTCCTACATGATAAATAGACTGACAGACCACCTAAATAATAAATATAGTGAGAGACCTCCTACATGATAAATAGAATGACAGACCTCCTACAAGTTAAATACAATGAGAGACCTCCTACATGATAAACACAGTGAGAGACCTCCTACATAATAAATACAGTGACTGACCTCCTACATGGTAAATACAGTGAGGGATCTACTACATGATAAATACAATGAGAGACCTCCTACATAATAAATATAGTGACAGTCGTCCTACATGATAAATACGGTGAGAAATCTCATACATGGTAAATACAGTGAGTGCCCTCCTACATAGTAAATACATTGACAGACCTCCTCCATGATTAATAGAGTGACAGACCTCCAACATTGTAAATACAGTGACAGACCTCCTACATGATAAATACAGTGACAGACCTCCTACATGATAAATACAGTGAGAGCCCTCCTACATAATAAATAGAGAGGGAGACTTCCTACATGATAAACAGAGTGCGAGACCGCCTACATAATAAATATATTGACAAAGCTCCTACATGGTAAGTACAGCGACAGACATCCTCCATGATAAATAGAGTGAGAGACCTCCTACATGGTAAAGACTTTGAGAGACCTCCTACATAGTAAATACAGTGACAGCCCTCCTCCATGATAAATACAGTGACTGACCTCCTACATGATAAATATAGTGAGAGACCTCCTAAATGATAAAAACAGTGACAGCCCTCCTCCATGATAAATACAGTGACAGACCTCCTACATGATAAATATAGTGAGAGACCTCCTACATGATAAATACACTGACAGCCCTCCTCCATGATAAATACAGTGACAGACCTCCTACATGATAAATACACTGACAGCCCTGCAACACGGTAAATGCAGTGAGAGACCTCCTGCATGATAAATACAGTGACAGACCTCCGACATGGTAAATAGAGTGATAGACCTCCTACATGATAAATACAGTGAGAGAGCTCCTACATGGTAAATACAGTGACAGACCTCCTACATGGTAAATACAGTGACAGACCTCCTACATGATAAATACAGTGACAGACCTCCTACATGATAAATATAGTGACAGACCTCCTACATAATAAATACAGTGACAGACCTCCTACATGACAAATATAGTGAGAGACCTCCTACATGATAAATACAGTGAGAGCCCTCCAACATAGTAAATAGAGAGACAGACCTCCTACATGATAAATACAGTGCGAGCCCTCCTACATAGTAAATAGAGTGACAGACCTCCTACATGATAAATATAGTGACAGACCTCCTACATGATAAATATAGTGAGACTGCCTACATGATAAATACAGTGAGAGCCCTCCTACATAGTAAATAGAGTGACAGACCTCCTACATGATAAATATAGTGATAGACCTCCTACATGATAAATACAGTGCGAGACCTCCTACATAATAAATAGAGTGCCAGACTTCCTACATGGTAAATACAGTGAGAGACCTCCTATATGATAAATAGAGGGACAGACTTCCTACATGGTAAACAGAGTGACAGACCTCCTACATGGTAAATACAGTGAGAGACCTCCTCCATTATAAATCAAGAGAGAGACCTCCAACATGGCAAATACAGTGACAGACCTCCTACATGATAAATAGGGTGAGAGAACTCCTACATGATAAACACAGTGAGAGACCTACTACATAATAAATACAATGCGAGACCTCCTACATGATAAATACAGTGAGAGACCTCCTAGATAAGGAATACAGTGCGAGACATCCTACATGATAAACACAGTGAAAGACGACCAACATGATAAATACAGTGAGAGACTTCCTATAGGATAAATAGAGTGAGAGCCCTCCAAATGATGAATAGAGAGACAGACGTCCTACATGGTAAACACAGTCAGAGCCCTCCTACATAATAAATAGTGTGACAGACCTCCAACATGGTAAATACAGTGAGAGCCCTCCTGCTTTATAAATAGAGTGAAAGACCTCCTACATGGTAAATACAGTGAGAGACCTCTTACATAATAAACAGAGTGACAGATCTTCTACATGATAAATAGAGTGACAGGCCTCCTCCATGATAAATAGAGTGAGAGACCTCCTACATGGTAAATACAGTGACAGACCTACATGATAAATATAGTGAGAGAACTCCTACATGAGAAACACAGTGAGAGACCCACTACATAATAAATACAATGTGAGACCTCCTACATGATAAATACAGTGACAGACCTCCTGCATAATAAATACAGTGAGAGACCTCCTACATGATAAACACAGTGAGAGACGACCAATATGATAAATAGAGTGAGAGACCTCCTATAGGATAAATAGAGTGAGAGCCTTCTTACATGATAAATAGAGTGAGAGACGTCCTACATGGTAAACACAGTCAGAGCCCTCCTAAATAATAAATAGTGTGACAGACCTCCAACATGGTAAATACAGTGAGTGCCCTCCTACATAATAAATAGAGTGAAAGACCTCCTACATGGTAAATACACTGAGAGACCTCCTACATGGTAAATACAGTGAAAGATCTCCTACAATAAATAGAGTGACAGACCTCCTATATGTTAAATACAGTGAGAGACCTCCTACAGAATAAATGGAGTGACAGAACTCCTACATGGTAAATACAGTGAGTACCCTGCTACATAATAAATAGTGTGATAGACCTCCTGCATGATAAATACAGTGAGAGACCTCCTACTTGGCAAATACAGTGAGAGACCTCCTACATTATAAATAGAGTGACAGACCTCCTACATGGTAAATACAGTGAGAGACCACCTACATGATAAATACAGTGACAGACCTCCTACATAATAAATGGAATGAGAGAACTCCTACATGGTAAATAGATTCAGAGACCTCCTACATGATAAATACAGTGAGTGCTCTCCTACATAATAAATAGAGTGACAGACCTGCTACATGGTAAATAGATTCAGAGACCTCCTACATGATAAATACAGTGACAGACCTCCTACATGATAAATAGCGTAAGAGACCACCTACAAGATAAATACAGTGAGAGACCTCCTACATACTAAACAGAGTGACAGACCTCCTACATGGTAAATACAGTGACAGACCTACATGGTAAATACAGTGACAGACCTCCTACATGATAAATAGAGAGACAGACCACCTACATGTTAAACACCGTCAGAGCCCTCCTACATGGTAAATAGAGTGACAGACCTTTTACATGAAAAATACATTGTGAGACCTCCTACATAATAAATAGTGACAGACCTCCTATATGATAAATACAGTGAGAGAACTCCTACATCGTAAACGCAGTGACAGACCTCCAACATGGTAAATACAGTGAGATACCTCCTACATGATAAATAGAGTCACAGACCTCCTACATGGTAAATACACTGAGAGCCCTGCAACACGGTAAATACAGTGACAGACCTCCTACATGATAAACACAGTGAGAGCCCTCCTACATAATAAATAGAGAGGGAGACTTCCTACATGATAAACAGAGTGCGAGAACGCCTACATAATAAATATATTGACAAAGCTCCTACATGGTAAGTACAGCGACAGACATCCTCCATGATAAATAGAGTGAGAGACCTCCTACATGGTAAAGACTTTGAGAGACCTCCTACATAGTAAATACAGTGACAGCCCTCCTCCATGATAAATACAGTGACTGACCTCCTACATGATAAATATAGTGAGAGACCTCCTAAATGATAAAAACAGTGACAGCCCTCCTCCATGATAAATACAGTGACAGACCTCCTACATGATAAATATAGTGAGAGACCTCCTACATGATAAATACACTGACAGCCCTCCTCCATGATAAATACAGTGACAGACCTCCTACATGATAAATACACTGACAGCCCTGCAACACGGTAAATGCAGTGAGAGACCTCCTGCATGATAAATACAGTGAGAGACCTCCTACATGGTAAATAGAGTGATAGACCTCCTACATGATAAATACAGTGAGAGACCTCCTACATGGTAAATACAGTGACAGACCTCCTACATGATAAATACAGTGACAGACCTCCTACATGATAAATATAGTGACAGACCTCCTACATGATAAATACAGTGACAGACCTCCTACATGACAAATATAGTGAGAGACCTCCTACATGATAAATACAGTGAGAGCCCTCCAACATAGTAAATAGAGAGACAGACCACCTACATGATAAATATAGTGACAGACCTCCTACATGATAAATACAGTGAGAGCCCTCCTACATAGTAAATAGAGTGACAGACCTCCTACATGATAAATATAGTGACAGACCTCCTACATGATAAATATAGTGAGACTGCCTACATGATAAATACAGTGAGAGCCCTCCTACATAGTAAATAGAGTGACAGACTTCCTACATGATAAATATAGTGATAGACCTCCTACATGATAAATACAGTGCGAGACCTCCTACATAATAAATAGAGTGCCAGACTTCCTACATGGTAAATACAGTGAGAGACCTCCTACATGATAAATAGAGGGACAGACTTCCTACATGGCAAATACAGTGACAGACCTCCTACATGATAAATAGGGTGAGAGAACTCCTACATGATAAACACAGTGAGAGACCTACTACATAATAAATACAATGCGAGACCTCCTACATGATAAATACAGTGAGAGACCTCCTAGATAAGGAATACAGTGCGAGACATCCTACATGATAAACACAGTGAAAGACGACCAACATGATAAATACAGTGAGAGACCTCCTATAGGATAAATAGAGTAAGAGCCCTCCAAATGATGAATAAAGAGACAGACGTCCTACATGGTAAACACAGTCAGAGCCCTCCTACATAATAAATAGAGTGAAAGACCTCCTACAAGGTAAATACAGTGAGAGACCTCCTACAATAAATAGAGTGACAGACATCCTACATGTTAAATACAGCGAGAGACCTCCTACAGAATAAATGGAGTGACAGAACTCCTACATGGTAAATACAGTGAGTGCCCTCCTACATAATAAATAGTGTGACAGACCTCCTGCATGATAAATAGAGTGAGATACCTCCTACATGATAAATTGAGTGACTCACCGCCTACATGGTAAATAGAGTGACAGACCTCCTACTTGGCAATTACAGTGAGCGGCCTCCTACATTATAAATAAAGTGACAGACCTCCTACATGGTAAATACAGTGAGAGACCTCCTACATAATAAATGGAGTGACAGAACTCCTACATGGTAAATACAGTGAGTGCCCTCCTACATGATAAATAGAGTGACAGACCTCCTACTTGGCAAATACAGTGAGAGACCTCCTACATTATAAACAAAGTGACAGACCTCCTACATGGTAAATAGATTCAGAGACCTCCTACATGATAAATACAGTGACAGACCTCCTACATGATAAATAGAGTAAGAGACCACCTACAAGATAAATACAGTGAGAGACCTCTTACATAATAAACAGAGTGACAGATCTTCTACATGATAAATAGAGTGACAGGCCTCCTCCATGATAAATAGAGTGAGAGACCTCCTACATGGTAAATACAGTGACAGACCTACATGATAAATATAGTGAGAGAACTCCAACGTGAGAAACACAGTGAGAGACCCACTACATAATAAATACAATGTGAGACCTCCTACATGATAAATACAGTGACAGACCTCCTGCATAATAAATACAGTGAGAGACCTCCTACATGATAAACACAGTGAGAGACGACCAATATGATAAATACAGTGAGAGACCTCCTATAGGATAAATAGAGTGAGAGCCCTCTTACATGATAAATAGAGTGAGAGACGTCCTACATGGTAAACACAGTCAGAGCCCTCCTAAATAATAAATAGTGTGACAGACCTCCAACATGGTAAATACAGTGAGTGCCCTCCTACATAATAAATTGAGTGACTCACCGCCTACATGGTAAATAGAGTGACAGACCTCCTACTTGGCAATTACAGTGAGCGGCCTCCTACATTATAAATAAAGTGACAGACCTCCTACATGGTAAATACAGTGAGAGACCTCCTACATAATAAATGGAGTGACAGAACTCCTACATGGTAAATACAGTGAGTGCCCTCCTACATGATAAATAGAGTGACAGACCTCCTACTTGGCAAATACAGTGAGAGACCTCCTACATGGTAAATACAGTGAAAGATCTCCTACAATAAATAGAGTGACAGACCTCCTATATGTTAAATACAGTGAGAGACCTCCTACAGAATAAATGGAGTGACAGAACTCCTACATGGTAAATACAGTGAGTACCCTGCTACATAATAAATAGTGTGACAGACCTCCTGCATGATAAATACAGTGAGAGACCTCCTACTTGGCAAATACAGTGAGAGACCTCCTACATTATAAATAGAGTGACAGACCTCCTACATGGTAAATACAGTGAGAGACCACCTACATGATAAATACAGTGACAGACCTCCTACATAATAAATGGAATGAGAGAACTCCTACATGGTAAATAGATTCAGAGACCTCCTACATGATAAATACAGTGAGTGCTCTCCTACATAATAAATAGAGTGACAGACCTGCTACATGGTAAATAGATTCAGAGACCTCCTACATGATAAATACAGTGACAGACCTCCTACATGATAAATAGCGTAAGAGACCACCTACAAGATAAATACAGTGAGAGACCTCCTACATACTAAACAGAGTGACAGACCTCCTACATGATAAATAGAGTGACAGGCCTCCTACATGGTAAATACAGTGAGAGACCTCCTACATGGTAAATACAGTGACAGACCGCCTGCATGAAAAATAGGGTGAGAGACCTATTACATGATAAATACAATGAGAGACCTACTACATCGTAAATATATTGAGTGCCCTCCTACATAATAAATTCATTGACAGACCTCCTCCATGATAAATAGAGTGACAGACCCACAACATGTTAAATACAGTGAGATACCGCCTACCTCATAAATAGAGTGACAGACCTCCTACATGGTAAATAGAGTCAGAGACCACCTACATGACTAACACAGTGAGAGAACTCATACATGGTAAATAGAGTGATAGTCCTCCTACATAATAAATACAGTGTGAGACCTCCTACATGATAAACACAGTGAGAGACCTCCTACATGATAAATAGAGTGAGAGACCTCCTGCAGGATAAATAGAGTGAGAGCCCTCCCACATGGTAAACGCAGTGACAGACCTCCAACATGGTAAATACAGTGAGAGCCCTCCCACATGTTAAACGCAGTGACAGACCTCCAACATGGTAAATACAGTGAGAGACCTCCTACACGGTAAACGCAGTGACAGACCTCCTACAAATAAATACAGTGAGAGACCTCCTACATGATAAATAGAGTCACAGACCTCCCTCATGTTAAATAGAGTGAGAGACCAGCCACATGATAAATGCTGTGAGAGACCTCATACATTATAAACAGAGTGACAGACCTCCTACATGATAAATAGAGAGACAGACCTCCTACGTAATAAACACAATGAGTGCTCTCCTGCATAATAAATAGAGTGACAGACCTCCTACATGGTAAATACAGTGAGTGCCCTCCTACATAATAAATTGTGTGACAGACCTCCTACATAATAAACAGTGTGACAGACCACCTACATGATAAATAGGGTGAGAGACCTCCTACATGGTAAATACAGAGACAGACCTCCTACATGGTAAATACAGTGACAGACTTCCTACATGGTAAATACAGAGACTGCCCTCCTACATAATAAATATAGTGACAGACCTCTTACATGATAAATGGAGTGAGAGACCTCCTACATGATAAATGGAGTGACAGACCTCCTACATGGTAAATACAGTGACAGACCTCCTACATGGTAAATACAGAGACTGCCCTCCTACGTAATAAATAGAGTGACAGACCTCCTACATGGTAAATACAGAGACTGCCCTCCTACGTAATAAATAGAGTGACAGACCTCCTACATGATAAATGGAGTGAGAGACCTCCTACATGGTAAATACAGTGACAGACCTCCTACATAGTAAATAGAGTGAGAGACCTCCTACATGGTAAATACAGTGACAGACCTCCTACATGATAAATACAGTGACAGTCCTCCTACATGATAAATAGAGTGACAGACCTGCTACATGGTAAATACAGTGAAAGACCTCCTACATAATAAACAGAGAGAAAGACCTACTACATGATAAAAACTGTGAGTGCCCTCCTACATAATAAATAGAGAGACAGACCTCCTATATGGTAAATAGAGTGATAGTCCACCTACATGATAAATAGAGTAGTGACCGCCTACATGGTAAATACAGTGAGAGACCTCCTAAATGGTAAATACTTTGACAGACCACCTACGTGATAAACACAATGATTGCCCTCCTGCATATTAAATAGAGTGACAGACATCCTACATGGTAAATAGAGTGATAGACCACCTACATGTTAAATAGAGTGAGAGCACTCCTACATGCTAAATAAAGTGAGAGAACTCCTACATGATAAACACAGTGACAGACCACCTACAGGATAAATAGAGTGACTGACCTCCTACATGGTAAATAGAGTGATAGTCCACCTACATGATAAATAGAGTAGTGACCGCCTACATGATAAACACAGTGAGAGCCCTCCTACATGATAAACAGAAAGACAGACGTCCTACATGGTTAACACAGTCAGAGACCTCCTACATAATAAATCGAGTGACAGACCTCCTACATGATAAATACAGTGAGAGACCTCCTACAGGATAAAAAGAGTGAGAGCCCTCCTACATGATAAACACAGTGAGAGCCCTCCTACATGATAAACAGAAAGACAGACATCCTACATGGTTAACACAGTGAGAGACCTCCTACATAATAAATAGAGTGACAGACCTCCTACATAATAAATACAGTGAGAGACCTCCTGCATGATAAATAGAGTGACAGACCTCCTACATAATAAATACAGTGAGAGACCTCCTACATAATGAATACAGTGCGAGACATCCTACATGATAAATACAGTGAGAGACCTCCTATAGGATAAAAAGAGTGAAGGCCCTCCTACATGATAAACAGAAAGACAGACGTCCTACATAGTTAACAGTCAGAGACCTCCTACATAGTAAATAGAGTGACAGACCTCCTACATGATAAACACAGTGAGAGACCTACTACATGATAAACAGAAAGACAGACGTCCTACATAGTTAACACAGTCAGAGACCTCCTACGTGGTAAATAGAGTGATAGACCTTTTACATGAAAAATACAGTGAGAGACCTCCTACATGGTAAATACAGTGATAGACCTCCTACATGGTAAATACAGTGAGAGACCTCCTACATAATAAATAGAGTGACAGACCTCCTACATGATAAATACAGTGAGAGACCCCTCCTACATGGTAAACGCAGTGATAGACCTCCTACATGGTAAATACAGTGAGAGACCTCCTACATAATAAATAGAGTGACAGACCTCCTACATGGTAAATACAGTGAGAGACCTCCTACATAATAAATAGAGAGACAGACCTCCTACATGGTAAATACAGTGAGAGACCTCCTACATGATAAACACAGTGAGAGACCTCCTACATAATAAATAGAGTGACAGACCTCCTACATGATAAATACAGAGACTGCCCTCCTACATAATAAATAGAGTGACAGACCTCCTACATGGGAAACGCAGTGACAGACCTCCTACATGATAAATAGAGTGAGAGACCGCCTACATGGTAAATACAGTGAGAGACCTACTACATAATAAATAGAGTGACAGACCTCCTACATGGTAAATAGAGTGACAGACCTCCTACATGATAAATACAGTGAGAGACCTCCTACATAATAAATAGACTGACAGACCTCCTACATGATAAATACAGTGAAAGACCTCCTACCTGAAAAATGGAGTGATAGACCTCCTACATGATAAACACAGTGGCAGACCTCCAACATGATAAATAAAGTGACAGACCGCCTACATGGTAAATACAGTGAAAGGCCTCCTACATAATAAACAGAGAGAAAAACCTACTACATGATAAACACAGTGAGTGCCCTCCTACATAATAAATAGAGAGACAGACATGCTACATGGTAAATAGAGTGATAGTCCACCTACATGATAAATAGAGTAGAGACCGCCTACATGGTAAATACAGTGAGAGACCTCCTACATGGTAAATACTTTGACAGACCTCCTACTTGATAAACACAGTGAGTGCCCTCCTCCATATTAAATAGAGTGACAGACTTCCTACACGGTAAATAGAGTGATAGCACACCTACATGATACATAGAGTGAGAGCCGTCCTACATGCTAAATACAGTGACAGACCTCCTACATAATAAACAGAGTGACAGACCTCCTACATGGTAAACACAGTGACAGACCACCTACAGGATAAATAGAGTGACTGACCTCCTACATGGTAAATAGAGTGATAGCACACCTACAGGATGAATAGAGTTAGAGCCCTCCTACATGATAAATGGAGAGACAGATCTCCTACATGGTAAATACAGTGAGAGACCTCCTACATGGTAAATAGAGTGACAGACCTCCTACATGGTAAACACAGTCAGAGCCCTCCTACATGATAAATACACTGAGAGACCTCCTACATGATAAACACAGTGAGAGCCCTCCTACATAATAAATAGAGTGACAGACTTCCTACATGGTAAATAGAGTGATAACACACCTACATGATAAATAGAGTGAGAGACCTCCTACATGATAAACACAGTGACAGACCTCCTACATGATAAATACAGTGAGAGACCTCCTACATGGTAAATACAGTGACAGACCTCCTACATGATAAATACAGTGAGAGACCTCCTACATGGTAAATACAGTGACAGACCTCCTACATGATAAATACAGTGAGAGACCTCCTACATGATAAACACAGTGACAGACCTCCTATATGGTAAATACAGTGAGAGCCGTCCTACATGGTGAATACAGTGACAGACCTCCTACATAATAAACAGAGTGAGTGACCTCCTACATGGTAAATACAGTGAGAGCCCTCCTACATGATAAACAGAGTGCGAGACCGCCTACATAATAAATACAGTGACAGACCTCCTACATGGTAAATACAGTGAGAGCCGTCCTACATGCTAAATACAGTGACAGACCTCCTACATAATAAACAGAGTGAGTGACCTCCTACATGGTAAATACAGTGAGAGCCCTCCTACATGATAAACAGAGTGCGAGACTGCCTACATAATAAATAAAGTGACAGAGCTCCTACATGGTAAATAGAGTGAGAGACCTGCTACATGATGAACACAGTGACAGACCTCCTACATGGTAAATAGTCTGAGAGACCACTTACATGATAAACACAGTGAGTGCCCTCCTACAAGATAAATACAGTGAGAGACCTCCTACAAAATAAATAGGGAGACAGACCTCCTACATGGTAAATAAAGTGATAGTCCACCTACATGATAAATAGAGTGAGAGACCTCCTACATGATAAACACAGTGACAGACCTCCTACTGCATAAATAGAGAGACTGACCTCCTACATGGGAAACACAGTCAGAACCCTCCTACATGGTAAATAGAGTGAGAGACCTCCTACATGGTAAATAGAGTGAGAGACCTCCGACATGGTAAATAGAGTGAGAGACCTCCTACATGGTAAATAGAGTGACAGACCTCCTACATGGTAAATAGAGTGACAGACCTCCTACATGGTAAATACAGTGACAGACCTCCTACATGATAAATACACTGAGAGACCTCCTACATGGGAAATGCAGTGACAGACCTCCTACATGATAAACACAGTGAGAGCCCTCCTACATGATAAACAGAGTGCGAGACCGCCTACATAATAAATAAAGTGACAGAGCTCCTACATGGTAAATAGAATGAGAGACCTGCTACATGATGAACACAGTGACAGACCTCCTACATGGTAAATAGTCTGAGAGACCACTTACATGATAAACACAGTGAGTGCCCTCCTACAAGATAAATACAGTGAGAGACCTCCTACAAAATAAATAGGGAGACAGACCTCCTACATGGTAAATAAAGTGATAGTCCACCTACATGATAAATAGAGTGAGAGACCTCCTACATGATAAACACAGTGACAGACCTCCTACTGCATAAATAGAGAGACTGACCTCCTACATGGGAAACACAGTCAGAACCCTCCTACATGGTAAATAGAGTGAGAGACCTCCTACATGGTAAATAGAGTGAGAGACCTCCGGCATGGTAAATAGAGTGAGAGACCTCCTACATGGTAAATAGAGTGACAGACCTCCTACATGGTAAATAGAGTGACAGACCTCCTACATGGTAAATACAGTGAGAGACCTCCTACATGGTAAATAGAGTGACAGACCTCCTACATGATAAATACACTGAGAGACCTCCTACATGGGAAATGCAGTGACAGACCTCCTACATGATAAACACAGTGAGAGCCCTCCTACATGATAAACAGAGTGCGAGACCGCCTACATAATAAATAAAGTGACAGAGCTCCTACATGGTAAATACAGTGAGTGCCCTTCTACATAATAAATAGTGTGACAGACCTCCTACATGATAAACACAGTGAGAGACCTCCTACATGATAAATACAGTGACAGACCTCCTACATGGTAAATACAGTGACAGACCTCCTACATGGTAAATAGAGTGACAGACCTCCTACATGATAAATAGAGTGACAGACCTCCTACTTGATAAATATAGTGAGAGACCTCCTACATAATAAATAGAGTGCCGGCCTCTTACATGGTAAACACGGTGAGAGACCTCCTACATGATAAATACAGTGACAGACCTCCTACATGATAAACACAGTGAGTGCCTTCCTTCATGATAATTGGAGAGACAGACCTCCTACATGACAATATGATGACACAGTCGATGGTAAGGACTGTCCTCCTGAAATCCCAGAGGGAAACGTGAAACCACTGTCATATCCTATTTTGCAATTGGTATGTTTTGAGATGCAGGCTTTGAAAGAACACTGTGTCTCTAGGGGATTTTTAAAAAACTTATTAAATATTTATTAATACAAGAAAGCTTGCAAGCACATACATATTTCTACTTACTTACTAGTTAATAACTACAAAAATCCCCTAATTAATCTGACTCCTAGTTACATCCCCATTGAGGCAACAGTAAAACATGTAGATTTAAACAGACCCCTGACAAGCACAGATTCAAAATGCGTTCCTTTCAGCTCTGGGTCCTTGCAGACAGGGGCTTGAGGCTTACAGGCTGGAGGCTTTAGATCTAAAAATCCTTCCTCCTTTACCAACAGCCTTCTCTCCCTTTATACATATTTTCCTCTTTGAATGCAAATTTACATTGGAGCACTATGTCTTTTGAACTTTAACTCTACTAAAAATAAGACCCTATCATAACACCCACTTTATTAGTAATCCTTGGGGAAAATAAACAAAAGCACTGGGGAGAATCTTCGGCAGTGGCGGACATGGACAGGCGCGTCTGTGTGTTTGTTAATGTGTGTCTGAGTGAGTGTGTGTGTGTGAGTGCATGTCTGTGTGAGTATGTGTCTGTATGAGTGTGTGTCCGTGTGAGTGCGTGTCTGTGTGAGTGTGTGTCTGTGTGAGTGTGTGAGAATTTGTGTCTGTGTGAGTGTGTGTCTGTGTGAGTGTGTGTCTGTGTGAGTGTGTGAGAGTTTGTGTCTGTGTGAGTGTGTGTCTGTGTGAGTGTGAGTGTGTGTGTGTGTGTCTGTTTGAGTGTGTGACTGTGTGAGTGTGTGTGAGTGTGTGTCCATGTGAGTGCGTGTCTGTGTGAGTGTGTGTCTGTGTGAGTGTGTGAGAGTTTGTGTCTGTGTGAGTGTGTGTCTGTGTGAGCGTGAGTGTGTGTGTGTGTCTGTGTGAGTGTGTGTCTGTGAGAGTGTGTGTGTGTGTGTCTGTTTGAGTGTGAGACTGTGTGAGTGTGTGCGTGTGAGTGTGTGTCTGTGTGAGTGTGTGTGTCTGTATGAGTGTGTGTCTGTGTGAGTGTGTGTCAGTGTGAGTGTGTGATAGTTTGTGTCTGTGTGAGTGTGTGTGTGTGTCTGTGTGAGTGTGTGACTGTGTGAGTGTGTGTGTGTGAGTGTGTGTCTGTGTGAGCGTGTGTGTTTGTATGAGTGTGTGTCTGTGTGAGAGTGTGTGTCTGTGTGAGTGTTGGTCTGTGTGAGTGTGAGTGTGTCTGTGTGAGTGTGTGTGTGAGTGTGTGTGTGATTGTGTGTCTGTGTGAGTGACTGTGTGTGAGTGTGTCTGTGTGAGTGTGCGTCTGTGTGAGTGTGAGGGTGTGTGATGGTGTCTGTGTGAGTGTCTGTGGGTGTGTCTGTGTGAGTGTGTGTCTGTGTGAGTGTGTGTGTGTGTGAGAGTGTGTCTGTGTGAGTGTGAGAGTGTGTGTGTGTGTCTGTTTGAGTGTGTGACTGTGTGAGTGTGTGTGTGTGAGTGTGTGTCTGTGTGAGTGTGTGTGTGTCTGTTTGAGTGTGTGACTGTGTGTGTGTGTATGAGTGTGTGTGTCTGTGTGAGTGTGTTTGTATGTGTGTGTGTCTGTGTGAGTGTGTGTGAGTGTGTATGTGTGTCTGTGTGAGTGTGTGTGTGCATGCGTCTGTGTGTGTGTGTGTGTGTGTGTGTGTTTCTGTGTGTCTGTGTAAGTGTGTGTGTGTGTCTGTGTGTGTGTGTGTGTGTGTGTGTGTGTGTGTGTGT
>JANJGN010000032.1:8942040-8962040 GCA_026770705.1 Isurus oxyrinchus | reverse complement strand
TGTGAGAATGTGTCTGTGTGAGTGTGTGTGTGTGTCTGTGTGAGTGTGCGTCTGTGTGATTTTGAGGGTATGTGATGATGTCTGTGTGAGTGTCTGTGGGTGTGTCTGTGTGAGTGTGTGTCTGTGTGAGTGTGTGTGTCTGAGTGCATATTTGTGTGTTTGTGAGTGTGTGTGTGGGTGTGTGTGACTGTGAGAGTGTGTTTCTGTGTGTATGTGTGTATGAGTGTGTGTGTGAGTGTTTGTGTGATTATGTGTCTGTGTGAATGTGTGTGTGTGAGTGTGTGTGTGCGAAAGTGTGTCTGTGTGTGTGTGTGTGAGTGTGTCTGTGTGAGTGACTGTGAGTGAGTGCGTCTGTTTGTGTATGTGTGTATGAGTGTGTGTGTGTGAGAGTTTATGTGAGTGAGTGTCTGTGTGAGTGTGTGTCTGTGTGCGTGTGTGTTTGTGAGAATGTGTCTGTGTGAGTGTGTGTGAGTGTGTCTGTGTGTGTCTGTGTGTGAGTGTGTCTGTGAGAGTGCGCATCTGTGTGATTTTGAGGGAGTGTGATGGTGTCTGTGTGAATGTCTGTGGGTGTGTCTGTGTGAGTGTCTGTGTGTGAGTGTGTGTGAGTGTGTGTGTGTGTGTGAGTGTGTGAATGTGTGAGGTGTCTGTATGAGTGTGCATGTGTGAGTGTGTGTGTCTGAGTGTGTGACTGTGTGAGTGTGTGTGTGTGAGTATGTGTGTGTCTGTGAGTGTGTGTGAGTGTGTGAGTGTGTGTGAGTGTGTATGAGTGTGTGTGTCTGTTAGTGTGTGAGTGTGTGTGTGAGTGTGTGACTGTGTGTGTGTGTCTATGTGAGTGTGTATGTTTGAGTTTGTGTGTGTGTCTGTCTGAGTGTGTGGTGTGTGAGTGTGTCTATGTGAAGGTGTATGTGTGTGTGTCTCTGTGTGTGTCTGTATGAGTGTGTGTCTGTGTGTGTGTCTGTGTGAGTGTGTGTCTGTGTGAGTGTGTGAGTGTGTGTCTGTGTGAGTGTGTTTCTGTGTGAGTGTGATTGTGTGTGAGTGTGTCTGTGTGAGTGTGTGACTGTGTGAGTGTGTGTGAGTGTGTGTGTGTGAGTGTGTGACTGTGTGAGTGTGTGTGTGAGTGTGTGTGTGTGTGTGTCTGTGTGATTGTTTGTGTCTGTGTGAGTGTGAGTCTGTGAGTGTGTGTGTGTGTGTAAGTGTGAATGTGTGTCTGTGTGAGTGTGTGTGTGTGTGTCTCTGTGTGAGTGTGTGTCTCTGTCTGTGTGAGTGTGTGTGAGTGTGTCTGTGTGAGTGTGTGTGTGTATGTGTGTGAGTGTGTGAATGTGTGAGGTGACTGTATGAGTGTGCATGTCTGAGTGTGCATGTGTGTCTGAGTGTGTGACTGTGTGAGTGTGTGTGTGTGAGTGTATGTGTGTCTGTGAGTGTGTGTGTTTGAGTGAGTGTTTGTGAGTGTTTGTGAGTGTGTGTGTCTGTGAGTGTGTGTGTGTTTCTGAGTGTGTGACTGTGTGTGTGTGTCTATGTGAGTGTGTATGTTTGAGTTTGAGGGTGTGTCTGTCTTAGTGTGTGTGTGTGTGTGTGTCTAAGTGAGTGTGTATGTGTGTGTGTCTATGTGTGTGTCTTTATGAGTGTGTGTCTGTGTTTGTGTCTGTGTGAGTGTGTGTCTGTGTGAGTGCGTGTGTGTGAGTGTGTGACTGTGTGATTGTTTGTGTCTGTGTGAGTGTGATTGTGTGTGAGTGTGTCTGTGTGAGTGTGTGACTGTGTGAGTGTGTGTGAGTGTGTGTGTGTGAGTGTGTGACTGTGTGATTGTGTATGTGTGAGTGTGTGTCTGTGAGTGCGTGTCTGTGTTAGTGTGAGTGTGTATGTGTGAATGTGTGTCTGTGTGTGTGAGTGTGTGTGTGTGTGTCTCTGTGTGAGTGTGTGTCTGTGTCTGTGTGAGTGTGTGTGAGTGTGTCTGTGTGAGTGTGTGTGTGTGTGTGTGAGTGTGTGAATGTGTGAGGTGTCTGTATGAGTGTGCATGTGTGAGTGTGTGTGTGTCTGAGTGTGTGACTGTGTGAGTGTGTGTGTGTGAGTGTGTGTGTGTCTGTGAGTGTGTGTGTTAGTGTGAGTGTGTGTGAGTGTGTGTGTCTGTGAGTGTGTGTGTGTGAGTGTGTGACGGTATTTGTCTGTCTATGTGAGTGTGTATGTTTGGGTTTGTGTGTGTGTCTGAGTGTGTGATGTGTGAGTGTGTCTATGTGAGTGTGTGAGTGTGAGTGTGTGACTGTATGAGTGTGTGTGTGAGTGTGTGACTGTGTGTGTCTGTGTGATTGGTTGTGTCAGTGTGAGTGTGTGTCTGTGAGTGTGTGTCTGTGTCTGTGTGAGTGTGTGTAAGTGTGTCTGTGTGAGTGTGTGTGTGTGAGTGTGTGTCTGTGTGAGTGTGTGTCTGTGTCTGAGTGTGTGTCTGTGCGAGTGTGTGTGTGAGTGTGTGAGTGTGTGTGTGTGTGAGTGTGTGACTGTGTGAGTGTGTCTATGTAAGTGTATATGTGTGTGTCTCTGTGTGTGTGTATGAGTGTGTGTCTGTGTGTGTGTGTGTCTGTGTGTGTGTCTGTGTGAGTGTGTGTGAGTGTGTGTCTGTGTGAGTGTGTTTCTGTGAGAGTGAGTGTGTGTGAGTGTGTCTGTGTGAGTGTGTGCCTGTGTGAGTGTGTGTGAGTGTGTGTGAGTGTGTGTCTGTGTGAGTGTGTGTCTGTGTGAGTGTGCGTGAGTCTGTCTGTGTGAGTGTGTGTGTGAGTGTGTGTCTGTGTGATTGTTTGTCTGTGTGAGTGTGTGTCTGAGTGCGTATTTGTGTGTGTGTGTGTGTGTGTTTGTGTGAGTGTGTGTGTGTGTCTGAGTGTGTGACTGTGTGAGTTTCTGTGTGAGTATGTGTGTGTGAGTGTGTGTGTGTGAGTGTGTGTCTGTGTGAGTGTGCATCTGTGTGAGAGTGAGGGTGTGTGATGGTGTCTGTGTGTGTGTCTGTGTGTGCGTGACTGTGTGAGTGTGTGTGTGTCTTAGTGTGTGTGTGTCTGAGTGTGTGTCTGTGAATGAGAGTGTGTGTGAATGTGTCTGTGTTTGTGTGAGTGTGTGTGTGTGTGAGTGTGTGTCTGTGTGAGTGTGTCTGTGAGTGTGTGTGTGTGTGACTGTGTGAGTGTGTCTCTGTGTATGTGAGTATGAGTGTGTGTGTGTGTGTCTGTGTGAGTGTGTGTCTGTGTGATGGTGTCTGTGTGAGTGTCTGCGGGTGTGCCTCTGTGAGTGTATGTGTGTGAGTGTGTGTGTCTGTGTGCGAGTGTCTGAATGTGTGAGGTGACTGTGTGAGAGTATATGTGTGAGTGTTGGTGTGTGTGTGTGTGTGTCTGAGTGTGTGACTGTGTGAGTGTGTGTGTGTGAGTGTGTGTGCGTGAGTGTGTTTGTGTGTGTCTGTGTGAGCGTGTGTCTGTGAGTGTATGTCTGTGTTAGTGTGAGTGTGTGTGAGTGTGTCTGTGTGAGTGTGTGTGTCAGTGTGTGTCTGTGTGTGTGTGTCTGTGAGTGTGTGAGTGTGTGACTGTGTGAGTGTGTCTGTGTTTATATATGTGTATGAGTGTGTGTGTGAGTGTTTGTGTGAGTGTTTGTCTGTGTGGGTGTGAGTGTGTGTGCGTGTGTGTTTGTGAGAATGTGTCTGTGTGAGTGTGTGTGAGTGTGTCTGTGTGAGTGTGTGTGTGTGTCTGTAAGAGTGTGTGTCTGTGTGATTTTGAGGGTGTGTGATGATGTCTGTGTGAGTGTCTGTGGGTGTGTCTGTGTGAGTGTGTGTCTGTGTGAGTGTGTGTGTCTGAGTTTGTGTGAGTGTGTGTGTGTGTGTGTGAGTGTATGAATGTGTGAGGTGTCTATGTGAGTGTGTATGCGTGAGTGTGTGTGTGTGTCTGAGTGTGTGACTGTGTGAGTGTGTGTGTGTGTGAGTGAGTGTGTGTGTGAGTGTGTGTCTGTGTGAGCATGTGTGTGTGTGTGAGTGTGTGTCTGTGTGATTGTTTATCTGTGTGAGTGTGTGTGTCTGAGTGCGTATTTGTGTGTTTGTGAGTGTGTGTGTGTGTGTGAGTGTGTGACTGTGAGCGTGTGTTTCTGTGTGTATGTGTGTATGAGTGCATGTGTGAGTGTATGTGTGAGTGTGTGTCTGTGTGACTGTGAGTGTGTGTGTGCGAAAATGTGTCTGTGTGTGTGTGTGTGAGTGTGTCTGTGTGAGTGACTGTGAGTGAGTGTGTCTGTTTGTGTATGTGTGTATGAGTGTGTGTGTGTGAGTGTTTATGTGAGTGTGTGTCTGTGTGAGTGTGTGTGTGTGCGTGTGTGTTTGTGAGAATGTGTCTGTGTGAGTGTGTGTGAGTTTGTTTGTGTGAGTGTCTGTGTGTGAGTTTGTCAGTGAGAGTGCGTGTCTGCGTGATTTTGTGGGAGTGTGATGGTGTCTGTGTGAGTGTCTGTGGGTGTGTCTGTGTGAGTGTGTGTGTGTGTGAGTGTGTGAGAATGTGTGTGTGTGTGTGAGTGTGAGAATGTGTGAGGTGTCTGTATGAGTGTGCATGTGTGAGTGTGTGTATGTGTCTGAGTGTGTGACAGTGAGTGTGTGTGTGTGTGTGTGAGTGTGTGTGTCTGTGAGTGTGTGTGTTAGTGTGAGTGTGTGTGAGTGTGTGTGAGTGTGTGTGTCTGTGAGTGTGTGTGTGTGAGTGTGTGACTGTGTGTGTGTGTCTATGTGAGTGTGTATGTTTGAGTTTGTGTGTGTGTCTATCTGAGTGTGTGGTGTGTGAGTGTGTCTATGTGACTGTGTATGTGTATGTGTCTATGTGTGTGTCTTTATGAGTGTGTGTCTGTGTGTGTGTCTGTGTGAGTGCGTGTCTGTGTGAGTTTGTGTGTGTGTGTCTGTGTGAGTGTGTTTCTGTGTAAGTGTGATTGTGTGTGAGTGTGTCTGTGTGAGTGTGTGCCTGTGTGAGTGTGTGTGAGTGTGTGCGTGTGAGTGTGTGACTGTATGAGTGTGTGTGTGAGTGTGTGACTGTGTGTGTCTGTGTGATTGTTTGTGTCTGTGTGAGTGTGTGTCTGTGAGTGTGTGTCTGTGTGAGTGTGAGTGTGTATGTGTGAATGTGTGTCTGTGTGAGTGTGTGTGTGTCGCTGTGTGAGTGTGTGTCTGTGTCTGTGTGAGTGTGTGTGAGTGTGTCTGTGTGAGTGTGTGTTTGTGTGTGTGTGAGTGTGTGTCTGTGTGAGTGTGTGTCTGTGTCTGAGTGTGTGTCTGTGCGAGTGTGTGTGTGAGTGTGTGAGAGTGTGTGTGTGTGTGAGTGTGTGACTGTGAGTGTGTCTATGTAAGTGTATAAGTGTGTGTCTCTGTGTGTGTGTGTGCATGAGTGTGTGTCTGTGTGTGTGTGTGTGAGTGTGTGAGTGTGTGAGTGTGTGTCTGTGTGTGTCTGTGTGAGTGTGTTTCTGTGCGAGAGTGTGTGTGAGTGTGTCTGTGTCAGTGTGTGCCTGTGTGAGTTTGTGTGAGTGTGTGTCTGTGTGAGTGTGTGTCTGTGTGAGTGTGAGTGTGTGTGAGTCTGTCTGTGTGAGTGTGTGTGTGAGTGTGTGTCTGTGTGATTGTTTGTCTGTGTGAGTGTGTGTCTGAGTGCGTATTTGTGTGTGTGTTTGTGTGTGTGTGAGTGTGTGTGTGTGTGTTTGAGTGTGTGACTGTGTGAGTTTCTGTGTGAGTATGTGTGTGTGAGTGTGTGTGTGTGAGTGTGTGTCTGTGTGAGTGTGAGTCTGTGTGAGAGTGAGGGTGCGTGATGGTGTCTGTGTGTGTGTCTGTGTGTGTGTGACTGTGTGAGTGTGTGTCTGTGTGAGTGTGAATGTGTGTGAGTCTGTCTGTGTGAGTGTGTGAGTGAGTGTGTGTCTGTGTGATTGTTTGTCTGTGTGAGTGTGTGTCTGAGTGTGTATTTGTGCGCGTGTGTGTGTGTGTGTGTGTGAGTGTGTGTGTGTGTGTCTGAGTGTGTGACTGTGTGAGTGTGTGTGTGAGTGTGTGTGTGTGTCTGAGTGTGTGACTGTGTGAGTGTCTGTGTGAGTGTGTGTGTGTGTGTGTGTGTGTGTGAGTGTGTGTCTGTGTGAGTGTGTGTCTGTGAGTGTTTGGCTGTGTTAGAGTGAGTGAGTGTGAGTGTGTCTGTGTGAGTGTGTGTGAGTGTGTGTCTGTGTGAGTGTGTGTTTGTATGAGTGTGTGTCTGTGTGTGTGTGTCTGACTGTGTGAGTGTGTTTGTGTGTGTTTATGAGTGTGTGTCTGTGTGAGTGTGTGTCTGTGAGTGTGTGTCTGGTTCAGTGTGAGTGTTTGTGAGTGTGTCTGTTTGAGTGTGTGTGAGTGTGTGTCTGTGTGAGTGTGTGTCTGTGAGTGTGTGTCTGGTTCAGTGTGAGTGTTTGTGAGTGTGTCTGTTTGAGTGTGTGTGAGTGTGTGTCTGTGTGAGTGTGTGTGTGTGTGTCTCTGTGTGAGTGTGTGTCTGTGTGAGTGTTTGTGAGAGTGTATGTGTGAGTGTGTGTTTCTGTGGTTGTGAGTGTGTCTCTGTGCGAATGTGTGTGTGTCTGAGTGTGTGTCTGTGCGAGTGTGTGTGAGTGTGTGACTGTGTGAGTGTTTACGTGTGAGTTTGTGTGTGAGTGTGTGTGTGAGTGGTTGTCTGTGTGAGTGTTTCTGTGTGTGTGTGCTTGTGTGTGAGTGTGTGCGTGTGTGTGCGTGTGTGTGTGTCTGTGTGAGTGTGTGAGTGTGTGAGTGTGTGTCTGTGTGTGTCTGTGTGAGTGTGTTTCTGTGCGAGAGTGTGTGTGAGTGTGTCTGTGTCAGTGTGTGCCTGTGTGAGTTTGTGTGAGTGTGTGTCTGAGTGAGTGTGTGTGAGTGTGTGTGTGAGTGTGTGTGAGTCTGTCTGTGTGAGTGTGTGTGTGAGTGTGTGTCTGTGTGATTGTTTGTCTGTGTGAGTGTGTGTCTGAGTGCGTATTTGTGTGTGTGTTTGTGTGTGTGTGAGTGTGTGTGTGTGTGTTTGAGTGTGTGACTGTGTGAGTTTCTGTGTGAGTATGTGTGTGTGAGTGTGTGTGTGTGAGTGTGTGTCTGTGTGAGTGTGAGTCTGTGTGAGAGTGAGGGTGCGTGATGGTGTCTGTGTGTGTGTCTGTGTGTGTGTGACTGTGTGAGTGTGTGTCTGTGTGAGTGTGAATGTGTGTGAGTCTGTCTGTGTGAGTGTGTGAGTGAGTGTGTGTCTGTGTGATTGTTTGTCTGTGTGAGTGTGTGTCTGAGTGTGTATTTGTGCGTGTGTGTGTGTGTGTGTGTGTGTGACTGTGTGTGTGTGTGTGTGAGTGTGTGACTGTGTGAGTGTGTGTGTGAGTGTGTGTGTGTGTCTGAGTGTGTGACTGTGTGAGTGTCTGTGTGAGTGTGTGTGTGTGTGTGTGTGTGTGAGTGTGTGTCTGTGTGAGTGTGTGTCTGTGAGTGTTTGGCTGTGTTAGAGTGAGTGAGTGTGAGTGTGTCTGTGTGAGTGTGTGTGAGTGTGTGTCTGTGTGAGTGTGTGTTTGTATGAGTGTGTGTCTGTGTGTGTGTGTGTCTGACTGTGTGAGTGTGTTTGTGTGTGTTTATGAGTGTGTGTCTGTGTGAGTGTGTGTCTGTGAGTGTGTGTCTGGTTCAGTGTGAGTGTTTGTGAGTGTGTCTGTTTGAGTGTGTGTGAGTGTGTGTCTGTGTGAGTGTGTGTCTGTGAGTGTGTGTCTGGTTCAGTGTGAGTGTTTGTGAGTGTGTCTGTTTGAGTGTGTGTGAGTGTGTGTCTGTGTGAGTGTGTGTGTGTGTCTCTGTGTGAGTGTGTGTCTGTGTGAGTGTTTGTGAGAGTGTATGTGTGAGTGTGTGTTTCTGTGGTTGTGAGTGTGTCTCTGTGCGAAGGTGTGTGTGTCTGAGTGTGTGTCTGTGCGAGTGTGTGTGAGTGTGTGACTGTGTGAGTGTTTACGTGTGAGTTTGTGTGTGAGTGTGTGTGTGAGTGGTTGTCTGTGTGAGTGTTTCTGTGTGTGTGTGCTTGTGTGTGAGTGTGTGCGTGTGTGTGCGTGTGTGTGTGTCTGTGTGAGTGTGTCTGTGTGTGTGCATGTGAGTGTGTGTCTGTGAATCTATGTGTCTGAAAGTGTGTGACTGTGTGTGTGTGTCTGTGTGAGTGTGTGTGTGTGGGTCTGTGTGAGTGTATCTGTGCGAGTGTGTGTCTGCATGAGTGTGTGTCTGTGTGTGTGAGAGTTTGTGTGAGTGTGTCTGTGTGAGTGTGTGTCTGTGTGACTGTGTCTGTGAGTGTGTCAGTCTATGAGTGAGTGTGTGCGAGTGTGTGTCTGTCTGAGTGTGTGTGTGTGAGTGTGTGTGTGAGAGAGTGTGTCTGTGTAAGTGTCTGTGTGTGAGTGTGTCTGTGGAAGTGTTTGTGTGTGAGTGTGTCTGTGTGAGTGTGCGTCTGTGTGAGTGTGAGGGTGTGTGATGGTGTCTGTGTGAGTGTCTGTGTGTGTGTCTGTGTGAGTGTGTGTCTGTGTGAGTGTGTGTGAGTGTGAGTGTGTGTGAGAGTGTGTGCGTGTCTGAGTGTGTGACTGTGTGAGTGTGAGTGTGTCATTGTGTGAGTGTGTGTCTGTGTTTGGTTGAGTGTGTGTCTGTGTGCGTATGTGTGAGTGTGCATCTGTGTGAGTGTGTGTCTGTGAGTGTGTGTCTTTGTGAGTGTGTGTCTGTGTGAGAGTGAGGGTGTGTGATGGTGTCTGTGTGTGTGTCTCTGTGTGTGTGACTGTGTGAGTGTGTGTGTGTCTGAGTGTGTGTGTGTCTGAGTGTGCGTCTGTGAATGAGAATGTGTGTGAATGTGTCTGTGTTTGTGTGAGTGTGTGTGTGTGTGAGTGTGTGTCTGTGTGAGTGTGTCTGTGAGTGTGTGAGTGTGTGACTGTGTGATTGTGTCTCTGTGTATGTGAGTATGAGTGTGTGTGTGTGACTGTTTGTGTGTGTGTGTCTGTGTGAGTGATTGTGTGATTGTGCGTCTGTGTGAGTGTGCGTCTGTGTGAGTGTGTGTCTGTGACTTTTTGTCTGTGTTAGTGTGAGTGTGTGTGAGGTGACTGTGTGAGTGTATATGTGTGAGTGTTGGTGTGTGTGTGTGTGTCTGAGTGTGTGACTGTGTGAGTGTGTGTGTGAGTGTGTGTGCGTGCGTGTGCATGTGAGTGTGCGTCTGTGTGAGCGTGTGTCTGTGACTGTATGTCTGTGTTAGTGTGAGTGTGTGTGAGTGTGTCTGTGTGAGTGTGTGTGTCAGTGTGTGTCTGTGTGAGTGTGTGTGTGTGTCTGTGAGTGTGTGACTGTGTGTGTGTCTGTGTTTGTATGTGTGTATGAGTGTGTGTGTGTGAGTGTTTGTGTGAGTGTGTGTCTGTGTGTGTGTGAGTGTGTGTGCATGTGTGTTTGTGAGAATGTGTCTGTGTGAGTGTGTGTGTGTGTCTGTGTGAGTGTGCGTCTGTGTGATTTTGAGGGTATGTGATGATGTCTGTGTGAGTGTCTGTGAGTGTGTCTATGTGAGTGTGTATGTGGGTGTGTATGTGTATGTGTCTGTATGAGTGTGTGTCTGTGTGTGTGTCTGTGTGAGTGTGTTTCTGTGTGAGTATGAGTGTGTGTGAGTGTGTCTGTGTGAGTGTGTGCCTGTGTGAGTGTGTCTGATTGTGTGTCTGTGTGAGTGTGTATCTGTGTGAGCTTGAGTGTGTGTGTCTGTATGTGTGAGTGTGTGTGTGAGTGTGTGTCTGTGTGATTGTTTATCTGTGTGAGTGTGTGTGTCTGAGTGCATATTTATGTGTGTGTGAGTGTGTGTCTGTGTGAGTGTGTGTGTGTGAGTGTGTGTGTGCGAAAGTGTGGCTGTGTGTGTGTGTCTAAGTGTTTCTGTGTGAGTGACTGTGAGTGTCTGTTTGTGTATGTGTGTATGAGTGTGTGTGTGTGAGTGTTTATGTGAGTGTGTGTCTGTTTCAGTGTGTGTGTGTGCGTGTGTGTTTGTGAGAATGTGTCTGTGTGAGTGTGTGTGAGTGTCTGTGTGAGTGTCTCTGTGTGAGTGTGTCTGTGACAGTCCGCATCTGTGTGATTTTGAAGGAGTGTGATGGTGTCTGTGTGAGTGTCTGTGGGTGTGTTTGTGTGAGTATGTGCCTGTGTGAGTGTGAGTGTGTGAGTGTATGTGAGTGTGTGTGTGTGTGTGAGTGTGTGAATGTGTGAGGTGTCTGTATGAGTGTGCATGTGTGAGTGTGTGTGTGTGTGTGTGTCTGAGTGTGTGACTGTGTGAGTGTGTGTGTGTGAGTGTGTGTGTGTCTGTGTGTGTGTGAGTGTGTGACTGTGTGTCTGTGTCTATGTGAGTGTGTATGTTTGAGTTTGTGTGTGTGTCTGTCTGAGTGTGTGGTGTGTGAGTATGTCTATGTGAGTGTGTATGTGTGTGTGTCTGTGTGTGTGTCTGTATGAGTGTGTGTCTGTGTGTGTGTCTGTGTGAGTGTGTGTCTGTGTGAGTGTGTGTGAGTGTGTGTCTGTGTGAGTGTGTGCCTGAGTGTGTGTGTGTGAGTGTGTGTGTGTGAGTGTGTGCCTGTGTGAGTGTGTGTGTGTGAGTGTGTGTGCGAGTGTGTGAGTGTGTGTGTGTGTGTGTGAATGTGTGAGTGTGTGAATGAGTGAGATGTCTGTATGAGTGTGCATGTGTTAGTGTGTGTGAGTGAGTGTGTCTGAGACTGTGACTGTGTGAGTGTGTGTGTGTGAGTGTGTGTGTGTGAGTGTGTCTGTGTTAGTGTGAGTGTGTGTGAGTGTGTCTGTGTGAATATGTGTGAGAGTGTGTGTCTGTGTGAGTGTTTGTGTGTGAGTGTTTGTGAGTGTGTGTGTGAGTGTTTGCCTATGTGTGTGTGTGTGTGAGTGTGTGTGTATGAGTGTGTGACTGTGCGTCTGTGTTAGTGTGAGTGCGTATGCGTGAATGTGTGTCTGTGTGAGTGTGTGTGTCTCTGTGTGTGTGTTTTTGTGTGTCTGCGTGTGTGAGTGTGTGAGAGTGTGTGTGTGTCTGAGTGTGTGTCTGAGCGAGTGTGTGCGTGTGAGTGTGTGAGAGTGTGTGTGTGAGTGTGTGAATGTGTGAGTGTTTCTATTTGAGTGTGTATGTGTGAGTTTGTGTGTGTGTGACTGTCTGAGTGTGTGACTGTTTGAGTGTGTCTATGTGAGTGTGTATGTGTGTGTGTGCGTCTGTATGAGTGTGTGCCTGTGTGTGTGTCTGTGTGAGTGTGTGTCTGTGTGAGTGTGTGTGAGTGTGTGTCTGATTGAGTGTGTTTCTGTGTGAGTGTGTCTATGTGAGGGTGGATGTGTGTGTGTGTGTGTGTGTGTCTGTCTGTGTGAGTGTGTGACTGTTTGAGTGTGTGTGTGTCTGTGTGTGTGTCTGTGTGAGTGTGTGTCTGTGTGTGTGTGAGTGTGTGTCTGTGTGAGTGTGTTTCTGTGTGAGTATGAGTGTGTGATTGTGTGCATGTGTGAGTGTGTGCCTGTGTGAGTGTGTGCCTGTGTGAGTGTGTGATTTTGTGCCTGTGTGAGTGTGTGTCTGTGTGAGTTTGAGTGTGTGTGTCTGTATGTGTGAGTGTGTGTGTGAGTGTGTGTCTGTGTGATTGTTTATCTGTGTGAGTGTGTGTGTCTGAGTGCATATTTATGTGTCTGTGAGTGTGTGTGTGTGTGAGTGTGTGACTGTGAGAGTGTGTTTCTGTGTGTATGTGAGTATGAGTGTGTGTGTGTGAGTGTTTGTGTGAGTGTGTGTCTGTGTGAGTGTGTGTGTGTGAGTGTGTGTGTGCGAAAGTGTGTCTGTGTGTGTGTGTCTAAGTGTTTCTGTGTGAGTGACTGTGAGTGTCTGTTTGTGTATGTGTGTATGAGTGTGTGTGTGTGAGTGTTTATGTGAGTGTGTGTCTGTTTCAGCATGTGTGTGTGTGTGTGTGTTTGTGAGAATGTGTCTGTGTGAGTGTGTGTGAGTGTGTCTGTGTGAGTGTCTCTGTATGAGTGTGTCTGTGACAGTCCGCGTCGGTGTGATTTTGAGGGAGTGTGATGGTGTCTGTGTGAGTGTCTGTGGGTGTGTCTGTGTGAGTGTGTGTCTGTGTGAGTGTGAGTGTGTGAGTGTGTGTGAGTGTGTGTGTGTGTGTGTGAGTGTGTGAATGTGTGAGGTGTCTGTATGAGTGTGCATGTGTGAGTGTGTGTGTGTGTGTCTGAGTGTGTGACGGTGTGAGTGGGTGTGTGTGAGTGTGTGTGTGTGTCTGAGAGTGTGTGTGTTAGTGTGAGTGTGTGTGTCTGTGAGTGTGTGTGTGTGAGTGTGTGACTGTGTGTGTGTGTATATGTGAGTGTGTATGTTTGAGTTTGTGTGTGTGTCTGTCTGAGTGTGTGGTGTGTGAGTGTGTCTATGTGTGTGTGTATGTGTGTGTGTCTGTGTGTATGTCTGTATGAGTGTGTGTCTGTGTGTGTCTGTGTGAGTGTGTGTCTGTGTAAGTGTGTGTGAGTGTGTGTCTATGTGAGTGTGTTTCTGTGTGAGTGTGATTGTGTGTGAGTGTGTCTGTGTGAGTGTGTGCCTGAGTGAGTGTGTGTGAGTGTGTGTGTGTGAGTGTGTGACTGTGTGAGTGTGTGTGTGTGAGTGTGTGTGTGAGTGTGTGAGTGTGTGTGAGTGTGTGTGAGTGTGTGTGAATGTGTGAGTGTGTGTCTGTGTGAGTGTGTGTGTGAGTGTGTGTCTGTGTTAGTGTGAGTGTGTATGCGTGAATGTGTGTCTCTGTGAGTGTGTGTGTGTCTCTGTGTGAGTGTGTTTTTGTGTGTGTGTGTGTGCGTGTTTTTGTGTGAGTGTGTGTGTGTCTGAGTGTGTGAGAGTGTGTGTGTGAGTGTGTGAATGTGTGAGTGTGTCTATGTGAGTGTGTATGTGTGAGTTTGTGTGTGTGTCTTTCTGAGTGTGTGACTGAGTGTGTCTATGTGAGTGTGTATGTGTGTGTGTCTGTGTGTGTGTCTGTATGAGTGTGTGTCTGTGTGTGTGTCTGTGTGAGTGTGTGTCTGTGTGAGTGTGTGAGTGTGTGTCTGATTGAGTGTGTTTCTGTGTGAGTGTGTCTATGTGAGTGTGGATGTGTGTGTGTGTGTCTGTCTGTCTGTGTGAGTGTGTGACTGTTTGAGTGTGTGTGTGTGTGTATGTGGGTGTGTATGTGTATGTGTCTGTATGAGTGTGTGTCTGTGTGTGTGTCTGTGTGAGTGTGTGTCTGTGTGAGTGTGTTTCTGTGTGAGTATGAGTGTGTGTGAGTGTGTCTGTGTGAGTGTGTGCCTGTGTGAGTGTGTCTGATTGTGTGTCTGTGTGAGTGTGTATCTGTGTGAGCTTGAGTGTGTGTGTCTGTATGTGTGAGTGTGTGTGTGAGTGTGTGTCTGTGTGATTGTTTATCTGTGTGAGTGTGTGTGTCTGAGTGCATATTTATGTGTGTGTGAGTGTGTGTCTGTGTGAGTGTGTGTGTGTGAGTGTGTGTGTGCGAAAGTGTGGCTGTGTGTGTGTGTCTAAGTGTTTCTGTGTGAGTGACTGTGAGTGTCTGTTTGTGTATGTGTGTATGAGTGTGTGTGTGTGAGTGTTTATGTGAGTGTGTGTCTGTTTCAGTGTGTGTGTGTGCGTGTGTGTTTGTGAGAATGTGTCTGTGTGAGTGTGTGTGAGTGTGTCTGTGTGAGTGTCTCTGTGTGAGTGTGTCTGTGACAGTCCGCGTCTGTGTGATTTTGAGAGAGTGTGATGGTGTCTGTGTGAGTGTCTGTGGGTGTGTTTGTGTGAGTGTGTGTCTGTGTGAGTATGAGTGTGTGAGTGTGTGTGAGTGTGTGTGTATGTGTGTGAGTGTGTGAATGTGTGAGGTGTCTGTATGAGTGTGCATGTGTGAGTGTGTGTGTGTGTCTGAGTGTGTAACTGTGTGAGTGGGTGTGTGTGTTAGTGTGAGTGTGTGTGAGTGTGTGTGTCTGTGAGTGTGTGTGCGTGTGTGTGACTGTGTGTGTGTGTCTATGTGAGTGTGTAAGTTTGAGTTTGTGTGAGTGTGTGTGAGTGTGTGTGTCTGTGAGTGTGTGTGTGTGTGTGTGACTGTGTGTGCGTGTCTATGTGAGTGTGTAAGTTTGAGTTTGTGTGTGTGTCTGTCTGAGTGTGTGGTGTGTGAGTGTGTCTATGTGTGTGTGTATGTGTGTGTGTCTCTGTGTGTGTCTGTATGAATGTGTGTCTGTGTGTGTGTCTGTGTGAGTGTGTGTCTGTGTGAGTGTGTGTGAGTGTGTGTCTGTGTGAGTGTGTTTCTGTGTGAGTGTGATTGTGTGTGAGTGTGTCTGTGTGAGTGTGTGCCTGAGTGAGTGTGTGTGAGTGTGTGTGTGTGTGAGTGTGTGACTGTGTGAGTGTGTGTTTGTGAGTGTGTGTGCGAGTGTGTGAGTGTGTGTGAGTGTATGTGAATGTGTGAATGAGTGAGGTGTCCGTATGAGTGTGCATGTGTTAGTGTGAGTGTGTTTCTGTGTGAGTGTGATTGTGTGTGAGTGTGTCTGTGTGAGTGTGTGCCTGAGTGAGTGTGTGTGAGTGTGTGTGTGTGAGTGTGTGACTGTGTGAGTGTGTGTTTGTGAGTGTGTGTGCGAGTGTGTGAGTGTGTGTGAGTGTGTGTGAATGTGTGAGCGTGTGAATGAGTGAGGTGTCTGTATGAGTGTGCATGTGTTAGTGTGAGTGTGTGTGTGTGTGTTTGTGAGAATGTGTCTGTGTGAGTGTGTGTGAGTGTGTCTGTGTGAGTGTCTCTGTGTGAGTGTGTCTGTGACAGTCCGCGTCTGTGTGATTTTGAGGGAGTGTGATGGTGTCTGTGTGAGTGTCTGTGGGTGTGTTTGTGTGAGTGTGTGTCTGTGTGAGTGTGAGTGTGTGAGTGTGTGTGAGTGTGTGTGTATGTGTGTGAGTGTGTGAATGTGTGAGGTGTCTGTATGAGTGTGCATGTGTGAGTGTGTGTGTGTGTGTCTGAGTGTGTAACTGTGTGAGTGGGTGAGTGTGAGTGTGTGTGTGTCTGAGAGTGTGTGTGTTAGTATGAGTGTGTGTGAGTGTGTGTGTCTGAGAGTGTGTGTGTTAGTGTGAGTGTGTGTGAGTGTGTGTGTCTGTGAGTGTGTGTGTGTGTGTGTGTGAGACTGTGTGTGTGTGTCTATGTGAGTGTGTAAGTTTGAGTTTGTGTGTGTGTCTGTCTGAGTGTGTGGTGTGTGAGTTTGTGTCTGTGTGTGTGTATGTGTGTTTGTCTCTGTGTGTGTCTGTATGAGTGTGTGTCTGTGTGTGTGTCTGTGTGAGTGTGTGTCTGTGTGAGTGTGTGTGAGTGTGTGTCTGTGTGAGTGTGTTTCTGTGTGAGTGTGATTGTGTGAGTGTGTCTATGTGAGTGTGTGCCTGAGTGAGTGTGTGTGAGTGTGTGTGTGTGTGAGTGTGTATGTGTGTGAGTGTGTGTTTGTGAGTGTGTGTGCGAGTGTGTGAGTGTGTGTGAGTGTATGTGAATGTGTGAATGAGTGAGGTGTCTGTATGAGTGTGCATGTGTTAGTGTGAGTGTGTGTGTGTGTGTGTCTGAGACTGTGACTGTGTGAGTGTGTGTGTGTGAGTGTGAGGTGTGTGAGTGTGTGTCTGTGTTTGTGTGAGTGTGTGTGAGTGTGTCTGTGTGAATGTGTGTGAGAGTGTGTGTCTGTGTGAGTGTTTGTGTGTGAGTGTGTGTGTGAGTGTGTGTGTGAGTGTTTGCCTATGTGTGTGTGTGTGTGTGAGTGTGTGTGTATGAGTGTGTGACTGTGTGTCTGTGTTAGTGTGAGTGAGTATGCGTGAATGTGTGTCTGTGTGAGTGTGTGTGTGTCTCTGTGTGTGTGTTTTTGTGTGTGTGTGTGAGTGTGTGTTTGTGTGAGTGTGTGTGTGTGTCTGAGTGTTTGTCTGTGCGAGTGTGTGTGTGTGAGTGTGTGTGTGTGAGTCTGTGAGAGTGTGTGTGTGTGAGTGTGTGAATGTGTGAGTGTGTCTATTTGAGTCTGTATGTGTGAGTTTGTGTGTGTGTCTGTCTGAGTGTGTGACTGTTTGAGCGTGTCTATGTGAGTGTGTATATGTGTGTGTCTGTGTGTGTGTCTGTATGAGTGTGTGTCTGTTTGTGTGTCTGTGTGAGAGTGTGTCTGTGTGAGTGTGTGTGAGTGTGTGTCTGACTGAGTGTGTTTCTGTGTGAGTGTGTCTATGTGAGTGTGGATGTGTGTGTGTGTCTGTCTGTGTGAGTGTGTGACTGTTTGAGTGTGTGTGTGTGTGTATGTGTGTGTGTATGTGTATGTGTCTGTATGAGTGTGTGTCTGTGTGTGTGTCTGTGTGAGTGTGTGACTGTTTGAGTGTGTGTGTGCGTGTATGTGTGTGTGTATGTGTATGTGTCTGTATGAGTGTGTGTCTGTGTGTGTGTCTGTGTGAGTGTGTGTCTGTGTGTGTGTGTGAGTGTGTTTCTGTGTGAGTATGAGTGTGTGATTGTGTGTCTGTGTGAGTGTGTGCCTGTGTGAGTGTTTGTGAGTGTGTGTCTGTGTGAGTGTGTGTCTGTGTGAGTTTGAGTGTGTGTGTCTGAGTGCGTATTTATGTGTCTGTGAGTGTGTGTATGTGTGAGTGTTTGACTGTGAGAGTGTGTTTCTGTGTGTATGTGAGTATGAGTGTGTGTGTGTGTGAGTGTTTGTGTGAGTGTGTGTCTGTGTGAGTGTGTGTGTGAGTGTGACTGTGTGTGTGTGTCTAAGTGTTTCTGTGTGAGTGACTGTGGGTGTCTGTTTGTGTATGTGTGTATGAGTGTGTGTGTGTGAGTGTTTATGTGAGTGTGTGTCTGTTTCAGTGTGTGTGTGTGCGTGTGTGTTTGTGAGAATGTGTCTGTGTGAGTGTGTGTGAGTGTGTCTGTGTGAGTGTCTCTGTGTGAGTGTGTCTGTGACAGTCCACGTCTGTGTGATTTTGAGGGAGTGTGATGGTGTCTGTGTGAGTGTCTGTGGGTGTGTTTTTGTGAGTATGTGTCTGTGTGAGTGTGAGTGTGTGTGTGTGTGTGAGTGTGTGTGTGTGTGTGAGTGTGTGAATGTGTGAGGTGTCTGTATGAGTGTGCATGTGTGAGTGTGTGTGTGTGTCTGAGTGTGTGACTGTGTGAGTGGGTGTGTGTGAGTGTGTGTGTGTCTGAGAGTGTGTGTGTTAGTGTGAGTGTGTGTGTCTGTGAGTGTGTGTGTGTGTGTGTGACTGTGTGTGTGTGTCTATGTGAGTGTGTATGTTTGAGTTTGTGTGTGTGTCTGAGTGTGTGGTGTGTGAGTGTGTGTATGTGAGTGTGTATGTGTGTGTGTCTCTGTGTGTGTCTGTATGAGTGTGTGTCTGTGTGTGTGTCTGTGTGAGTGTGTGTCTGTGTAAGTGTGTGTGAGTGTGTGTCTATGTGAGTGTGTTTCTGTGTGAGTGTGATTGTGTGTGAGTGTGTCTGTGTGAGTGTGTGCCTGAGTGAGTGTGTGTGAGTGTGTGTGTGTGAGTGTGTGACTGTGTGAGTGTGTGTGTGTGAGTGTGTGTGTGAGTGTGTGAGTGTGTGTGAGTGTGTGTGGGTGTGTGTGAATGTGTGAGTGTGTGAATGAGTGAGGTGTCTGTATGAGTGTGCATGTGTTAGTGTGTGTGTGTGTGTGTCTGAGACTGTGACTGTGTGAGTGTGTGTGTGTGAGTGCGAGGTGTGTGAGTGTGTGTCTGTGTTAGTGTGAGTGTGTGTGAGTGTGTCTGTGGGAATGTGTGTGAGCGTGTGTGTCTGTGTGAGTGTTTGTGTGGGAGTGTGTGTGTGAGTGTGTGTGTGAGTGTTTGCCTTTGTGTGTGTGTGTGAGTGTGTGTGTATGAGTGTGTGACTGTGTGTCTGTGTTAGTGTGAGTGTGTATGCGTGAATGTGTGTCTGTGTGAGTGTGTGTGTCTCTGTGTGTGTGTGTTTTTGTGTGTGTGTGTGAGTGTGTTTTTGTGTGAGTGTGTGTGTGTGTCTGAGTGTGTGTCTGTGCGAGTGTGTGTGTGTGAGTGTGTGAGAGTGTGTGTGAGTGTGTGAATGTGTGAGTGTGTCTATGTGAGTGTGTATGTGTGAGTTTGTGTGTGTGTCTGTCTGAGTGTGTGACTGAGTGTGTCTATGTGAGTGTGTATGTGTGTGTGTCTGTGTGTGTGTCTGTATGAGTGCGTGTCTGTGTGTGTGTCTGATTGAGTGTGTTTCTGTGTGAGTGTGTCTGTGAGTGTGGATGTGTGTGTGTGTGTGTGTGTGTGTGTGTCTGTCTGTCTGTCTGTGTGAGTGTGTGACTGAGTATGTGTGTGTGTGTGTATGAGTGTGTGTCTGTGTGTGTGTCTGTGTGAATGTGTGTCTGTGTGTGTGTCTGTTTGAGTGTGTGTCTGTGTGTGTGTGTGAGTGTGTGTCTGTGTTAGTGTGAGTGTGTATGAGTGTGTCTGTGGGAATGTGTGTGAGAGTGTGTGTCTGTGTGAGTGTTTGTGTGGGAGTGTGTCTGTGTGAGTGTGTGTGTGAGTGTGTGTGTGAGTGCTTGCCTTTGTGTGTGTGTGTGAGTGTGTGTGTATGAGTGTGTGACTGTGTGTCTGTGTTAGTGTGAGTGTGTGTGAGTGTGTCTGTGGGAATGTGTGTGAGAGTGTGTGTATGCGTGAATGTGTGTCTGTGTGATTGTGTGTGTGTCTCTGTGTGTGTGTTTTTGTGTGTGTGTGTGTGTGTTTTTGTGTGAGTGTGTGTGTGTGTCTGAGTGTGTGTCTGTGCGAGTGTGTGTGTGTGAGTGTGTGAATGTGTGAGTGTGTCTATGTGAGTGTGTATGTGTGAGTTTGTGTGTGTGTCTTTCTGAGTGTGTGACTGAGGGTGTCTTTGTGAGTGTGTATGTGTGTGTGTCTGTGTGTGTGTCTGTGTGAGTGTGTGTCTGTGTGAGTGTGTGAGTGTGTTTCTGTGTGAGTGTGTCTATGTGAGTGTGGTTGTGTGTGTGTGTGTCTGTCTGTGTGAGTGTGTGACTGTTTGAGTGTGTGTGTGTGTGTGTGTGTATGTGGGTGTGTATGTGTATGTGTCTGTATGAGTGTGTGTCTGTGTGTGTGTCTGTGTGAGTGTGTTTCTGTGTGAGTATGAGTGTGTGTGAGTGTGTTTGTGTGAGTGTGTGCCTGTGTGAGTGTGTCTGATCGTGTGTCTGTGTGAGTGTGTATCTGTGTGAGTTTGAGTGTGTGTGTCTGTATGTATGAGTGTGTGTGTGAGTGTGTGTCTGTGTGATTGTTTATCTGTGTGAGTGTGTGTGTCTGAGTGCATATTTATGTGTGTGTGAGTGTGTGTGTGTGTGAGTGTGTGACTGTGAGAGAGTGTTTCTGTGTGTATGTGAGTATGAGTCTGTCTGTGTGAGTGTTTGTGTGAGTGTGTGTCTGTGTGAGTGTGTGTGTGTGAGTGTGTGTGTGCGAAAGTGTGGCTGTGTGTTTGTGTCTAAGTGTTTCTGTGTGAGTGACTGTGAGTGTCTGTTTGTGTATGTGTGTATGAGTGTGTGTGTGTGAGTGTTTATGTGAGTGTGTGTCTGTTTCAGTGTGGGTGTGTGCGTGTGTGTTTGTGAGAATGTGTCTGTGTGAGTGTGTGTGAGTGTGTCTGTGTGAGTGTCTCTGTGTGAGTGTGTCTGTGACAGTCCGCGTCTGTGTGATTTTGAGGGAGTGTGATGGTGTCTGTGTGAGTGTCTGTGGGTGTGTTTTTGTGAGTATGTGTCTGTGTGAGTGTGAGTGTGTGTGTGTGTGTGAGTGTGTGAATGTGTGAGGTGTCTGTATGAGTGTGCATGTGTGAGTGTGTGTGTGTGTGTCTGAGTGTGTGACTGTGTGAGTGGGTGTGTGTGAGTGTGTGTGTGTCTGAGAGTGTGTGTGTTAGTGTGAGTGTGTGTGAGTGTGTGTGTCTGTGAGTGTGTGTGTGTGAGTGTGTGACTGTGTGTGTGTGTCTATGTGAGTGTGTATGTTTGAGTTTGTGTGTGTGTCTGTCTGAGTGTGTGGTGTGTGAGTGTGTGTATGTGAGTGTGTATGTGTGTGTGTCTGTGTGTGTGTCTGTATGAGTGTGTGTCT
>JANJGN010000032.1:8924540-8937040 GCA_026770705.1 Isurus oxyrinchus | reverse complement strand
GAGTGTGTCTGTGTGTGTGTGCCTGCGTGAGTGTGTGTTTGTGTGTGTGTGAGTGTTTGTCTGTGTGAGTGTGTGTGTGTGTCTGAGTGTGTGTCTGTGCGAGTGTGTGTGAGTGTTTGTTTGAGTGTGTGTGTGTCTGTGAGCATGTGACTATGTGAATGTGTGTGTGTGTGTGTGTGTGTGTATGAGTGTGTGTGTGTGAGAGTTTGTGTGAGTGTGTGTCTGTGTGAGTGTGTGTGTGTGCATGTGTGTTTGTGAGAATGTGTCTGTGTGACTGTATATGAGTGTGTCTGTGTGAGTGTCTGTGTGTGAGTTTGTCTGTGAGAGTGTGCGTCTGTGTGATTTTGAGGGTGTGTGATGGTGTATGTGTGAGTGTCTGTGGGAGTGTCTGTGTGAGTGTGCGTCTGTGTGAGTGTGTGTGTGTGTGTGAGTGTGTGTGTGTGTGTGTGTGTGTGTGTCTGTGTGAGTGTGTGACTGTGTGTGTGTGAGTGTGTGTCTGTGAGTGTGTGTCTGTGTTAGTGTGAGTGTGTGTGAGTGTGTCTGTGTGAGTGTGTGTCTGAGTGTGTGTGTGTGTGTGTGTGTGTGTGTGTGTGTGTGTCTGAGTGTGTGACTGTGTGAGTGTGTGTGTGAGTGTGTGTGTGTGTGAGTGTTTGGCTGTGTCAGTTTGAGTGTGTGTGAGTGTGTCTGTGTGAGTGTGTCTGTGTGAGTGTCTGTGTGCGAGTTTGTCTGTGAGAGTGTGCATCTGTGTGATTTTGAGGGTGTGAGATGGTGTCTGAGTGAGTGTCTGTGGGTGTGTCTGTGTAATTGTGTGTCTGTGTGAGTGTATGTGTGTGAGTGTGTGTGTGTGAGTGTGTGTCTGTGTGAGTGTGTGTCTGTGAGTGTTTGGCTGTGTTAGTGTGAGTGAGTGTGAGTGTGTCTGTGTGCGTGTGTGTGTGAGTGTGTCTGTGTGAGTGTGTGTGTCTGTGTGAGTGTGTGTTTGTATGAGTGTGTGTCTATGTGCGTGTGTGTGAGTGTGTGTGTGTGAGTATCTGACTGTGTGAGTGTGTTTGTATGTGTGTATGAGTGTGTGTCT
This sequence comes from Isurus oxyrinchus, assembly GCA_026770705.1. NCBI lineage: Eukaryota > Metazoa > Chordata > Chondrichthyes > Lamniformes > Lamnidae > Isurus > Isurus oxyrinchus. The sequence continues at coordinate 8,935,968 of JANJGN010000032.1, read as the reverse complement.
TTGTGATTGTGTGTCTGTGAGTGTGTGTCTGTGTCAGTGTGAGTCAGTTTGAGTGTGTCTGTGTGAGTGTGTGTGTGAGTGTGTGTCTGTGTGAGTGTGTGTGTGTGTGTCTGTGTGAGTGTGTGTCTGTGTCTGTGTGAGTGTGTGTGAGAGTGTACGTGTGAGTGTGTGTTTGTGTGTTTCTGAGTGTGTGTCTGTTTGAATGTGTGTGTGTCTGAGTGTGTGTCTGTGCGAGTGTGTGTGAGTGTGTGTGTGTGTGAGTGTGTGTGCGTGAGTGTGTGACTGTGTGAGTGTGTACGTGTGAGTTTGTGTGTGAGTGTGTGTCTGAGTGTGTGAGTGTGTTCGTGTGTGTGTATGAGTGTGTGTGTGTGTGAGTGTGTGTCTGTGAGTGTCTGTCTGTGTCAGTGTGAATCATTGTGAGTGCGTTTGTGTGAGTGTGTGTCTGTTTGAATGTGTGTGTCTGGATGTGTGCCTGTGCGAGTGTGTGTGAGCGTGTGTGTGTGTGAGTGAGTGTGTGTGTGTGTGACTGTGTGAGTGTGTAAGTGTGAGTTTGTGTGTGAGTGTGTGTCTGAGTGTGTGACTATTTGAGTGCGTCTGTGTGAGTGTGTGTCTGTGTCTGTGTGAATGTGTGTGAGAGTGTATGTGTGAGTGTGTGTTTGTGAGTGTGTGTCTGTTTGAATGTGTGTGTCTGAGTGTGTGTCTGTGCAAGTGTGTGTGAGTGTGTGTGTGTGTGAGTGTGTGTGTGTGTGAGTGTGTGACTGTGTGAGTGTGTAAGTGTGAGTTTGTGTGTGAGTGTGTGTCTGAGTGTGTGACTGTTTGAGTGTGTCTGTGTGAGTGTGTATGTGTTTGTGTCTGTGTGTGTGTCTGTATGAGTGTGTGTCTGTGTGTGTGTCTGTGTGAGTGTGTGTCTATGTGAGTGTATCTCTGTGTGAGTGTGAGTGTATGTGAGTGTGTCTGTGTGTGTGTGCCTGCGTGAGTGTGTGTTTGTGTGTGTGTGAGTGTTTGTCTGTGTGAGTGTGTGTGTGTGTCTGAGTGTGTGTCTGTGCGAGTGTGTGTGAGTGTTTGTTTGAGTGTGTGTGTGTCTGTGAGCATGTGACTATGTGAATGTGTGTGTGTGTGTGTGTGTATGAGTGTGTGTGTGTGAGAGTTTGTGTGAGTGTGTGTCTGTGTGAGTGTGTGTGTGTGCATGTGTGTTTGTGAGAATGTGTCTGTGTGACTGTATATGAGTGTGTCTGTGTGAGTGTCTGTGTGTGAGTTTGTCTGTGAGAGTGTGCGTCTGTGTGATTTTGAGGGTGTGTGATGGTGTCTGTGTGAGTGTCTGTGGGAGTGTCTGTGTGAGTGTGCGTCTGTGTGAGTGTGTGTGTGTGTGTGAGTGTGTGTGTGTGTGTGTGTGTGTGTGTCTGTGTGAGTGTGTGACTGTGTGAGTGTGTGTGTGTGAGTGTGTGTCTGTGAGTGTGTGTCTGTGTTAGTGTGAGTGTGTGTGAGTGCGTCTGTGTGAGTGTGTGTGTGAGTGTGTGTGTGTGTGTGTGTGTGTGTGTGTGTGTGTGTGTGTGTGTGTGTCTGAGTGTGTGACTGTGTGAGTGTGTGTGTGAGTGTGTGTGTGTGTGAGTGTTTGGCTGTGTCAGTTTGAGTGTGTGTGAGTGTGTCTGTGTGAGTGTGTCTGTGTGAGTGTCTGTGTGCGAGTTTGTCTGTGAAAGTGTGCATCTGTGTGATTTTGAGGGTGTGAGATGGTGTCTGAGTGAGTGTCTGTGGGTGTGTCTGTGTAATTGCGTGTCTGTGTGAGTGTATGTGTGTGAGTGTGTGTGTGTGAGTGTGTGTCTGTGTGAGTGTGTGTCTGTGAGTGTTTGGCTGTGTTAGTGTGAGTGAGTGTGAGTGTGTCTGTGTGCGTGTGTGTGTGAGTGTGTCTGTGTGAGTGTGTGTGTCTGTGTGAGTGTGTGTTTGTATGAGTGTGTGTCTATGTGCGTGTGTGTGAGTGTGTGTGTGTGAGTATCTGACTGTGTGAGTGTGTTTGTATGTGTGTATGAGTGTGTGTCTTTGTGATTGTGTGTCTGCGAGTGTGTGTCTGTGTCAGTGTGAGTCAGTTTGAGTGTGTCTGTGTGAGTGTGTGTGTGAGTGTGTGTCTGTGTGAGTGTGTGTGTGTGTCTCTGTGTGAGTGTGTGTCTGTGTCTGTGTGAGTGTGTGTGAGAGTGTACGTGTGAGTGTGTGTTTGTGTGTTTCTGAGTGTGTGTCTGTTTGAATGTGTGTGTGTCTGAGTGTGTGTCTGTGCGAGTGTGTGTGAGTGTGTGTGTGTGTGAGTGTGTGTGCATGAGTGTGTGACTGTGTGAGTGTGTACGTGTGAGTTTGTGTGTGAGTGTGTGTCTGAGTGTGTGACTGAGTGTGTCTGTGTGAGTGTGTATGTGTTTGTGTCTGTGTGTGTGTCTGTATGAGTGTGTGTCTGTGTGTGTGTCTGTGTGAGAGTGTGTCTGTGTGAGTGTGCATCTGTGTGAGTGTGTGTGTGTGAGTGTGTGTGTGTGTGTGTGAGTGTGTGAATGTGTGAGTTGTCTGTATGAGTATGCATGTGTGAGTGTGTGTGTGTGTGTGTCTGAATGTGTGACTGTGTGAATGTGTATGTGTGACAATGTTTTTGTGTGAGTGTGTGTGTGTGTGAGTGTTTGAATGTGTGATTGTGTCTATGTGAGTGTGTATGTGTGAGTTTGTGTGTGTGTCTCTCTGAGTGTGTGACTGTTTGAGTGTGTCTATGTGTCTGTGTATGTGTGTGTGTCTGTGTGTGTGTCTGTATGAGTGTGTGTCTGTGTGTGTGTCTGTGTGAGTGTGTGTCTGTGGGAATGTGTGTGAGTGTGTGTCTGTGTGAGTGTGTGTCTGTGTGAGTATGTCTATGTGAGTGTGTATGTGTGTGTGTGTGTCTGTCTGTGTGAGTGTGTGACCGTTTGAGTGTGTGTGTGTGTATATATGTGTGTGCATGTGTATGTGTCTGTATGAGTGTGTGTCTGTGTGTGTGTCTGTGTGAGTGTGTCAGTGTGTGTGAGAGTGTGTGTCTGTGTGAGTGTGTTTCTGTGTGAGTGAGTGTGTCTGTGTGAGTGTGTGTGATTGTGTGTCTGTGTGAGTGTGTGTCTATGTGAGTTTGAGTGTGTGTGCCTGTATGTGTGAGTGTGTGTGTGAGTGTGTGTCTGTGTGATTGCTTATCTATGTGAGTGTGTGTCTGAGTGCGTATTTGTGTTTGTGTGAGTGTATGTGTGTGTGAGTGTGTGACTGTGAGAGTATGTTTCTGTGTGCATGTGTGTATGAGTGTGTGTGTGTGAGTGTTTGTGTGAGTGTGTGTCTGTGTGAGTGTGTGTGTGTGCGAGAGTATGTCTGTGTGTGTGTGAGTGTGTCTGTGTGAGTGACTGTGAGTGAGTGTGTCTGTGTGTGTATGTGTGTATGAGTGTGTGTATGTGAGCGTATATGTGAGTGTGTGTCTGTGTGTGTGTGTGTGTGTGCGTGTGTGTTTGTGAGAATGTGTCTGTGTGAGTGTCTGTGTGTGAGTGTGTCTGTGAAAGTGCGCGTCTGTGTGATTTTGAGGGAGTGTGATGGTTTCTGTGTGAGTGTCTGTGGGTGTGTCTGTGAGAGTGTGTGTCTGTGTGAGTGTGTGTGTGTGAGTGTGTGTGAGTGTGTGTGTGTGTGTGTGTGTGAGTGTGTGAATGTGTGAGGTGTCTGTATGAGTGTGCATGTGTGTGTGTGTCTGAGTGTGTGACTGTGTGAGTGTGTGTGTGAGAGTGTGTGTGTGTCTGTGAGTGTGTGTGTTAGTGTGAGTGTGTGTGAGTGTGTGTGAGTGTGTGTGTCTGTGAGTGTGTGTGTGTGACTGTGTGTGTGTCTATGTGAGTGTGTATGTTTGAGTTTGTGTGTGTGTCTGTCTGAGTGTGTGATGTGTGAGTGTGTCTATGTGAGTGTGTCTGTGTGTGTGTGCCTGTGTGAGTGTGTGTTTGTGTGTGTGTGAGTGTTTGTCTGTGTGAGTGTGTGTGTGTGTGTGTCTGAGTGTGTGTCTGTGCGAGTGTGTGTGAGTGTTTGTTTGAGTGTGTGTGTGTGTCTGTGAGCATGTGACTGTGCGAATGTGTGTGTGTGTGTATGTGTGTATGAGTGTGTGTGTGTGAGTGTTTGTGTGAGTGTGTGTCTGTGTGAGTGTGTGTGTATGCATGTGTGTTTGTGAGAATGTGTCTGTGTGACTGTGTGTGAGTGTGTCTGTGTGAGTGTCTGTGTGTGTTTGTCTGTGAGAGTGTGCATCTGTGTGATTTTGAGGGTGTGTGATGGTGTCTGTGTAAGTGTCTGTGGGAGTGTCTGTGTGAGTGTGCATCTGTGTGAGTGTGTGTGTGTGAGTGTGTGTGTGTGTGTGTGTGTGAGTGTGTGAATGTGTGAGGTGTCTGTATGATTGTGCATGTGTGAGTGTGTGTGTGTGTCTGAGTGTGTGACTGTGTGAGTGTGTTTGTGTGAGTGTGTGTGTCTGTGAGTGTGTGTCTGTGTTAGTGTGAGTGTGTGTGAGTGTGTCTGTGTGAGTGTGTGTGAGTGTGTGTGTGTGAGTGTGTGTTTGTGTCTGAGTGTGTGACTGTGTGAGTGTGTGTGTGAGTGTGTGTGTGTGAGTGTTTGGCTGTGTTAGTGTGAGTGAGTGTGAGTGTGTCTGTGTGAGTGTGTGTGAGTGTGTCTGTGTAAGTGTCTGTGTGCGAGTGTGTCTGTGAGAGTGTGCATCTGTGTGATTTTGAGCGTGTGAGATGGTGTCTGAGTGAGTGTCTGTGGGTGTGTCTGTGTGACGGTGTGTCTGTGTGAGTGTGTGTGTGTGAGTGTGTGTGAGTGTGTGTCTGTGTGAGTGTGTGTCTGTGAGCGTTTGGCTGTGTTAGTGTGAGTGAGTGTGAGTGTGTCTGTGTGCGTGTGTGTGAGTGTGTCTGTGTGAGTGTGTGTGAGTCTGTGTGAGTGTGTGTTTATATGAGTGTGTGTCTATGTGCGTGTGTGTGTGTGTGAGTGTCTGACTGTGTGAGTGTGTTTGTGTGTGTGTATGAGTGTATGTCTGTGTGATTATGTGTCTGTGAGTGTGTGTCTGTGTCAGTGTGAGGCATTTTGTGTGTGTCTGTGTGAGTGTGTGTGTGAGTGTGTGTCTGTGTGAGTGTGTTTGTGTGTGTGTCTCTGTGTGAGTGTGTGTCTGTGTCTGTGTGAGTGTGTGTGAGAGTGTATGTGTGAGTGTGTTTTGTGTGTTTCTGAGTGTTTGTCTTTTCGAATGTGTGTGTCTGAGTGTGTGTCTGTGCGAGTGTGTGTGAGTGTGTGTGTGTGTGAGTTTGTGTGTGTGTGTGTGTGTGACTGTGTGAGTGTGTACGTGTGAGTTTGTGTGTGAGTGTGTGTCTGAGTGTGTGACTGTTTGAGTGTGTCTGTGTGAGTGTGTATATGTTTGTGTCTGTGTGTGTGTCTGTATGAGTGTGTGTCTGTGTGTGTGTCTGTGTGAGAGTGTGTCTGTGTGAGTGTGCATCTGTGTGAGTGTGTGTGTGAGTGTGTGTGTGTGTGTGTGTGAGTGTGTGAATGTGTGAGTTGTCTGTATGAGTGTGCATGTGTGAGTGTGTGTGTGTGTGTCTGAATATGTGACTGTGTGAGTGTGTATGCGTGAGCATGTGTTTGTGTGAGTGTGTGTGTGTGTCTGAGTGTGTGTCTGTGCGAGTGTGTGTGTGTGAGTGTGTGAGTGTGTGTGTGTGTGAGTGTGTGAATGTGTGAGTGTGTCTATGTGAGTGTGTATGTGTGAGTTTGTGTGTGTGTGTCTCTGAGTGTGTGACTGTTTGAGTGTGTCTATGTGTCTGTGTATGTGTGTGTGTCTGTATGAGTGTGTGTCTGTGTGAGTGTGTGTCTGTGGGAGTGTGTGTGTGTGTTTCTGTGTGAGTGTGTTTCTGTGTGAGTATGTCTATGTGAGTGTGTGTATGTGTAGGTGTGTGTGTGTCTGTCTGTGTGAGTGTGTGACTGTTTGAGTGCGTGTGTGTGTGTATATATGTGTGTGTATGTGTATGTGTCTGTATGAGTGTGTGTCTGTGTGTGTCTGTGTGAGTGTGTCTGTGTGTGTGTCTGTGTGTGTCTGTGTGAGTGTTTGTGTGTGTCTCTGTGTGAGTGTGTGTCTGTGTCTGTGCGAGTGTGTGTGAGTGTGTGTCTGTGTGAGTGTGTTTCTGTGTGAGTGTGATTGTGTGTGTGTGTCTGTGTGAGTGTGTGCCTGTGTGAGTGTGTGTGAGTGCGTGTGTGTGAGTGTGTGACTGTGTGTGTGTATGTGTGTGTGTGTGTGTCTGTGTGATTGTTTGTGTCTGTGTGAGTGTCTGTCTGTGAGTGTGTGTCTGTGTTAGTGTGAGTGTGTATGTGTGAATGGGTGTCTGTGTGAGTGTGTGTGTGTGTGTCTCTGTGTGAGTGTGTGTCTGTGTCTGTGTGAGTGTGTGTTTCTGTGTGAGTGTGTGTTTGTGTGTGTGTGAGTGTGTGTCTGTGTGAGTGTGTGTCTATGTCTGAGTGTGTGTCTGTGTGAGTGGGTGTGTGTGAGTGTGTGAGAGTGTGTGTGTGTGTGAGTGTGTGACTGTGTGACTGTGTCTATGTGAGTGTGTATGTGTGTGTGTCTGTGTGTGAGTCTGTATGAGTGTGTGTCTGTGTCTGTGTGAGTGTGTGTTTCTGTGTGAGTGTGTGTTTGTGTGTGAGTGAGTGTGTGTCTGTGTGTGTGTGTCTGTGTCTGAGTGTGTGTCTGTGCGAGTGTGTGTGTGTGATTGTGTGAGAGTGTGTGTGTGTGTGTGAGTGTGTGACTGTGTCTATGTGAGTGTGTATGTGTGTGTGTCTGTGTGTGAGTCTGTATGAGTGACTGTCTGTGTGTGTCTGTGTGTGTGTCTGTATGAGTGTGTGTCTGTGTGTGTTTGTGTGTGTGTGTTTGTGTGAGTGTGTGTGAGTGTGTGTCTGTGTGAGTGTGTTTATGTGTGATGTGATTGTGTGTGTGTGTCTGTGTGAGTGTGTGTGAGTGTGTGTGTGAGTGTGTGACTGTGTGTGTGTATGTGTGTACGTGTGTCTGTGTGATTGTTTGTGTCTGTGTGAGTGTCTGTCTGTGAGTGTGTGTCTGTGTTAGTGTGTGTGTTTCTGTGTGAATGGGTGTCTGTGTGAGTGTGTGTGTGTGTCTCTGTGTGAGTGTGTGTCTGTGTCTGTGTGAGTGTGTGTTTCTGTGTGAGTGTGTGTTTGTGTGTGTGTGAGTGTGTGTCTGTGTGAGTGTGTGTTTATGTCTGAGTGTGTGTCTGTGTGAGTGGGTGTGTGTGAGTGTGTGAGAGTGTGGGTGTGTGTGAGTGTGTGACTGTGTGAGTGTGTTTCTGTGAGAGTGTGATTGTGTGTGAGTGTGTCTGTGTGAGTGTGTGCCTGTGTGAGTGTGTGTGTGTGTGTGTGTGTGTGAGTGTGTGACTGTGTTTGTGTCTGTGTGAGTGTGTGTCTGTGTAATTGTTTGTGTCTGTGTGAGGGTCTGTCTGTGAGTGTGTGTCTGTGTGTGTGTCTGTGAGAGTGTGTCTGTGTGAGTGTGTGTCTGTGTGAGTGTATCTCTGCGTGAGTGTGAGTGTATGTGAGTGTGTCTGTGTGTGTGTGCCTGTGTGCGTGTGTGTTTGTGTGTGTGTGAGTGTTTGTCTGTGTGAGTGTGTGTGTGTGTGTGTGTGTGTGTGTGTCTGTGCGAGTGTGTGTGAGTGTTTGTTTGAGTGTGTGTGTGTGTGTCTGTGAGTGTGTGACTGTGTGAGTGTCTGTGTGTGTGTATGTGTATGAGTATGTGTGTGTGAGTGTTTGTGTGAGTCTGTGCCTGTGTGAGTGTGTCTGTGTGCGTGTGTGTTTGTGAGAATGTGTCTGTGTGACTGTGTGTGAGTGTGTCTGTGTGAGTGTGCGTCTGTGTGATTTTGAGGGTGTGTGATTGTGTCTGTGTGAGTGTCTGTGGGAGTGTCTGTGTGAGTATGCATCTGTGTGAGTGTGTGTGTGTGAGTGTGTGTGTGTGTGTGTGTGTGTGAGTGTGTGAATGTGTGAGTTGTCTGTATGAGTGTGCATGTGTGAGTGTGTGTGTGTGTCTGAATGTGTGACTGTGTGAGTGTGTATGTGTGAGCATGTGTTTGTGTGAGTGTGTGCGTGTGTATCTGAGTGTGTGTCTGTGTGAGTGTGTGTGTGTGAGTGTGTGAGTGTGTGAGTGTGTGTGTGAATGTGTGATTGTGTCTATGTGAGTGTGTATGTGTGAGTTTGTGTGTGTGTCTCTCTGAGTGTGTGATTGTTTGAGTGTGTCTATGTGTCTGTGTATGTGTGTGTGTCTGTGTGTGTGTCTGTATGAGTGTGTGTCTGTGTGTGTGTCTGTGTGAGTGTGTCTGTGTGTGTGTCTGTGTGTGTCTGTGTGAGTGTGTGTGTGTGTCTCTGTGTGAGTGTGTGTCTGTGTCTGTGCGAGTGTGTGTGAGTGTGTGTCTGTGTGAGTGTGTGTCTATGTCTGAGTGTGTGTCTGTGTGAGTGGGTGTGTGTGAGTGTGTGTGTGTGTGTGTGTGAGTGTGTGACTGTGTGACTGTGTCTATGTGAGTGTGTATGTGTGTGTGTCTGTGTGTGAGTCTGTATGAGTGTGTGTCTGTGTCTGTGTGAGTGTGTGTTTCTGTGTGAGTGTGTGTTTGTGTGTGAGTGAGTGTGTGTCTGTGTGTGTGTGTCTGTGTCTGAGTGTGTGTCTGTGCGAGTGTGTGTGTGTGATTGTGTGAGAGTGTGTGTGTGTGTGAGTGTGTGACTGTGTGACTGTGTCTATGTGAGTGTGTATGTGTGTGTGTCTGTGTGTGAGTCTGTATGAGTGACTGTCTGTGTGTGTCTGTGTGTGTGTCTGTATGAGTGTGTGTCTGTGTGTGTGTTTGTGTGTGTGTGTTTGTGTGAGTGTGTGTGAGTGTGTGTCTGTGTGAGTGTGTTTATGTGTGAGTATGATTGTGTGTGTGTGTCTGTGTGAGTGTGTGTCTGTGTCTGTGTGAGTGTGTGTTTCTGTGTGAGTGTGTGTTTGTGTGTGTGTGAGTGTGTGTCTGTGTGAGTGAGTGTTTATGTCTGAGTGTGTGTCTGTGTGAGTGGGTGTGTGTGAGTGTGTGAGAGTGTGTGTGTGTGTGAGTGTGTGACTGTGTGAGTGTGTTTCTGTGTGAGTGTGATTGTGTGTGTGTCTGTGTGAGTGTGCGCCTGTGTGAGTGTGTGTGTGTGTGTGTGTGTGTGTGTGTGAGTGTGTGACTATGTGTGTGTATGTGTGTACGTGTGTCTGTGTGATTGTTTGTGTCTGTGTGAGTGTCTGTCTGTGAGTGTGTGTCTGTGTTAGTGTGAGTGTGTATGTGTGAATGGGTGTCTGTGTGAGTGTGTGTGTGTCTCTGTGTGAGTGTGTGTCTGTGTCTGTGTGAGTGTGTGTTTCTGTGTGAGTGTGTGTTTGTGTGTGTGTGAGTGTGTGTCTGTGTGAGTGAGTGTTTATGTCTGAGTGTGTGTCTGTGTGAGTGGGTGTGTGTGAGTGTGTGAGAGTGTGTGTGTGTGTGAGTGTGTGACTGTGTGAGTGTGTTTCTGTGTGAGTGTGATTGTGTGTGAGTGTGTCTGTGTGAGTGTGTGCCTGTGTGAGTGTGTGTGTGTGTGTGTGTGTGTGTGCGTGAGTGTGTGACTATGTGTGTGTATGTGTGTACGTGTGTCTGTGTGATTGTTTGTGTCTGTGTGAGTGTCTGTCTGTGAGTGTGTGTCTGTGTTAGTGTGAGTGTGTATGTGTGAATGGGTGTCTGTGTGAGTGTGTGTGTGTCTCTGTGTGAGTGTGTGTCTGTGTCTGTGTGAGTGTGTGTTTCTGTGTGAGTGTGTGTTTGTGTGTGTGTGAGTGTGTGTCTGTGTGAGTGAGTGTTTATGTCTGAGTGTGTGTCTGTGTGAGTGGGTGTGTGTGAGTGTGTGAGAGTGTGTGTGTGTGTGAGTGTGTGACTGTGTGAGTGTGTTTCTGTGTGAGTGTGATTGTGTGTGAGTGTGTCTGTGTGAGTGTGTGCCTGTGTGAGTGTGTGTGTGTGTGTGTGTGTGTGTGAGTGTGTGACTGTGTTTGTGTCTGTGTGAGTGTGTGTCTGTGTAATTGTTTGTGTCTGTGTGAGGGTCTGTCTGTGAGTGTGTGTCTGTGAGAGTGTGTCTGTGTGAGTGTGTGTCTGTGTGAGTGTATCTCTGCGTGAGTGTGAGTGTAGCTGAGTGTGTCTGTGTGTGTGTGCCTGTGTGCGTGTGTGTTTGTGTGTGTGTGAGTGTTTGTCTGTGTGAGTGTGTGTGTGTGTGTGTCTGTGTGTCTGTGCGAGTGTGTGTGAGTGTTTGTTTGAGTGTGGATGTGTGTGTCTGTGAGTGTGTGACTGTGTGAGTGTCTGTGTGTGTGTATGTGTATGAGTATGTGTGTGTGAGTGTTTGTGTGAGTCTGTGCCTGTGTGAGTGTGTCTGTGTGCGTGTGTGTTTGTGAGAATGTGTCTGTGTGACTGTGTGTGAGTGTGTCTGTGTGAGTGTGCGTCTGTGTGAATTTGAGGGTGTGTGATTGTGTCTGTGTGAGTGTCTGTGGGAGTGTCTGTGTGAGTGTGCATCTGTGTGAGTGTGTGTGTGTGAGTGTGTGTGTGTGTGTGTGTGTGTGTGAGTGTGTGAATGTGTGAGTTGTCTGTATGAGTGTGCATGTGTGAGTGTGTGTGTGTGTCTGAATGTGTGACTGTGTGAGTGTGTATGTGTGAGCATGTGTTTGTGTGAGTGTGTGCGTGTGTATCTGAGTGTGTGTCTGTGTGAGTGTGTGTGTGTGAGTGTGTGAGTGTGTGAGTGTGTGTGTGAATGTGTGATTGTGTCTATGTGAGTGTGTATGTGTGAGTTTGTGTGTGTGTCTCTCTGAGTGTGTGATTGTTTGAGTGTGTCTATGTGTCTGTGTATGTGTGTGTGTCTGTGTGTGTGTCTGTATGAGTGTGTGTCTGTGTGTGTGTCTGTGTGAGTGTGTGTCTGTGGGAGTGTGTGTGAGTGTGTGTCTGTGTGAGTGTGTTTCTGTGTGAGTATGTCTATGTGAGTGTGTATGTGTGTGTGTGTGTGTGTGCCTGTCTGTGTGAGTGTGTGACTGAGTGTGTGTGTGTATAGGTGTGTGTATGTGTATGTGTCTGTATGAGTGTGTGTCTGTGTGTGTGTCTGTGTGTGTGTGTCAGTGTGTGTGTGAGTGTGTGTCTGTGTGAGTGTGTGTGATTGTGTGTCTGTGTGAGTGTGTGTCTGTGTGAGTTTGAGTGTGTGTGCCTGTATGTGTGAGTGTGTGTGTGAGTGTGTGTCTGTGTGATTGCTTATCTGTGTAAGTGGGTGTCTGAGTGCGTATTTGTGTGTGTGTGAGTGTGTGTGTGTGTGAGTGTGTGTGTCTGTGAGTGTGTGTGTGTGACTGTGTGTGTGTGTCTATGAGAGTGTGTACGTTTGAGTTTGTGTGTGTGTCTGTCTG
>JANJGN010000032.1:8912040-8914540 GCA_026770705.1 Isurus oxyrinchus | reverse complement strand
GTGTGTGTTTCTGTGTGAGTGTGTGTTTGTGTGTGTGTGAGTGTGCATCTGTGTGAGTGTGTGTCTGTGTCTGAGAGTGTGTCTGTGTGTGTGTGTGTGTGTGAGTGTGTGAGAGTGTGTGTGTGAGTGTGTGTCTGTGTGAGTCTGTGTGTGTGTGTGTCTCTGTGTGAGTGTGTGTCTGTGTCTGTCTGAGTGTGTGTCTGTGTGAGTGTGTGTCTGTGTTTGATTGTGTCTATGTGAGTGTGTATGTGTGAGTTTGTGTGTGTGTCTGTCTGAGTGTGTGACTGAGTGTGTCTATGTGAGTGTGTATGTGTGTGTGTCTGTGTGTGTGTCTGTATGAGTGCGTGTCTGTGTGTGTGTCTGATTGAGTGTGTGTCTGTGTGAGTGTGTGTGAGTGTGTGTCTGATTGAGTGTGTTTCTGTGTGAGTGTGTCTGTGAGTGTGGATGTGTGTGTGTGTGTGTGTGTGTGTGTGTGTGTGTGTGTGTGTGTCTGTCTGTCTGTGTGAGTGTGTGACTGTTTGAGTATGTGTGTGTGTGTGTATGAGTGTGTGTCTGTGTGTGTGTGTGTCTGTGTGTGTGAGTGTGTGTCTGTGTGTGTGTCTGTTTGAGTGTGTGTCTGTGTGTGTGTGTGTGTGAGTGTGTGTCTGTGTGAGTGTGTTTCTGTGTGAGTATGAGTGTGTGTGAGTGTGTCTGTGTGAGTGTGTGCCTGTGTGAGTGTGTGTGATTGTGTGTCTGTGTGAGTGTGTGTCTGTGTGAGTTTGAGTGTGTGTGTCTGTATGTGTGAGTGTGTGTGTGAGTGTGTGTCTGTGTGATTGTTTATCTGTGTGATTATGTGTATGAGTGCATATTTATGTGTGTGTGAGTGTGTGTGTGTGAGTGTGTGACTGTGAGAGTGTGTTTCTGTGTGTATGTGAGTATGAGTGTGTGTATGTGAGTGTTTGTGTGAGTGTGTGCCTGTGTGTGTTTGTGTGATTGTGTGTCTGTGTGAGTGTGTGTTTCTGTGTGAGTGTGTGTTTGTGTGTGTGTGAGTGTGTGTCTGTGTGAGTGAGTGTTTATGTCTGAGTGTGTGTCTGTGTGAGTGGGTGTGTGTGAGTGTGTGTGTGTGAGAGTGTGTGAGAGTGTGTGACTGTGTGAGTGTGTTTCTGTGTGAGTGTGATTGTGTGTGAGTCTGTCTGTGTGAGTGTGTGCCTGTGTGAGTGTGTGTGTGTGTGTGTGTGTGTGTGTGTGTGTGAGTGTGTGACTGTGTTTGTGTCTGTGTGAGTGTGTGTCTGTGTAAGTGTTTGTGTCTGTGTGAGGGTCTGTCTGTGAGTGTGTGTCTGTGTGTGTGTCTGTGAGAGTGTGTCTGTGTGAGTGTGTGTCTGTGTGAGTGTATCTCTGCATGAGTGTGAGTGTATGTGAGTGTGTCTGTGTGTGTGTGCCTGTGTGCGTGTGTGTTTGTGTGTGTGTGAGTGTTTGTCTGTGTGAGTGTGTGTGTGTGTGTGTGTCTGTGTGTCTGTGCGAGTGTGTGTGAGTGTTTGTTTGAGTGTGGGTGTGTGTGTCTGTGAGTGTGTGACTGAGTGAGTGTCTGTGTGTGTGTATGTGTATGAGTATGTGTGTGTGAGTGTTTGTGTGAGTCTGTGCCTGTGTGAGTGTGTCTGTGTGCGTGTGTGTTTGTGAGAATGTGTCTGTGTGACTGTGTGTGAGTGTGTCTGTGTGAGTGTGCGTCTGTGTGAATTTGAGGGTGTGTGATTGTGTCTGTGTGAGTGTCTGTGGGAGTGTCTGTGTGAGTGTGCATCTGTGTGAGTGTGTGTGTGTGAGTGTGTGTGTGTGTGTGTGTGTGTGTGTGAGTGTGTGAATGTGTGAGTTGTCTGTATGAGTGTGCATGTGTGAGTGTGTGTGTGTGTCTGAATGTGTGACTGTGTGAGTGTGTATGTGTGAGCATGTGTTTGTGTGAGTGTGTGCGTGTGTATCTGAGTGTGTGTCTGTGTGAGTGTGTGTGTGTGAGTGTGTGAGTGTGTGAGTGTGTGTGTGAATGTGTGATTGTGTCTATGTGAGTGTGTATGTGTGAGTTTGTGTGTGTGTCTCTCTGAGTGTGTGATTGTTTGAGTGTGTCTATGTGTCTGTGTATGTGTGTGTGTCTGTGTGTGTGTCTGTATGAGTGTGTGTCTGTGTGTGTGTCTGTGTGAGTGTGTGTCTGTGGGAGTGTGTGTGAGTGTGTGTCTGTGTGAGTGTGTTTCTGTGTGAGTATGTCTATGTGAGTGTGTATGTGTGTGTGTGTGTGTGTCTGTCTGTGTGAGTGTGTGACTGAGTGTGTGTGTGTATAGGTGTGTGTATGTGTATGTGTCTGTATGAGTGTGTGTCTGTGTGTGTGTCTGTGTGTGTGTGTCAGTGTGTGTGTGAGTGTGTGTCTGTGTGAGTGTGTGTGATTGTGTGTCTGTGTGAGTGTGTGACTGTGTGAGTTTGAGTGAGTGTGCCTGTATGTGTGAGTGTGTGTGTGAGTGTGTGTCTGTGTGATTGCTTA
>JANJGN010000032.1:8887040-8892040 GCA_026770705.1 Isurus oxyrinchus | reverse complement strand
GTGTGCGCAAGTGTGTCTGTGTGTGTGTGACTGTGTCTGTGTGAGTGACTGTGTGTGAGTGTGTCTATGTGTGTATCTGTGTATGAGTGTGTTTGTGTGAGTGTATATGTGAGTGTGTGTCTGTGTGAGTGTGTGTGTGTGCTTGTGTGTTTGTGAGAATGTGTCTGTGTGAGTGTTTGTGTGTGAGTGTGTCTGTGAAAGTGCGCATGTGTGATTCTGAGGGAGTGTGATGGTTTCTGTGTGAGTGTCTGTGGGTGTGTGTGTCTGAGTGTGTGACTGTGTGAGTGTGTGTGTGAGTGTGTGTCTGTGATTGTGTCTCTGTGTGAGTGTGTGTCTGTGTGAGTGTGTGTGAGAGTGTATGTGTGAGTGTGTGTTTGTGAGTGTGTGTCTGTTTGAATGTGTGTGTCTGAGTGTGTGTCTGTGCGAGTGTGTGTGAGTGTGTGTGTGTGTGAGTGTGTGACTGTGTGAGTGTGTAAGTGTGAGTTTGTGTGTGAGTGTGTGTCTGAGTGTGTGACTGTTTGAGTGTGTCTGTGTGAGTGTGTATGTGTATGTTTCTGAATGTGTGTGTCTGTATGATTGTGTGTCTGTGTGTGTGTCTGTGTGAGTGTGTGTGTTTGTGTGAGTGTGTGTCTGTGTGAGTGTATCTCTGTGTGAGTGTGAGTGTATGTGAGTGTGTCTGTGCGTGTGTGTGCCTGTGTGAGTGTGTGTTTGTGTGTGTGTGAGTGTTTGTCTGTGTGAGTGTGTGTGTGTGTCTGAGTGTGTGGCTGTGCGAGTGTGTGTTTGAGTGTGTGTGTGTGTCTGTGAGTGTGTGACTGTGTGTGTGTGTGTGTGTGTGTGTGTGTGTATGTGTGTATGAGTGTGTGTGTGTGAGTGTTTGTGTGTGTGTGTGTCTGTGTGAGTGTGTGTGTGCATGTGTGTTTGTGAGAATGTGTCTGTGTGACTGTGTGTGAGTGTGTCTGTGTGAGTGTCTGTGTGTGAGTTTGTCTGTGAGAGTGTGCGTCTGTGTGATTTTGAGGGTGTGTGATGGTGTCTGTGTGAGTGTCTGTGAGAGTGTCTGTGTGAGTGTGTGTGTGTGTGTGAGTGTGTGTGTGTGTGTGTGTGTGTGTGTGTGTGTGAGTGTGTGAATGTGTGAGGTGTCTGAATGATTGTGCATGTGTGAGTGTGTGTGTGTGTGTCTGAGTGTGTGACTGTGTGAGTGTGTGTGTGTGAGTGTGTGTGTCTGTGAGTGTGTGTCTGTGTTAGTGTGAGTGTGTGTGAGTGTGTCTGTGTGAGTTTGTGTGTGAGTGTGTGTGTGTGACTGTATGAGTGTGTGTGTGAGTGTGTGTGTGTGTGTGTGTTTGGCTGTGTTAGTGTGAGTGAGTGTGAGTGTGTCTGTGTGAGTGTGTGTGAGTGTGTCTGTGTGAGTGTCTGTGTGTGAGTGTGTCTGTGAGAGTGTGCATCTGTGTGATTTTGAGGGTATGTGATGGTGTCGGTGTGAGTGTCTGTGTGTGTGTCTGTGTGACTGTGTGTCTGTGTGAGTGTGTGTGTGTGAGTGTGTGTGTGTGAGTGTGTGTGTGTGTGAGTGTGTGTCTGTTTGAGTGTGTATGTGTGAGTTTGTGTGTGAGTGTGTGCCTGAGTGTGTGACTGTTTGAGTGTGTCTGTGTGAGTGTGTATGTGTTTGTGTCTGTGTGTGTGTCTGTATGAGTGTGTGTCTGTGTGTGTGTCTGTGTGAGTGTGTGTCTGTGTGAGTGTGTGTCTGTGAGAGTGTATCTCTGTGTGAGTGTGAGTGTGAGTGGGTCTATGTGTGTGCCTGTGTGAGTGTGTGTTTGTGTGGGTGTGAGTGTTTGTCTGTGTGAGTGTGTGTGTGTGTCTGTGTGCCTGTGCCAGTGTGTGTGAGTGTTTGTTTGAGTGTGTGTTTGCGTCTGTGATTGTGTGACTGTGTGAGTGTCTGTGTGTGTGTATGTGTGTATTAGTGTGTGTGTGTGAGTGTTTGTGTGAGTCTGTGCCTGTGTGAGTGTGTGTGTGTGCGTGTGTGTTTGTGAGAATGTGTCTGTGTGAGTGTGTGTGAGTGTGTATGTGTGTGTATCTGTGTGTGAGTCTGTATGAGTGTGTGTCTGTGTGTGTGAGTGTGTGTCTGTGTGAGTGTGTGTGAGTGTGTGTCTGTGAGTGTGTTTCTGTGTGAGTGTGTTTCTGTGTGAGTGTGAGTGTGTGAGTGTGTGCCTGTGTGAGTGTGTATGTGTGTCTGTGTGTGTGTGTCTGTGTGAGTGTGAGTGAGTGTGTGTGAGTCTGTCTGTGTGAGTGTGTGTGTGAGTGTGTGTCTGTGTGAGTGTGAGTGTGTGTGAGTCTGTCTGTGTGATTGTCTGTGTGAGTGTGTGTGGTTGAGTGCGTATTTGTGAGTGTGTTTGTGTGAGTGTGTGTGTGTCTGAGTGTGTGACTGTGTGAGTGTGTGTGTGAGTGTGTGACTGTGTGAGTGTGTGTGTGTGAGTGTGTGTGTCTGTGAGTGTGTGTCTGTGCTAGTGTGAGTGTGTGTGAGTGTGTCTGTGTGAGTGTGTGAGTGTGTGTGTGTGTGTGAGTGTGTGTGTGTGTGTCTGAGTGTGTGACTGTGTGAGTGTGTGTGCGAGTGTGTGTGTGTGAGTGTTTGGCTGTGTTAATGTGAGTGAGTGTGAGTGTGTCTGTGTGAGTGTGTGTGAGTGTGTCTGTGTGAGTGTCTGTGTGCGAGTGTGTCTGTGAGAGTGTGCATCTGTGTGATTTTGAGGGTGAGTGATGGTGTCGGTGTGAGTGTCTGTGTGTGTGTCTGTGTGACTGTGTGTCTGTGTGAGTGTGTGTGTGTGAGTGTGTGTGTGTGAGTGTGTGTGTGTGTGTGAGTGTGTGTCTGTTTGAGTGTGTACGTGTGAGTTTGTGTGTGAGTGTGTGACTGAGTGTGTGACTGTTTGAGTGTGTCTGTGTGAGTGTGTATGTGTTTGTGTCTGTGTGTGTCTGCATGAATGTGTGTCTGTGTGCGTGTCTGTGTGAGTGTGTGTCTGTGTGAGTGTGTGTCTGTGAGAGTGTGTGTTTGTGTGTGTGTGAGTGTTTGTCTGTGTGAGTGTGTGTGTGTGTGTCGATATGTCTGTGCGAGTGTGTGTGAGTGTTTGTTTGAGTGTATGTGTGCGTCTGTGAGTGTGTGACTGTGTGAGTGTCTGTGTGTGTATGTGTGTGAGTCTGTATGAGTGTGTGTCTGTGAGTGTGTGAGTGTGTGCCTGTGTGAGTGTGTGTGAGTGTGTGTCTGTGTGAGTGTGTGTGTATGTGAGTGGGTCTGTGTGTGTGTGCCTGTGTGAGTGTGTGTGTGTGTCTGTGTGTGTGTCTGTGTGAGTGTATGTGTGTGTCTATATGTCTGTGCAAGTGTGTGTGAGTGTTTGTTTGAGTGTATGTGTGCGTCTGTGAGTGTGTGAATGTGTGAGTGTCTGTGTGTGTGTCTGTGTGTGTGTCTGTATGAGTGTGTGTCTGTGTGTGTGTCTGTGTGAGTGTGTGTCTGTGGGAGTGTGTGTGAGTGTGTGTCTGTGTGAGTGTGTTTCTGTGTGAGTATGTCTATGTGAGTGTGTATGTGTGTGTGTGTCTGTCTGTCTGTGTGAGTGTGTGACTGTTTGAGTGTGTGTGTGTGTATATGTGTGTGTATGTGTATGTGTCTGTATGAGTGTGTGTCTGTGTGTGTGTCTGTGTGAGTGTGTCATTGTGTGTGTGAGTGTGTGTCTGTGTGAGTGTGTTTCTGTGTGTGTGTGAGTGTGTCTGTGTGAGTGTGTGTGATTGTGTGTCTGTGTGAGTGTGTGTCTGTCTGAGTTTGAGTGTGTGTGCCTGTATGTGTGAGTGTGTGTGTGAGTGTGTGTCTGTGTGATTGCTTATCTGTGTGAGTGTGTGTCTGAGTGCATATTTGTGTGTGTGTGAGTGAGTGTGTGTGTGAGTGTGTGACTGTGAGAGTGTGTTTCTGTGTGCATGTGTGTATGAGTGTGTGTGTGTGAGTGTTTGTATGACTGTGTGTCTGTGTGAGTGTGTGTGTGCGAAAGTGTGTCTGTGTGTGTGTGTGTGTGTCTGTGTGAGTGACTGTGAGTGAGTGTGTCTGTGTGTGTATGTGTGTATGAGTGTGTGTGTGTGAGTGTATATGTGAGTGTGTGTCTGTGTGAGTGTGTGTGTGTGCGTGTGTGTTTGTGAGAATGTGTCTGTCTGAGTGTCTGTGTGTGAGAGTGTCTGTGAAAGTGCGCGTCTGTGTGATTTTGAGGGAGTGTGATGGTTTCTGTGTGAGTGTCTGTGGGTGTGTCTTTGAGAGTGTGTGTCTGTGTGAGTGTGTGTGTGTGAGTGTGTGTCTGTGTGTGTGTGTGTGTGTGAGTGTATTAATGTGTGAGGTGTCTGTATGAGAGTGCATGTGTGAGTGTGTGTGTGTGTGTGTGTCTGAGTGGGTGACTGTGTGAGTGTGTGTGTGAGAGTGTGTGTGTCTGTGAGTGTGTGTGTTAGTGTGAGTGTGTGTGAGTGTGTGTGTCTGTGAGTGTGTGTGTGTGACTGTGTGTGTGTGTCTATGTGAGTGTGTACGTTTGAGTTTGTGTGTGTGTCTGTCTGAGTGTGTGATGTGTGAGTGTGTCTATGTGAGTGTGTATGTGTGTGTGTCTGTGTGTGTGTCTGTATGAGTGTGTGTCTGTGTGTGTGTCTGTGTGAGTGTGTGTCTGTGTGAGTGTGTGTGAGTGTGTGTGTGTATGAGTGTGATTATGTGTGAGTGTGATTGTGTGTGAGTGTGTCTGTGTGATCGTGTGCCTGTGTGAGTGTGTGTGACTGTGTGTGTGTGAGTGTGTGACTGTGTGTGTGTGTGTGTGTGTCTCTTTGATTGTTTGTGTCTGTATGAGTGTCTGTCTGTGAGTGTGTGTCTGTGTTAGGGTGAGTGTGTATGTGTAAATGTGTGTCTGTGTGAGTGTGTGTGGGTGTCTCTGTGTGAGTGTGTGTCTGTGTCTGTGTGAGTGTGTGTGAGTGTGTGTCTGTGTGAGTGTGTTTCTGTGTGAGTG
>JANJGN010000032.1:8874540-8879540 GCA_026770705.1 Isurus oxyrinchus | reverse complement strand
TCTGTGTGTGTGTGAGTTTGTGTCTGTGTGAGTGTGTGTGAGTTTGTGTCTGTGTGAGTGTGTTTATGTGTGAGTGTGTTTCTGTGTGAGTGTGAGTGTGTGAGTGTGTGCCTGTGTGAATGTGTGTGAAAGTGTGTCTGTGTGAGTGTGTGTCTGTGTGAGTGTGAGTGCGTGTGAGTCTGTCTGTGTGAGTGTGTGCGTGAGTGTGTGTCTGTGTGATTGTCCTTGTGAGTGTGTGTGTCTGAGTGCATATTTGTGAGTGTGTGAGTGTGTGTGTGAGTGTGTGTGTGTGAGTGTGTGTGTGTGTCTGAGTGTGTGACTGTGTGAGTGTATGTATGAGTGTGTGTGTGAGATTGTGTGTGTCTGTGTGAGTGTGTGTCTGTGTGAGTGTGTGTCTGTGAGTGTTTGGCTGTGTTAGTGTGAGTGAATGTGAGTGTGTCTGTTTGAGTGTGTGTGAGTGTGTCTGTGTGAGTGTCTGTGTGTGTGTGTCTGTGAAAGTGTGCGTCTGTGTGATTTTGAGGATGTCTGATGGTGTCTGTGTGAGTGTGTGTGTATGTGTGTCTGAGTGTGTGACTGTGTGAGTGTGTGTGTGAGTGTGTGTGTGTGATTGTGTCTCTGTGTGAGTGTGTGACTGTGTGAGTGTGCGTGAGAGTGTATGTGTGAGTGTGTGTTTGTGAGTGTGTGTCTGTTTGAATGTGTGTGTCTGAGTGTGTGTCTGTGCGAGTGTGTGTGAGTGTGTGTGTGTGTGAGTGTGTGACTGTGTGAGTGTGTAAGTGTGAGTTTGCGTGTGAGTGTGTGTCTGAGTGTGTGACTGAGTGTTTCTGTGTGAGTGTGTATGTGTTTGTTTCTGAATGTGTGTGTCTGTATGATTGTGTCTGTGTGTGTGTCTGTGTGAGTGTGTGTGTTTGTGTGAGTGTGTGTCTGTGTGAGTGTATTTCTGTGTGAGTGTGAGTGTATGTGAGTGTGTCTGTGTGTGTGTTCCTGTGTGAGTGTGTGTTTGTGTGTGTCTGAGTGTGTGTCTGTGCGAGTGTGTGTGAGTGTTTGTTTGAGTGTGTGTGTGTGTGTGTCTGTGAGCGTGTGACTGTGTGAATGTGTGTGTGTGTGTATATGTGTATGAGAGTGTGTGTGTGAGTGTTTGTGTGACTGTGTGTCTGTGTGAGTGTGTGCGTGTGCGCAAGTGTGTCTGTGTGTGAGTGACTGTGTGTGAGTGTGTCTATGTGTGTATCTGTGTACGAGTGTGTTTGTGTGAGTGTATATGTGAGTGTGTGTCTGTGTGAGTGTGTGTGTGTGCTTGTGTGTTTGTGAGAATGTGTCTGTGTGAGTGTTTGTGTGTGAGTGTGTCTGTGAAAGTGCGCATGTGTGATTCTGAGGGAGTGTGATGGTTTCTGTGTGAGTGTCTGTGGGTGTGTGTGTCTGAGTGTGTGACTGTGTGAGTGTGTGTGTGAGTGTGTGTCTGTGATTGTGTCTCTGTGTGAGTGTGTGTCTGTGTGAGTGTGTGTGAGAGTGTATGTGTGAGTGTGTGTTTGTGAGTGTGTGTCTGTTTGAATGTGTGTGTCTGAGTGTGTGTCTGTGCGAGTGTGTGTGAGTGTGTGTGTGTGTGAGTGTGTGACTGTGTGAGTGTGTAAGTGTGAGTTTGTGTGTGAGTGTGTGTCTGAGTGTGTGACTGTTTGAGTGTGTCTGTGTGAGTGTGTATGTGTATGTTTCTGAATGTGTGTGTCTGTATGATTGTGTGTCTGTGTGTGTGTCTGTGTGAGTGTGTGTGTTTGTGTGAGTGTGTGTCTGTGTGAGTGTATCTCCGTGTGAGTGTGAGTGTATGTGAGTGTGTCAGTGTGTGTGTTCCTGTGTGTGTGTGTTTGTGTGTGTGTGAGTGTTTGTCTGTGTGAGTGTGTGTGTGTGCGTGTGTGTTTGTGAGAATGTGTCTGTGTGAGTGTCTGTGTGTGTGTGTCTGTGAAAGTGCGCGTGTGATTTTGAGGGAGTGTGATGGTTTCTGTGCGAGTGTCTGTGGGTGTGTCTGTGTGAGTGTTTCTCTGTGTGAGTGTGTGTGTGTGAGTGTGTGTGAGTGTGTGTGTGTGTGTGAGTGTGTGTGTGAATGTGTGAGGTGTCTGTATGAGTGTGCATGTGTGAGTGTGTGTGTGTGTGTGTCTGAGTGTGTGACTGTATGAGTGGGTGTCTGTGTGTCTGTCTGTGTGAGTGTGTGTGTTTGTGTGAGTGTGTGTCTGTGTGAGTGTATCTCTGTGTGAGTGTGAGTGTATGTGAGTGTGTCTGTGCGTGTGTGTGCCTGTGTGAGTGTGTGTTTGTGTGTGTGTGAGTGTTTGTCTGTGTGAGTGTGTGTGTGTGTCTGAGTGTGTGGCTGTGCGAGTGTGTGTTTGAGTGTGTGTGTGTGTCTGTGAGTGTGTGACTGTGTGTGTGTGTGTGTGTGTGTGTATGTGTGTATGAGTGTGTGTGTGTGAGTGTTTGTGTGTGTGTGTGTCTGTGTGAGTGTGTGTGTGCATGTGTGTTTGTGAGAATGTGTCTGTGTGACTGTGTGTGAGTGTGTCTGTGTGAGTGTCTGTGTGTGAGTTTGTCTGTGAGAGTGTGCGTCTGTGTGATTTTGAGGGTGTGTGATTGTGTCTGTGTGAGTGTCTGTGGGAGTGTGTGTGTGAGTGTGTGTGTGTGTGTGAGTGTGTGTGTGTGTGTGTGTGTGTGTGTGAGTGTGTGAATGTGTGAGGTGTCTGAATGATTGTGCATGTGTGAGTGTGTGTGTGTGTGTCTGAGTGTGTGACTGTGTGAGTGTGTGTGTGTGAGTGTGTGTGTCTGTGAGTGTGTGTCTGTGTTAGTGTGAGTGTGTGTGAGTGTGTCTGTGTGAGTTTGTGTGTGAGTGTGTGTGTGTGACTGTATGAGTGTGTGTGTGAGTGTGTGTGTGTGTGTGTGTTTGGCTGTGTTAGTGTGAGTGAGTGTGAGTGTGTCTGTGTGAGTGTGTGTGAGTGTGTCTGTGTGTGAGTGTGTCTGTGAGAGTGTGTCTGTGAGAGTGTGCATCTGTGTGATTTTGAGGGTATGTGATGGTGTCGGTGTGAGTGTCTGTGTGTGTGTCTGTGTGACTGTGTGTCTGTGTGAGTGTGTGTGTGTGAGTGTGTGTGTGTGAGTGTGTGTGTGTGTGAGTGTGTGTCTGTTTGAGTGTGTATGTGTGAGTTTGTGTGTGAGTGTGTGCCTGAGTGTGTGACTGTTTGAGTGTGTCTGTGTGAGTGTGTATGTGTTTGTGTCTGTGTGTGTGTCTGTATGAGTGTGTGTCTGTGTGTGTGTCTGTGTGAGTGTGTGTCTGTGTGAGTGTGTGTCTGTGAGAGTGTATCTCTGTGTGAGTGTGAGTGTGAGTGGGTCTGTGTGTGCCTGTGTGAGTGTGTGTTTGTGTGGGTGTGAGTGTTTGTCTGTGTGAGTGTGTGTGTGTGTCTGTGTGCCTGTGCCAGTGTGTGTGAGTGTTTGTTTGAGTGTGTGTTTGCGTCTGTGATTGTGTGACTGTGTGAGTGTCTGTGTGTGTGTATGTGTGTATTAGTGTGTGTGTGTGAGTGTTTGTGTGAGTCTGTGCCTGTGTGAGTGTGTGTGTGTGCGTGTGTGTTTGTGAGAATGTGTCTGTGTGAGTGTGTGTGAGTGTGTATGTGTGTGTATCTGTGTGTGAGTCTGTATGAGTGTGTGTCTGTGTGTGTGAGTGTGTGTCTGTGTGAGTGTGTGTGAGTGTGTGTCTGTGAGTGTGTTTCTGTGTGAGTGTGTTTCTGTGTGAGTGTGAGTGTGTGAGTGTGTGCCTGTGTGAGTGTGTATGTGTGTCTGTGTGTGTGTGTCTGTGTGAGTGTGAGTGAGTGTGTGTGAGTCTGTCTGTGTGAGTGTGTGTGTGAGTGTGTGTCTGTGTGAGTGTGAGTGTGTGTGAGTCTGTCTGTGTGATTGTCTGTGTGAGTGTGTGTGGTTGAGTGTGTATTTGTGAGTGTGTTTGTGTGAGTGT
Source organism: Isurus oxyrinchus (assembly GCA_026770705.1). NCBI lineage: Eukaryota > Metazoa > Chordata > Chondrichthyes > Lamniformes > Lamnidae > Isurus > Isurus oxyrinchus. The sequence continues at coordinate 8,875,573 of JANJGN010000032.1, read as the reverse complement.
GTGTGTGTCTGAGTGTGTGACTGTGTGAGTGTGTGTGTGAGTGTGTGACTGTGTGAGTGTGTGTGTGTGAGTGTGTGTGTCTGTGAGTGTGTGTCTGTGTTAGTGTGAGTGTGTGTGAGTGTGTCTGTGTGAGTGTGTGAGTGTGTGTGTGTGTGTGAGTGTGTGTGTGTGAGTGTTTGGCTGTGTTAATGTGAGTGAGTGTGAGTGTGTCTGTGTGAGTGTGTGTGAGTGTGTCTGTGTGAGTGTCTGTGTGCGAGTGTGTCTGTGAGAGTGTGCATCTGTGTGATTTTGAGGGTGAGTGATGGTGTCGGTGTGAGTGTCTGTGTGTGTGTCTGTGTGACTGTGTGTCTGTGTGAGTGTGTGTGTGTGAGTGTGTGTGTGTGAGTGTGTGTGTGTGTGTGAGTGTGTGACTGTTTGAGTGTGTACGTGTGAGTTTGTGTGTGAGTGTGTGACTGAGTGTGTGACTGTTTGAGTGTGTCTGTGTGAGTGTGTATGTGTTTGTGTCTGTGTGTGTCTGCATGAATGTGTGTCTGTGTGCGTGTCTGTGTGAGTGTGTGTCTGTGTGAGTGTGTGTCTGTGAGAGTGTGTGTTTGTGTGTGTGTGAGTGTTTGTCTGTGTGAGTGTGTGTGTGTGTGTCGATATGTCTGTGCGAGTGTGTGTGAGTGTTTGTTTGAGTGTATGTGTGCGTCTGTGAGTGTGTGACTGTGTGAGTGTCTGTGTGTGTATGTGTGTGAGTCTGTATGAGTGTGTGTCTGTGAGTGTGTGAGTGTGTGCCTGTGTGAGTGTGTGTGAGTGTGTGTCTGTGTGAGTGTGTGTGTATGTGAGTGGGTCTGTGTGTGTGTGCCTGTGTGAGTGTGTGTGTGTGTCTGTGTGTGTGTCTGTGTGAGTGTATGTGTGTGTCTATATGTCTGTGCAAGTGTGTGTGAGTGTTTGTTTGAGTGTATGTGTGCGTCTGTGAGTGTGTGAATGTGTGAGTGTCTGTGTGTGTGTCTGTGTGTGTGTCTGTATGAGTGTGTGTCTGTGTGTGTGTCTG
>JANJGN010000032.1:8867040-8869540 GCA_026770705.1 Isurus oxyrinchus | reverse complement strand
GAGTGTGTGACTGTGTGAGTGTGTGTGTGAGTGTGTGTGTGTGATTGTGTCTCTGTGTGAGTGTGTGACTGTGTGAGTGTGCGTGAGAGTGTATGTGTGAGTGTGTGTTTGTGAGTGTGTGTCTGTTTGAATGTGTGTGTCTGAGTGTGTGTCTGTGCGAGTGTGTGTGAGTGTGTGTGTGTGTGAGTGTGTGACTGTGTGAGTGTGTAAGTGTGAGTTTGCGTGTGAGTGTGTGTCTGAGTGTGTGACTGAGTGTTTCTGTGTGAGTGTGTATGTGTTTGTTTCTGAATGTGTGTGTCTGTATGATTGTGTCTGTGTGTGTGTCTGTGTGAGTGTGTGTGTTTGTGTGAGTGTGTGTCTGTGTGAGTGTATTTCTGTGTGAGTGTGAGTGTATGTGAGTGTGTCTGTGTGTGTGTTCCTGTGTGAGTGTGTGTTTGTGTGTGTCTGAGTGTGTGTCTGTGCGAGTGTGTGTGAGTGTTTGTTTGAGTGTGTGTGTGTGTGTGTCTGTGAGCGTGTGACTGTGTGAATGTGTGTGTGTGTGTATATGTGTATGAGAGTGTGTGTGTGAGTGTTTGTGTGACTGTGTGTCTGTGTGAGTGTGTGCGTGTGCGCAAGTGTGTCTGTGTGTGAGTGACTGTGTGTGAGTGTGTCTATGTGTGTATCTGTGTACGAGTGTGTTTGTGTGAGTGTATATGTGAGTGTGTGTCTGTGTGAGTGTGTGTGTGTGCTTGTGTGTTTGTGAGAATGTGTCTGTGTGAGTGTTTGTGTGTGAGTGTGTCTGTGAAAGTGCGCATGTGTGATTCTGAGGGAGTGTGATGGTTTCTGTGTGAGTGTCTGTGGGTGTGTGTGTCTGAGTGTGTGACTGTGTGAGTGTGTGTGTGAGTGTGTGTCTGTGATTGTGTCTCTGTGTGAGTGTGTGTCTGTGTGAGTGTGTGTGAGAGTGTATGTGTGAGTGTGTGTTTGTGAGTGTGTGTCTGTTTGAATGTGTGTGTCTGAGTGTGTGTCTGTGCGAGTGTGTGTGAGTGTGTGTGTGTGTGAGTGTGTGACTGTGTGAGTGTGTAAGTGTGAGTTTGTGTGTGAGTGTGTGTCTGAGTGTGTGACTGTTTGAGTGTGTCTGTGTGAGTGTGTATGTGTATGTTTCTGAATGTGTGTGTCTGTATGATTGTGTGTCTGTGTGTGTGTCTGTGTGAGTGTGTGTGTTTGTGTGAGTGTGTGTCTGTGTGAGTGTATCTCCGTGTGAGTGTGAGTGTATGTGAGTGTGTCAGTGTGTGTGTTCCTGTGTGTGTGTGTTTGTGTGTGTGTGAGTGTTTGTCTGTGTGAGTGTGTGTGTGTGCGTGTGTGTTTGTGAGAATGTGTCTGTGTGAGTGTCTGTGTGTGTGTGTCTGTGAAAGTGCGCGTGTGATTTTGAGGGAGTGTGATGGTTTCTGTGCGAGTGTCTGTGGGTGTGTCTGTGTGAGTGTTTCTCTGTGTGAGTGTGTGTGTGTGAGTGTGTGTGAGTGTGTGTGTGTGTGTGAGTGTGTGTGTGAATGTGTGAGGTGTCTGTATGAGTGTGCATGTGTGAGTGTGTGTGTGTGTGTGTCTGAGTGTGTGACTGTATGAGTGGGTGTCTGTGTGTCTGTCTGTGTGAGTGTGTGTGTTTGTGTGAGTGTGTGTCTGTGTGAGTGTATCTCTGTGTGAGTGTGAGTGTATGTGAGTGTGTCTGTGCGTGTGTGTGCCTGTGTGAGTGTGTGTTTGTGTGTGTGTGAGTGTTTGTCTGTGTGAGTGTGTGTGTGTGTCTGAGTGTGTGGCTGTGCGAGTGTGTGTTTGAGTGTGTGTGTGTGTCTGTGAGTGTGTGACTGTGTGTGTGTGTGTGTGTGTGTGTATGTGTGTATGAGTGTGTGTGTGTGAGTGTTTGTGTGTGTGTGTGTCTGTGTGAGTGTGTGTGTGCATGTGTGTTTGTGAGAATGTGTCTGTGTGACTGTGTGTGAGTGTGTCTGTGTGAGTGTCTGTGTGTGAGTTTGTCTGTGAGAGTGTGCGTCTGTGTGATTTTGAGGGTGTGTGATTGTGTCTGTGTGAGTGTCTGTGGGAGTGTCTGTGTGAGTGTGTGTGTGTGTGTGAGTGTGTGTGTGTGTGTGTGTGTGTGTGTGAGTGTGTGAATGTGTGAGGTGTCTGAATGATTGTGCATGTGTGAGTGTGTGTGTGTGTGTCTGAGTGTGTGACTGTGTGAGTGTGTGTGTGTGAGTGTGTGTGTCTGTGAGTGTGTGTCTGTGTTAGTGTGAGTGTGTGTGAGTGTGTCTGTGTGAGTTTGTGTGTGAGTGTGTGTGTGTGACTGTATGAGTGTGTGTGTGAGTGTGTGTGTGTGTGTGTGTTTGGCTGTGTTAGTGTGAGTGAGTGTGAGTGTGTCTGTGTGAGTGTGTGTGAGTGTGTCTGTGTGTGAGTGTGTCTGTGAGAGTGTGTCTGTGAGAGTGTGCATCTGTGTGATTTTGAGGGTATGTGATGGTGTCGGTGTGAGTGTCTGTGT
>JANJGN010000032.1:8854540-8862040 GCA_026770705.1 Isurus oxyrinchus | reverse complement strand
AGTGTGTGTCTGTGTGAGTGTATCTCCGTGTGAGTGTGAGTGTATGTGAGTGTGTCAGTGTGTGTGTTCCTGTGTGTGTGTGTTTGTGTGTTTGTCTGTGTGAGTGTGTGTGTGTGCGTGTGTGTTTGTGAGAATGTGTCTGTGTGAGTGTCTGTGTGTGTGTGTCTGTGAAAGTGCGCGTGTGATTTTGAGGGAGTGTGATGGTTTCTGTGCGAGTGTCTGTGGGTGTATCTGTGTGAGTGTTTCTCTGTGTGAGTGTGTGTGTGTGAGTGTGTGTGAGTGTGTGTGTGTGTGTGAGTGTGTGTGTGAATGTGTGAGGTGTCTGTATGAGTGTGCATGTGTGAGTGTGTGTGTGTGTGTGTCTGAGTGTGTGACTGTATGAGTGGGTGTCTGTGTGTCTGTCTGTGTGAGTGTGTGTGTTTGTGTGAGTGTGTGTCTGTGTGAGTGTATCTCTGTGTGAGTGTGAGTGTATGTGAGTGTGTCTGTGCGTGTGTGTGCCTGTGTGAGTGTGTGTTTGTGTGTGTGTGAGTGTTTGTCTGTGTGAGTGTGTGTGTGTGTGTCTGAGTGTGTGGCTGTGCGAGTGTGTGTTTGAGTGTGTGTGTGTGTCTGTGAGTGTGTGACTGTGTGTGTGTGTGTGTGTGTGTGTGTATGTGTGTATGAGTGTGTGTGTGTGAGTGTTTGTGTGTGTGTGTGTCTGTGTGAGTGTGTGTGTGCATGTGTGTTTGTGAGAATGTGTCTGTGTGACTGTGTGTGAGTGTGTCTGTGTGAGTGTCTGTGTGTGAGTTTGTCTGTGAGAGTGTGCGTCTGTGTGATTTTGAGGGTGTGTGATGGTGTCTGTGTGAGTGTCTGTGGGAGTGTCTGTGTGAGTGTGTGTGTGTGTGTGAGTGTGTGTGTGTGTGTGTGTGTGTGTGAGTGTGTGAATGTGTGAGGTGTCTGAATGATTGTGCATGTGTGAGTGTGTGTGTGTGTGTCTGAGTGTGTGACTGTGAGTGTGTGTGTGTGAGTGTGTGTGTCTGTGAGTGTGTGTCTGTGTTAGTGTGAGTGTGTGTGAGTGTGTCTGTGTGAGTTTGTGTGTGAGTGTGTGTGTGTGACTGTATGAGTGTGTGTGTGAGTGTGTGTGTGTGTGTGTGTTTGGCTGTGTTAGTGTGAGTGAGTGTGAGTGTGTCTGTGTGAGTGTGTGTGAGTGTGTCTGTGTGTGAGTGTGTCTGTGAGAGTGTGTCTGTGAGAGTGTGCATCTGTGTGATTTTGAGGGTATGTGATGGTGTCGGTGTGAGTGTCTGTGTGTGTGTCTGTGTGACTGTGTGTCTGTGTGAGTGTGTGTGTGTGAGTGTGTGTGTGTGAGTGTGTGTGTGTGTGAGTGTGTGTCTGTTTGAGTGTGTATGTGTGAGTTTGTGTGTGAGTGTGTGCCTGAGTGTGTGACTGTTTGAGTGTGTCTGTGTGAGTGTGTATGTGTTTGTGTCTGTGTGTGTGTCTGTATGAGTGTGTGTCTGTGTGTGTGTCTGTGTGAGTGTGTGTCTGTGTGAGTGTGTGTCTGTGAGAGTGTATCTCTGTGTGAGTGTGAGTGTGAGTGGGTCTATGTGTGTGCCTGTGTGAGTGTGTGTTTGTGTGGGTGTGAGTGTTTGTCTGTGTGAGTGTGTGTGTGTGTCTGTGTGCCTGTGCCAGTGTGTGTGAGTGTTTGTTTGAGTGTGTGTTTGCGTCTGTGATTGTGTGACTGTGTGAGTGTCTGTGTGTGTGTATGTGTGTATTAGTGTGTGTGTGTGAGTGTTTGTGTGAGTCTGTGCCTGTGTGAGTGTGTGTGTGTGCGTGTGTGTTTGTGAGAATGTGTCTGTGTGAGTGTGTGTGAGTGTGTATGTGTGTGTATCTGTGTGTGAGTCTGTATGAGTGTGTGTCTGTGTGTGTGAGTGTGTGTCTGTGTGAGTGTGTGTGAGTGTGTGTCTGTGCGTGTGTTTCTGTGTGAGTGTGTTTCTGTGTGAGTGTGAGTGTGTGAGTGTGTGCCTGTGTGAGTGTGTATGTGTGTCTGTGTGTGTGTGTCTGTGTGAGTGTGAGTGAGTGTGTGTGAGTCTGTCTGTGTGAGTGTGTGTGTGAGTGTGTGTCTGTGTGAGTGTGAGTGTGTGTGAGTCTGTCTGTGTGATTGTCTGTGTGAGTGTGTGTGGTTGAGTGTGTATTTGTGAGTGTGTTTGTGTGAGTGTGTGTGTGTCTGAGTGTGTGACTGTGTGAGTGTGTGTGTGAGTGTGTGACTGTGTGAGTGTGTGTGTGTGAGTGTGTGTGAGTGTGTCTGTGTGAGTGTGTGAGTGTGTGTGTGTGTGTCTGAGTGTGTGACTGTGTGAGTGTGTGTGCGAGTGTGTGTGTGTGAGTGTTTGGCTGTGTTAATGTGAGTGAGTGTGAGTGTGTCTGTGTGAGTGTGTGTGAGTGTGTCTGTGTGAGTGTCTGTGTGCGAGTGTGTCTGTGAGAGTGTGCATCTGTGTGATTTTGAGGGTGAGTGATGGTGTCGGTGTGAGTGTCTGTGTGTGTGTCTGTGTGACTGTGTGTCTGTGTGAGTGTGTGTGTGTGAGTGTGTGTGTGTGAGTGTGTGTGTGTGTGTGAGTGTGTGACTGTTTGAGTGTGTACGTGTGAGTTTGTGTGTGAGTGTGTGACTGAGTGTGTGACTGTTTGAGTGTGTCTGTGTGAGTGTGTATGTGTTTGTGTCTGTGTGTGTCTGCATGAATGTGTGTCTGTGTGCGTGTCTGTGTGAGTGTGTGTCTGTGTGAGTGTGTGTCTGTGAGAGTGTGTGTTTGTGTGTGTGTGAGTGTTTGTCTGTGTGAGTGTGTGTGTGTGTGTCGATATGTCTGTGCGAGTGTGTGTGAGTGTTTGTTTGAGTGTATGTGTGCGTCTGTGAGTGTGTGACTGTGTGAGTGTCTGTGTGTGTATGTGTGTGAGTCTGTATGAGTGTGTGTCTGTGAGTGTGTGAGTGTGTGCCTGTGTGAGTGTGTGTGAGTGTGTGTCTGTGTGAGTGTGTGTGTATGTGAGTGGGTCTGTGTGTGTGTGCCTGTGTGAGTGTGTGTGTGTGTCTGTGTGTGTGTCTGTGTGAGTGTATGTGTGTGTCTATATGTCTGTGCAAGTGTGTGTGAGTGTTTGTTTGAGTGTATGTGTGCGTCTGTGAGTGTGTGAATGTGTGAGTGTCTGTGTGTGTGTCTGTGTGTGTGTCTGTATGAGTGTGTGTCTGTGTGTGTGTCTGTGTGAGTGTGTGTCTGTGGGAGTGTGTGTGAGTGTGTGTCTGTGTGAGTGTGTTTCTGTGTGAGTATGTCTATGTGAGTGTGTATGTGTGTGTGTGTCTGTCTGTCTGTGTGAGTGTGTGACTGTTTGAGTGTGTGTGTGTGTATATGTGTGTGTATGTGTATGTGTCTGTATGAGTGTGTGTCTGTGTGTGTGTCTGTGTGAGTGTGTCATTGTGTGTGTGAGTGTGTGTCTGTGTGAGTGTGTTTCTGTGTGTGTGTGAGTGTGTCTGTGTGAGTGTGTGTGATTGTGTGTCTGTGTGAGTGTGTGTCTGTCTGAGTTTGAGTGTGTGTGCCTGTATGTGTGAGTGTGTGTGTGAGTGTGTGTCTGTGTGATTGCTTATCTGTGTGAGTGTGTGTCTGAGTGCATATTTGTGTGTGTGTGAGTGAGTGTGTGTGTGAGTGTGTGACTGTGAGAGTGTGTTTCTGTGTGCATGTGTGTATGAGTGTGTGTGTGTGAGTGTTTGTATGACTGTGTGTCTGTGTGAGTGTGTGTGTGCGAAAGTGTGTCTGTGTGTGTGTGTGTGTGTCTGTGTGAGTGACTGTGAGTGAGTGTGTCTGTGTGTGTATGTGTGTATGAGTGTGTGTGTGTGAGTGTATATGTGAGTGTGTGTCTGTGTGAGTGTGTGTGTGTGCGTGTGTGTTTGTGAGAATGTGTCTGTCTGAGTGTCTGTGTGTGAGAGTGTCTGTGAAAGTGCGCGTCTGTGTGATTTTGAGGGAGTGTGATGGTTTCTGTGTGAGTGTCTGTGGGTGTGTCTTTGAGAGTGTGTGTCTGTGTGAGTGTGTGTGTGTGAGTGTGTGTCTGTGTGTGTGTGTGTGTGTGAGTGTATTAATGTGTGAGGTGTCTGTATGAGAGTGCATGTGTGAGTGTGTGTGTGTGTGTGTGTCTGAGTGGGTGACTGTGTGAGTGTGTGTGTGAGAGTGTGTGTGTCTGTGAGTGTGTGTGTTAGTGTGAGTGTGTGTGAGTGTGTGTGTCTGTGAGTGTGTGTGTGTGACTGTGTGTGTGTGTCTATGTGAGTGTGTACGTTTGAGTTTGTGTGTGTGTCTGTCTGAGTGTGTGATGTGTGAGTGTGTCTATGTGAGTGTGTATGTGTGTGTGTCTGTGTGTGTGTCTGTATGAGTGTGTGTCTGTGTGTGTGTCTGTGTGAGTGTGTGTCTGTGTGAGTGTGTGTGAGTGTGTGTGTGTATGAGTGTGATTATGTGTGAGTGTGATTGTGTGTGAGTGTGTCTGTGTGATCGTGTGCCTGTGTGAGTTTGTGTGACTGTGTGTGTGTGAGTGTGTGACTGTGTGTGTGTGTGTGTGTGTGTGTCTCTTTGATTGTTTGTGTCTGTATGAGTGTCTGTCTGTGAGTGTGTGTCTGTGTTAGGGTGAGTGTGTATGTGTAAATGTGTGTCTGTGTGAGTGTGTGTGGGTGTCTCTGTGTGAGTGTGTGTCTGTGTCTGTGTGAGTGTGTGTGAGTGTGTGTCTGTGTGAGTGTGTTTCTGTGTGAGTGTGATTGTGTGTGAGTGTGTCTGTGTGAGTGTGTGCCTGGGTGAGTGTGTGTGAGTGTGTGTGTGTGAGTGTGTGACTGTGTGTGTGTATGTGTGTGTGTGTGTGTGTCTGTGTGATTGTTTGTGTCTGTGTGAGTGTCTGTCTGTGAGTGGTGTCTGTGTTAGTGTGAGTGTGTATGTGTGAATGTGTGTCTGTGTGAGTGTGTGTGTGTGTGTCTCTGTGTGAGTGTGTGTCTGTGTCTGTGTGTGTGTGTGTCTGTGTGAGTGTGTGTCTGTGTCTGATTGTGTGTCTGTGTGAGTGTGTGTCTGTGTCTGATTGTGTGTCTGTGTGAGTGTGTGTGTGTGTGTGAGCGTGTGACTGTGTGACTGTGTCTATGTGCGTGTGTCTGTGTGTGAGTCTGTATGAGTGTGTGTCTGTGTCTGTGTGAGTGTGTGTTTCTGTGTGAGTGTGTGTTTGTGTGTGTGTGAGTGTGCATCTGTGTGAGTGTGTGTCTGTGTCTGAGTGTGTGTCTGTGCGAGTGTGTGTGTGTGTGTGTGTGAGAGTGTGTGTGTGTGTGAGTGTGTGACTGTGTGACTGTGTCTATGTGAGTGTGTGTGTGTGTGTCTGTGTGTGTGTCTGTATGAGTGTGTGTCTGTGTGTGTGTCTGTGTGAGTGTGTCTGTGTGAGTGTGTGTCTGTGTGTGTGTGTTTATGTGTGAGTGTGATTGTGTGTGTGTGTCTGTGTGAGTGTGTGCGTGTGTGTGAGTGTGTGTGAGTGTGTGTGTGTGAGTGTGTGACTGTGTGTGTGTATGTGTGTGTGTGTGTCTGTGTGATTGTTTGTGTCTGTGTGAGTGTCTGTCTGTGAGTGTGTGTCTGTGTTAGTGTGAGTGTGTATGTGTGAATGTGTGTCTCTGTGAGTGTGTGTGTGTGTCTCTGTGTGAGTATGTGTCTGTGTCTGTGTGAGTGTGTGTGAGTGTGTGTCCGTGTGAGTGTGTTTCTGTGTGAGTGTGATTGTGTGTGAGTGTGTCTGTGTGAGTGTGTGCCTGTGTGAGTGTGTGTGAGTGTGTGTGTGTGAGTGTGTGACTGTGTGTGTGTATGTGTGTGTGTGTGTCTGTGTGATTGTTTGTGTCTGTCTGAGTGTGTGTCTGTGAGTGTGTGTTTGTGTTAGTGTGAGTGTGTATGTGTGAATGTGTGTCTGTGTGAGTGTGTGTGTGAGTCTCTGTGTGAGTGTGTGTCTGTGTCTGTGTGAGTGTGTGTTTCTGTGTGAGTGTGTGTTTGTGTGTGTGTGAGTGTGTCTGTGTGAGTGTGTGTCTGTGTCTGAGTGTGTGTCTGTGCGAGTGTGTGTGTGTGAGTGTGTGAGAGTGTATGTGTGTGTGTGTGTGACTGTGTGACTGTGTCTATGTGAGTGTGTATGTGTGTTTGTCTGTGTGTGAGTCTGTATGAGTGTGTGTCTGTGTGTGTGTGAGTGTGTGTCTGTGTGTGTGTCTGTGTGAGTGTGTGTCTGTATGAGTGTGTGTGAGAGTGTATGTGTGTGTGTGTTTGTGTGTTTGTGAGTGTGTGTCTGTGTGAGTGTGTGTGTGTCTGAGTGTGTGTCTGTGTGAGTGTGTGTGAGTGTGTGTGTGTGTGTGAGTTTGTGTGTGAGTGTGTTTCTGAGTGTGTGACTGTTTGAGTGTGTCTGTGTGAGTGTGTATGTGTTTGTGTCTGTGTGTGTGTCTGTCTGAGTGTGTGTGTGTGTGTGCCTGTGTGAGTGTGTGTCTGTGTGAGTGTGTGTCTGTGTGAGTGTATCTCTGTGTGAGTGTGAGTGTATGTGAGTGTGTCTGTGTGTGTGTGTGTGTGTGCCTGTGTGAGTGTGTGTGAGTGTGTGTCTGTGTGAGTGTGTGTTTGTGTGTGTGTGAGTGTATGTCTGTGTGAGTGTGTGTGTGTGAGTGTGTGTCTGTGCGAGTGTGTGTGAGTGTTTGTGTGAGTGTGTGTGTGTCTCTGTGAGTGTGTGAGTGTGTGACTGTGTGAGTGTCTGTGTATGTGTTTGTGTGTATGAGTGTGTGTGTGTGAGTGTTTGTGTGAGAATGTATCTGTGTGAGTGTGTGTGAGTGTGTCTGTGTGAGTGTGTCTGTGAGATTGTGCGTCTGTGTGATTTTGAGGGTGTGTGATGGTGTCTGTGTGAGTGTCTGTGGGTGTGTCTGTGTGAGTGTGCATCTGTGTGAGTGTGTGTGTGTGTGTGTGTCTGTGTGTGTCTGTGAGTGTGTGAATGTGTGAGGTGTCTGTATGAGTGTGCATGTGTGAGTGTGTTTGCGTGTGTGTCTGAGTGTGTGACTGTGTGAGTGTGTGTGCGAGTGTCTGTGTCTGTGAGTGTGTGTCAGTGTTAGTGTGAGTGTGTATGTGTGAATGTGTGTCTGTGTGAGTGTGTGTGTCTGTATGAGTTTGTGTCTGTTTGTGTGTCTGTGTGAGTGTGTCTGTGATTGTGTGTGATTGTGTGTTTGTTTTAGTGTGTGTCTGTGTGAGTTTGAGTGTGCGTGTCTGTATGTGTGTGTGTGTGTTTGTGTGTGAGTGTGTGTCTGTGTTAGTGTGAGTGTGTATGTGTAAATGTGTGTCTGGGTGAGTGTGTGTGTGTGTCTCTGTGTGAGTGTGTGTCTGTGTGTGTGTGAGTGTGTCTGTGTGAGTGTGTGTTTGTGTGTGTGTGAGTGTGTGTCTGTGTGAGTGTATGTCTGAGCGAGTGTGTGTGTGTGAGTGTGTGAGAGTGTGTGTGGGTGTGATTGTGTGACTGTGTCTATGTGAGTGTGTA
>JANJGN010000032.1:8842040-8847040 GCA_026770705.1 Isurus oxyrinchus | reverse complement strand
TGTGAGTGTGTGTGAGTCTGTCTGTGTGAGTGTGTGTGTGAGTGTGTGTCTGTGTGATTGTTTGTGTGAGTGTGTGTGTGTCTGTGAGCGTATTTGTGAGTGTGTGAGTGTGTGTGTGAGTATGTGTGTGTGTGTCTGAGTGTGTGACTATGTGAGTGCGTGTGTTTGTGTTTGTGTGAGTGTGTGTGTGTGTCTGAGTGTGTGACTGTGTGAGTGTGTGTGTGAGTGTGGGTGTGTGAGTGTGTGTGTGTGAGTGTGTGTCTGTGTGAGTGCGTGTCTGTGAGTGTTAGGCTCTGTTAGTGTGAGTGAGTGTGTGTGTCTGTGTGCGTGTGTGTGTGTGTCTGTGTGAGTGTGTGTGTGTCTGTGTGAGTGTGTGTTTGTATGAGTGTGTGATAATGTGCGTGTGTGTGTGAGTGTGTCTGTGTGAGTGTCTGACTGTGTGAGTGTGTTTGTGTGTGTGTATGAGTGTGTGTCTGTGTGAGTGTGTGTCTGTGAGTGTGTGTCTGTGAGTGTGTGTCTGTGTGAGTGTGAGTCATTGTGAGTGTGTCTGTGTGAGTGTGTTTGTGAGTGTGTGTCTGTGTGAGTGTGTGTGTGTGTCTCTGAGTCTGTGTCTGTGTCTGTGTGAGTGTGTGTGAGAGTGTATGTGTGAGTGTGTGTTTGTGTGTTTGTGAGTGTGTGTCTGTGTGAGTGTGTGTGTGTCTGAGTGTGTGTGCGAGTGTGTGTGTGTATGTGTGTGTGTGTGTGAGTGTGTGACTGTGTGAGTGTGTATGTGTGAGTTCGTGTGTGAGTGTGTGTCTGAGTGTGTGACTGTTTGAGTGTGTCTGTGTGAGTGTGTATGTGTTTGTGTCTGTGTGTGTGTCTGTATGAGTGTGTGTCTGTGTGTGTGCCTGTGTGAGTGTGTGTCTGTGTGAGTGTGTGTCTGTGTGAGTGTATCTCTGTGTGAGTGTGAGTGTATGTGAGTGTGTCTGTGTGTGTGTGCCTCAGTGAGTGTATATGAGTGTGTGTCTGTGTGAGTGTGTGTTTGTGTGTGTGTGAGTGTGTGTCTGTGTGAGTGTGTGTGTTTGTCTGACTGTGTCTCTGTGTGAGTGTGTGTGTGTGTCTGTGAGTGTGTGACTGCGTGTGTGTGTGTATGAGTGTGTTTGTGTGAGTGTGTGTCTGTGTGAGTGTGTGTGTGTGCGTGTGTGTTTGTGAGAATGTGTCTGTGTGAGTGTGTGTGAGTGTGTCTGTGTGAGTGTCTGTGTGTGAGTGTGTCTGTGAGAGTGTGCGTCTGTGTGATTTTGAGGGTGTGGGATGGTATCTGTGTGAGTGTCTGTGCATGTGTCTGTGTGAGTGTGTGTCTGTGTGAGCGTGTGTATGTGAGTGTGTGTGAGTGTGTGTGTGTGAGTGTGTGAATGTGTCAGGTGTCTGTATGAGTGTGCATGTGTGAGTGTGAGTGTGTGTGTGAGTGTGTGCGTGTGTGAGTGTGTGTCTGTGTTAGTGTGAGAGTGTGAGTGTGTCTTAGTGAATGTGTGTGTGTGTGTGTCTGTGTGAGTGTTTGTGTGTGAGTGTGTGCGTGAGTGTGTGTGAGTGTGTGTCTGTGTGAGTGTGCTTCTGTGTGAGTGTGAGTTTGTGTGAGTGTGTCTGTGCGAGTGTATGCCTGGGTGAGTGTGTGTGAGTGTGTGTCTGTGTGAGAGTGTATCTGTGTGATTGTGAGTGTGTGTGAATCTTTCTGTGTGAGTGTGTGTGTGTGTCTGTGTGATTGTTTGTCTGTGTGAGTGTGAGTGTCTGAGTGCGTATTTGTGTGTGTGTGAGTGTGTGTGTGTGAGTGTGTGTGTGTGTCTGACTGTGCGACCGTGTGAATGTGTGTGTGAGTGTGTGTGAGAGTGTGTGTGTGTGTCTGATTGTGTGACTGTGCGTGTGTGTGTGTGAGTGTGTGTGTGAGTGTGTGTGTGTGTGTGTGTGTGTGTGTGTGTCTGTGTCTGATTGTGTGTCTGTGTGAGTGTGTGTCTGTGTCTGATTGTGTGTCTGTGTGAGTGTGTGTGTGTGTGTGAGCGTGTGACTGTGTGACTGTGTCTATGTGCGTGTGTCTGTGTGTGAGTCTGTATGAGTGTGTGTCTGTGTCTGTGTGAGTGTGTGTTTCTGTGTGAGTGTGTGTTTGTGTGTGTGTGAGTGTGCATCTGTGTGAGTGTGTGTCTGTGTCTGAGTGTGTGTCTGTGCGAGTGTGTGTGTGTGTGTGTGTGAGAGTGTGTGTGTGTGTGAGTGTGTGACTGTGTGACTGTGTCTATGTGAGTGTGTGTGTGTGTGTCTGTGTGTGTGTCTGTATGAGTGTGTGTCTGTGTGTGTGTCTGTGTGAGTGTGTCTGTGTGAGTGTGTGTCTGTGTGTGTGTGTTTATGTGTGAGTGTGATTGTGTGTGTGTGTCTGTGTGAGTGTGTGCGTGTGTGTGAGTGTGTGTGAGTGTGTGTGTGTGAGTGTGTGACTGTGTGTGTGTATGTGTGTGTGTGTGTCTGTGTGATTGTTTGTGTCTGTGTGAGTGTCTGTCTGTGAGTGTGTGTCTGTGTTAGTGTGAGTGTGTATGTGTGAATGTGTGTCTCTGTGAGTGTGTGTGTGTGTCTCTGTGTGAGTATGTGTCTGTGTCTGTGTGAGTGTGTGTGAGTGTGTGTCCGTGTGAGTGTGTTTCTGTGTGAGTGTGATTGTGTGTGAGTGTGTCTGTGTGAGTGTGTGCCTGTGTGAGTGTGTGTGAGTGTGTGTGTGTGAGTGTGTGACTGTGTGTGTGTATGTGTGTGTGTGTGTCTGTGTGATTGTTTGTGTCTGTCTGAGTGTGTGTCTGTGAGTGTGTGTTTGTGTTAGTGTGAGTGTGTATGTGTGAATGTGTGTCTGTGTGAGTGTGTGTGTGAGTCTCTGTGTGAGTGTGTGTCTGTGTCTGTGTGAGTGTGTGTTTCTGTGTGAGTGTGTGTTTGTGTGTGTGTGAGTGTGTCTGTGTGAGTGTGTGTCTGTGTCTGAGTGTGTGTCTGTGCGAGTGTGTGTGTGTGAGTGTGTGAGAGTGTATGTGTGTGTGTGTGTGTGACTGTGTGACTGTGTCTATGTGAGTGTGTATGTGTGTTTGTCTGTGTGTGAGTCTGTATGAGTGTGTGTCTGTGTGTGTGTGAGTGTGTGTCTGTGTGTGTGTCTGTGTGAGTGTGTGTCTGTATGAGTGTGTGTGAGAGTGTATGTGTGTGTGTGTTTGTGTGTTTGTGAGTGTGTGTCTGTGTGAGTGTGTGTGTGTCTGAGTGTGTGTCTGTGTGAGTGTGTGTGAGTGTGTGTGTGTGTGTGAGTTTGTGTGTGAGTGTGTTTCTGAGTGTGTGACTGTTTGAGTGTGTCTGTGTGAGTGTGTATGTGTTTGTGTCTGTGTGTGTGTCTGTCTGAGTGTGTGTGTGTGTGTGCCTGTGTGAGTGTGTGTCTGTGTGAGTGTGTGTCTGTGTGAGTGTATCTCTGTGTGAGTGTGAGTGTATGTGAGTGTGTCTGTGTGTGTGTGTGTGTGTGCCTGTGTGAGTGTGTGTGAGTGTGTGTCTGTGTGAGTGTGTGTTTGTGTGTGTGTGAGTGTATGTCTGTGTGAGTGTGTGTGTGTGAGTGTGTGTCTGTGCGAGTGTGTGTGAGTGTTTGTGTGAGTGTGTGTGTGTCTCTGTGAGTGTGTGAGTGTGTGACTGTGTGAGTGTCTGTGTATGTGTTTGTGTGTATGAGTGTGTGTGTGTGAGTGTTTGTGTGAGAATGTATCTGTGTGAGTGTGTGTGAGTGTGTCTGTGTGAGTGTGTCTGTGAGATTGTGCGTCTGTGTGATTTTGAGGGTGTGTGATGGTGTCTGTGTGAGTGTCTGTGGGTGTGTCTGTGTGAGTGTGCATCTGTGTGAGTGTGTGTGTGTGTGTGTGTCTGTGTGTGTCTGTGAGTGTGTGAATGTGTGAGGTGTCTGTATGAGTGTGCATGTGTGAGTGTGTTTGCGTGTGTGTCTGAGTGTGTGACTGTGTGAGTGTGTGTGCGAGTGTCTGTGTCTGTGAGTGTGTGTCAGTGTTAGTGTGAGTGTGTATGTGTGAATGTGTGTCTGTGTGAGTGTGTGTGTCTGTATGAGTTTGTGTCTGTTTGTGTGTCTGTGTGAGTGTGTCTGTGATTGTGTGTGATTGTGTGTTTGTTTTAGTGTGTGTCTGTGTGAGTTTGAGTGTGCGTGTCTGTATGTGTGTGTGTGTGTTTGTGTGTGAGTGTGTGTCTGTGTTAGTGTGAGTGTGTATGTGTAAATGTGTGTCTGGGTGAGTGTGTGTGTGTGTCTCTGTGTGAGTGTGTGTCTGTGTGTGTGTGAGTGTGTCTGTGTGAGTGTGTGTTTGTGTGTGTGTGAGTGTGTGTCTGTGTGAGTGTATGTCTGAGCGAGTGTGTGTGTGTGAGTGTGTGAGAGTGTGTGTGGGTGTGATTGTGTGACTGTGTCTATGTGTGTGTGTATGTGTGTGTGTCTGTGTGTGTCTGTATGAGTGTGTGTCTGTGTGTGTGTGAGTGTGTGTCTGTGTGAGTGTGTGTGAGTGTGTGTCTGTGTGAGTGTGTTTCTGTGTGAGTGTGTGTCTGTGTGAGTGTGAGTGTGTGTGAGTCTGTCTGTGTGAGTGTGTGTGTGAGTGTGTGTCTGTGTGATTGTTTGTGTGAGTGTGTGTGTGTCTGTGAGCGTATTTGTGAGTGTGTGAGTGTGTGTGTGAGTATGTGTGTGTGTGTCTGAGTGTGTGACTATGTGAGTGCGTGTGTTTGTGTTTGTGTGAGTGTGTGTGTGTGTCTGAGTGTGTGACTGTGTGAGTGTGTGTGTGAGTGTGGGTGTGTGAGTGTGTGTGTGTGAGTGTGTGTCTGTGTGAGTGCGTGTCTGTGAGTGTTAGGCTCTGTTAGTGTGAGTGAGTGTGTGTGTCTGTGTGCGTGTGTGTGTGTGTCTGTGTGAGTGTGTGTGTGTCTGTGTGAGTGTGTGTTTGTATGAGTGTGTGATAATGTGCGTGTGTGTGTGAGTGTGTCTGTGTGAGTGTCTG
>JANJGN010000032.1:8832040-8839540 GCA_026770705.1 Isurus oxyrinchus | reverse complement strand
GTTTGTGTGTGAGTGTGTGACTGTGTGAGTATGTACGTGTGAGATTGTGTGTGAGTGTGTGTCTGAGTGTGTGACAGTTTGAGTGTGTCTGTGTGAGTGTGTATGTGTGTGTGTCTGTGTGAGTGTGTGTCTGTGTGAGTGTGTGTCTGTGTGAGTGTACCTCTGTGTGATTGTACCTCTGTGTGAGTGTGAGTGTATGTGACTGTGTGTGTGTGTGTGCCTCTGTGAGTGTGTGTGAGTGTGTGTCTGTGTGAGTGTGTTTGTGTTTGTGTGAGTGTGTGTCTGTGTGAGTGTGTGTGTTTGTCTGAGTGTGTATCTGTGTGAGTGTGTGTGTGTGTCTGTGAGAGTGTGAGTGTGTGGCTGTGTGAGTGTGTGTATGTGTGTATGAGTGTGTGTGTGTGAGTGTTTGTGTGAGTGTGTGTCCGTGTGAGTGTATGTGTGTGTGTGTTTGTGAAAATGTGTCTGTGTGAGTGTGTGTGAGTGTGTCTGTGTGAGTGTCTGTGTGTGAGTGTGTCTGTGAGAGTTTGCATCTGTGTGATTTTGAGGGTGTGTGATGGTGTCTGTGTGAGTGTCTGTGGGTGTGTCTGTGTGAGTGTGTGTCTGTGAGCGTGTGTATGTGAGTGTGTGTGTGCGTGTGTGTGAGTGTGTGAATGTGTGAGGTGTCTGTCTGAGTGTGCATGTGTGAGTGTGTGTGTGTGTGTGTCTGAGTGTGTGACTGTGTGAGTGTGTGAGTGTGAGTGTATGTGTCTGTGAGTGTGTGTCTGTGTTAGTGTGAGTGTGTGTGAGTGCGTCTGTGTGAGTGTGTGTGAGTGTGTGTCTGTGAGAGTGTTTGTTTGTGAGTATGTGTCTGTGTGAGAGTGTGTCTGTGTGATTGTGAGTGTGTGTGTGTCTTTCTGTATGAGTATGTGTGTGAGTGTGTGTCTGTGTGATTGTTTGTCTGTGTGAGTGTGAGTGCCTGAGTGCATATTTGTGTGTGTGTGAGTGTGTGTGTGTGTGAGTGTGTGTGTGTCTGAGTGTGTGACCGTGTGAATGTGTGTGTGAGTGTGTGTGTGTGAGTGTGTGTGTGTCAGATTGTGTGACAGTGTGAGTGTGTGTGTGAGTGTGTGTGTGTGTGTGTTTGGCAGTGTTATTGTGAGTGAGTGTGTCTGTGTGAGTGTGTGTGAGTGTGTCTGTGTGAGTGTCTGTGTGTGAGTGTGTCTGTGAGACTGTGCGTCTGTGTGATTTTGAGGGTGTTTGATGGTGTCTGTGTGAGTGTCTGTGGGTGTGTCTGTGTGAGTGCGTGTCTGTGTGAGTGTGGGTGTGTCTGTGTGTGTGAGTGTGTGTGTGTGTGTGTGTATGAATGTGTGAGGTGTCTGTGTGAGTGTGTATGCGTGAGTGTGTATGTGTGTGTGACTGAGTGTGTGACTGCGTGAGTGTGTGTGTGAGTGTCTGTGTGTGAGTGTTTGTGTGTGAGTGTGTGTCTGTGTGAGTGCGAGTCTGTGAGTGTTAGGCTCTGTTAGTGTGAGTGAGTGTGAGTGTGTCTGTGTGCATGTGTGTGAGTGTGTGTGTGTGTGTGTTGTCTGTGTCAGTGTGAGTCATTGTGAGTGTGTCTGTGTGAGTGTGTGTGTGTGTGTGAGTGTGTGTTTGTATGATTGTGTGTCTATGTGTGTGTGTGTGTGAGTGTGTGTGTGTGAGTGTCTGACTGTGTGAGTGTGTTTGTGTGTGTGTATGAGTGTGTGTCTGTGTGAGTGTGTGTCTGTGAGCGTGTGTCTGTGTCAGTGTGAGTCATTGTGAGTGTGTCTGTGTGAGTGTGTGTGTGAGTGTGTGTCTGTGTGAGTGTGTGTGTGTGTCTCTGTGTGAGTGTGTGTCTGTGTCTGTGTGAGTGTGTGTGAGAGTGTATGTGTGAGTGTGTGTTTGTGTGTTGTGTGTGTGTGTCTGTGCGAGTGTGTGTGAGTGTGTTTGTGTGTGTGTGAGTGTGTGTGTGTGTGAGTGTGTGACTGTGTGAGTGTGTACGTGTGAGTTTGTGTGTGAGTGTGTGTCTGAGTGTGTGACTCTTTGAGTGTGTCTGTGTGAGTGTGTATGTGTTTGTGTCTGTGTGTGTGTCTGTATGAGTGTGTGTCTGTGTGTGTGTCTGTGTGAGTGTGTGTCCGTGAGTGTGTGTCTGTGTTTGTGTGAGTGTGTAAGTGTGAATGTGTGTCTGTGTGAGTGTGTGTCTGTTTGTGTGTCTGTGTGAGTGTGTCTGTGATTGTGTGTGATTGTGTGTCTGTTTTAGTGTGTGTCTGTGTGAGTTTGAGTGTGTTTGTCTGTATGTGTGAGTGTGTGTTTGTGTGTGAGTGTGAGTGTTTGTTTGTGTGAGTGTGTGTGTGTGTGTGTCTGTGTGAGTGTGTGTCTGTGTGAGTTTGAGTGTGTGTGTCTGTATGTTTGAGTGTCTGTGTGTGTGTGAGTGTGTGTCTGTGTGATTGTGTCTCTGTGTGAGTGTGTGTGTGTGTGAGTGTGTGACGGTGAGTGTGTTTCTGTGTGTATGTGTGTATGAGTGTGTGTGTGTGAGTGTTTGTCTGAGTGTGTGACTGTTTGAGTGTGTCTATGTGAGTGTGTATGTGTGTGTGTCTGTGTGTGTCGGTATGAGTGTTTGTCTGTGTGTGTGTCTGTGTGAGTGTGTGTCTGTGGGAGTGTGTGTGAGTGTGTGTCTTTGTGAGTGTGTTTCTGTGTGTGTGTCTATGTGAGTGTGTATGTGTGTGTGTGTGTCTGTTTGAGTGTGTGACTGTGTGAGTGTGTGTGTGAGTGTCTGTGTCTGAGTGTGTGTGTGAGAGTGTGTGTCTGTGTGAGTGCGTGTCTGTGAGTGTTAGGCTCTGTTAGTGTGAGTGAGTGTGTGTGTCTATGTGCGTGTGTGTGTGTGTCTGTGTGAGTGTGTGAGTGTGTGTTTGTATGAGTGTGTGATAATGTGCGTGTGTGTGTGAGTGTGTCTGTGTGAGTGTCTGACTGTGTGAGTGTGTTTGTGTGTGTGTATGAGTGTGTGTCTGTGAGTGTGTGTCTGTGAGTGTGTGTCTGTGTGAGTGTGAGTCATTGTGAGTGTGTCTGTGTGAGTGTGTGTGTGAGTGTGTGTCTGTGTGAGTGTGTGTGTGTGTCTCTGTGTGAGTGTGTGTCTGTGTCTGTGTCTGTGTGAGTGTGTGTGAGAGTGTATGTGTGAGTGTGTGTTTGTGTGTTTGTGAGTGTGTGTCTGTGTGAGTGTGTGTGTGTCTGAGTGTGTGTCTGTGCGAGTGTGTGTGAGTGTGTGTATGTGTGTGTGTGTGAGTGTGTGACTGTGTGAGTGTGCATGTGTGAGTTCGTGTGTGAGTGTGTGTCTGAGTGTGTGACTGTTTGAGTGTGTCTGTGTGAGTGTGTATGTGTTTGTGTCTGTGTGTGTGTCTGTATGAGTGTGTGTCTGTGTGTGTGCCTGTGTGAGTGTGTGTCTGTGTGAGTGTGTGTCTGTGTTTGTGTGAGTGTGTAAGTGTGAATGTGTGTCTGTGTGAGTGTGTGTGTGTGTGTGTGTCTCTATTTGAGTGTGTGTCTGTGTCTGTGTGAGTGTGTGTGTCTGAGTGATTGTCTGTGCGAGTGTGTGTGAGTGTGTGTGTCTGTGAGTGTGTGTGTGTGTGAGTGTGTGACTGTGTGAGTGTGTCTATGTGAGTGTGTACATGTGTGTGTGTGTCTGTTAGCCTGTGTGACTGCTTGAGTGTGAGTGTGTGAGTGTGTATGTGTGTGTGTCTGTGTATGTGTCTGTATCAGTGTATGTCTGTATGTGTGTCTGTGTGTGAGTGAGTCTGTGTGAGTCTGTTTCTGTGTGAGTGTGAGTCTGTGTGAGTGTGTCTATGTGAGTGTGTGCCTGTGTGAGTGTGTGTCTGTGTGTGTGTGTCTGTGTGAGTTTGAGTGTGTGAGTCTGTCTGTGTGAGTGTGTGTGTGAGTGTGTTTCTGTGTGATTGTTTGTCTGTGTGAAAGTGTGTGTCTGAGTGCGTATGTGTGTGTGTGTGTGTGAGTGTGTGTGTGTGTGAGTGTGTGACTGTGTAAGTGTGTTTCTGTGTGTATGTGTGTATGAGTGTGTGTGTGTGAGTGTTTGTGTGAGTGTGTGTCTGTGTGAGTGTGTGTGTGTGAGTGTGTGTTTGTGAGAGTGTCTGTGTGTGTGTGTGCGTGAGTGTGTCTGTGTGGAGTGATTGCGAGTGAGTGTGTCTGTGTGAGTGTGCATCTGTGTGAGTGTGAGGGTGTGTGATGGTGTCTGTGTGAGTGTCTGTGGTTGTGACTGTGTGAGTGTGCGTCTGTGTGAATGTGTGTGCATGAGTGTGTGTGAGTGTGTGTGTGTGTTTGTGTGTGTGTGTGAGTGTGTGAAAGTGTGAGGAGTCTGTGTGAGTGTATATGTGTGAGTGCTGGTGTGTATGTGTGTCTGAGTGTATGACTGTGTGTGTATGTGTGCGCGATGTGTGTGTGTGGGTGTGTGTGTGAGTGTGTGAATGTGTGAGGTGTCTGTGTGAGTGTATATGTGTGAGTGATTGTGTGTGTGTGTGTCTGTGTGAGCGTGTGTCTGTGAGTGTGAGTCTGTGTTAGTGTGAGTGTGTGTGAGTGTGCCTGTGTGTGTGAGTGTGTGTCTGTGTGAGTTTGTGTGTGTGTCTGTGAGTGTGTGAGTGTTTGACTGTGTGAGTGTGTGTGTGTGTGTGTGTGTATGTGTATGAATGTGTGTGTGTGAGTGTTTGTGTGAGTGTGTGTCTGTGTGAGTGTGTGTGTGTGCGTGTGTGTTTGTGAGAATGTGTCTGTGTGAGAGTGTGTGAGTGGGTCTGTGTGAGTGTCTGTGTATGAGTGTGTCAGTGAGAGTGTGCGTCTGTGTGATTTTGAGGGTGTGTGATGGTGTCTGTGTGAGTGTCTGTGGGTGTGTCTGTGTGAGTGTGTGTCTGTGTGAGTGTGTGTGTGTGAGTGTGTGTGTGTGTGTCTGAGTGTGTGACTGTGAGTGCGTGTGTGTGTCAATGTGTGTGTCTGTGAGTGTGTTTCTGTGTTTGTGTCAGTGTGTGTGAGTGTGTCTGTCTGAGTTTTTGTGTGAGTGCGTGTCTGTGTGTGTGTGAGTGTCTGTGTGAGTGTGTGTGTGTGTGAGTGTGTGAGTGTCTGTGTTTGTGAGTGTGTGTGTGTGTGTGTCTGTTTGAGCGTGTGTCTGTGTGAGTGTGTGTCTGTGAGTGTGTGTCTGTGTTTGTGTGAGTGTGTAAGTGTGAATGTGTGTCTGTGTGAGTGTGTGTGTGTGTGTGTGTGTGTCTCTATGTGAGTGTGTGTCTGTGTCTGTGTGAGTGTGTGTGTCTGAGTGTGTGTCTATGTGAGTGTATGTGTCTGAGTGTGTGTGTGTGAGTGTGGGACTGTGTGAGTGTCTATGTGAGTGTGTATGTGTGAGTGTCTCTGTGTGTGGCTGAGTGTGTGACTTTGCAATTGTGTGAGTGTGTAAGTGTGAGTCTGTATGTGTGTGAGCTTGTGTGTGTGTCTGTATGAGTGTGTGTCTGTATGTTTCGGTGTGAGTCTGTGTCTGTGTAAGTGTGTCTCTGTGTGAGTGTGTGTGGGTGTATCTGTGTGAGTGTGAGGGTGTGTGATGGTGTTTGTGTGAGTGTCTGTGTGTGTGTCTGTGTGAGTGCGTGTCTGTGTGAGTGTATGTGTGCGAGTGTGTGATTGTGTGAGGTGTGTGTGAGTGTGTATGTGTGAGTGTGTGTCTGTGAGTGTGTGTCTGTGTTAGTGTGAGTGTGTGTGAATCTGTCTGTGTTTGTGTGAGTGTGTGTCTGTGTGAGTGTGTGCGTGTGAGTGTGTGTGTGTGAGAGTGTGTCTGTGAGTGTGTTGGAGTGTGTCTGTGTGAGTGACTGTGTGAGAGTGTGTCTGTGTGAGTGTGCGTCTGTATGTGAGGGTGTGTGATGGTGACTGTGTGTGTGTTTGTGTGAGTGTGTGTCTGTGTGAGTGTGTGCGTGTGAGTGTATGTGTGTGAGAGTGTGTCTGTGAGTGTGTTGGAGTGTGTCTGTGTGAGTGACTGTGTGAGAGTGTGTCTGTGTGAGTGTGCGTCTGTATGTGAGGGTGTGTGATGGTGACTGTGTGTGTCGGTGGGTGTTTCTGTGTGAGTGTGTGTGTGTGTGTGTGCGTGTGTGTGTGTGCGAGTGTATGAATGTGTGAGGTGTCTGTGTGAGTGTATATGTGTGAGTGTTTGTGTGTGTGTGTGTCTGAGTGTTTGACTGTGTGAGTGTGTGTGTGTGAGTGTGTGTGTGTGAGAATGTGTCTGTGTGTGAGTGTGTCTGTGTGAGTGTCTGTGTGTGAGAGTGTCTGTGAGAGTGTGCATCTGTGTGATTTTGAGGGTGTGTGATGGTGTCTGTGTGAGTGTCTGTGGGTGTGTCTGATTGAGTGTGTGTCTGTGTGAGTGTGTGTGTGTGAGTGTGTGTGAGAGTGTCTGTGTGTGTGTGTGAGTGTGTGAATGTGTGAGGTGTCTGTGTGAGTGTGCATGTGTGACAGTATGTGTGTGTGTCTGAGTGTGTGACTGTGTGAGTGTGTGTGTGAGTGTGTGTCTGTGTGAGTGTGTGTCTGTGAGTGTGTGTCTGTGTTAGTGTGAGTGTGTGTGTGTGTCTGTGTGAGTGTGTCTGTGTGAGTGTTTGTCTGTGTGAATGTGTGTGTCTGAGTGGTAATGAGTGCGTGTGTGAGTGTGTGCCTGATGAGTGTCTGTCTGTGTGAGTGTGTGTGTGTGAGTGTGTGTGAGTGTGTGTGTGTGTGTGAGTGTATGAATGTGTGAGGTGTCTGTGTAAGTGTGTATGCGTGAGTGTGTGTGTGTGGGTGTGTCTGTGTGTGTGTCTGTATGAGTGTGTGTCTGTGTGTGTGTCTGCATGAGTGTGTGTGTGTGTGAGTGTGTGTCTGTGTGAGTGTATCTCTGTGTGAGTGTGAGTGTATGTGAGTGTGTCTGTGTGTGTGTGCCTGTGTGAGTGTGTGTGAGTGTGTGTCTGTGTGAGTGTGTGTTTGTGTGTGTGTGAATGTGTGTCTGTGTGAGTGTGTGTGTGTGTGTGTGTGTCTGAGTGTGTGTCTGTGCGAGTGTGTATGAGTGTTTGTGTGAGTGTGTGAGTGTGTCTGTGAGATGTGTGAGTGTGTGACTGTGTGAGTGTCTGTGTAAGGGTGTGTCTGTGTGAGTGTGTGTGTGTGTGTGTGTGTGTTTGTGAGAATGTGTCTGTGTGAGTGTGTGTGAGTGTGTCTGTGTGAGTGTCTGTGTCCGAGTGTGTCTGTGAGAGTGTGCATCTGTGTGATTTTGAGGGTGTGTGATGATGTCTGTGTGAGTGTCTGTGGGTGTGTCTGTGTGAGTGTGCGTCTGTGTGAGTGTGTGAGTGTTTGTGTGTGTGTGTGTGTGTGTGTGTGTGTGTGAGTGTGTGAATGTGTGAGGTGTCTGTATGAGTGTGCATGTGTGAGTGTGTGTCTGAGTGTATGACTGTGTGAGTGTGTGCGTGTGAGTGTGTGTGTCTGTGAGTGTGTGTCTGTGTTAGTGTGAGTGTGTGTGAATGTGTC
>JANJGN010000032.1:8767040-8822040 GCA_026770705.1 Isurus oxyrinchus | reverse complement strand
TGTGGGTGTGTCTGATTGAGTGTGTGTCTGTGTGAGTGTGTGTGTGTGAGTGTGTGTGAGAGTGTCTGTGTGTGTGTGTGAGTGTGTGAATGTGTGAGGTGTCTGTGTGAATGTGCATGTGTGACAGTATGTGTGTGTGTCTGAGTGTCTGTCTGTGTGAGTGTGTGTCTGTGAGTGTGTGTCTGTGTTAGTGTGAGTGTGTGTGAGTGTGTGTGTGTGAGTGTGTCTGTGTGAGTGTTTGTGTGAATGTGTGTGTCTGAGTGGTAATGAGTGCGTGTGTGAGTGTGTGCCTGATGAGTGTCTGTCTGTGTGAGTGTGTGTGTGTGAGTGTGTGTGAGTGTGTGTGTGTGTCTGTGAGTGTATGAATGTGTGAGGTCTCTGTGTAAGTGTGTATGCGTGAGTGTGTCTGTGTGTGTGTGTGTCTGTGTGTGTGTCTGTCTGAGTGTGTGTCTGTGTGTGTGTCTGCATGAGTGTGTGTGTGTGTGAGTGTGTGTCTGTGTGAGTGTATCTCTGTGTGAGTGTGAGTGTATGTGAGTGTGTCTGTGTGTGTGTGCCTGTGTGAGTGTGTGTGAGTGTGTGTCTGTGTGAGTGTGTGTTTGTGTGTGTGTGAATGTGTGTCTGTGTGAGTGTGTGTTTGTCGGTGAGTGTGTGTCTGAGAGAGTGTGTGTGGGAGAATGTGTGGGGGAGAGTTTGTGTGGGAGAATGTCTGTGGGAGAGTGTGGATGGGAGAGTGTGTGTGGGAGTTTGTGTGGGAGAGTGTGTGTGGGTGTGTGTGTGTGGGAGAGTGTGTGCGAGAGTGTGTGTGTGGGAGAGAGCGTGTGGGAGAGTTTTCGTGGGAGAGTGTGCGTGGGAGAGTGTGTGTGGGAGAGTATGTGTGGGAGAGTGAGTGTGGGAGAGTTTGCTTTTGAGAGTGTGTGTGGGAGAGTGTGTGTGTGAGAGTGTGTGAGGGAGGGTATGTAAGGGACAGTGTTTATGGGAGTTTGCGTGTGGGAGATTGTATGCGAGAGTGAGTGTGTGGGAGAGTGTGTGTGGGAGAGTGTGTGGGAGATTGTGTGGCAGAGTGTGTGTGGCAGAGTGTGTGTGGGAGAGTGTGTGGGAGATTGTGTGGCAGAGTGTGTGTGGCAGAGTGTGTGTGGGAGAGTGTGTGTCGGGGAGTGTGTGTGTGAGAGTGTGTGTGGGAGAGTTTGTGTGGGAGAGTGTCTGTGGGACAGTGTGGATGGGAGAGTGTGTGTGGGAGTTTGTGTGGGATAATGTGTGTGAGAGTGTGTGAGGGAGAGAATGTGTGGGAGAGTCTGTGTGGGAGAGTCTCTGTGGCAGAGTGTTTGTGTGACAGTGTGTGAGGGAGAGTATGTGTGGGAGAGTGTGTGTGGGAGAATGTGTGTGGTATTGTGTGAGTGGGAGAGAGTGTGTGTTAGAGTGTGTTGTGGGTGTGTGTGTGTGGGAGAGTGTGTGTGGGAGAGTGTGTGTTAGAGTGTGTTGTGGGTGTGTGTGTGTGGGAGAGTGTGTGTGGGAGAGTGTGTGTGGGAGAGTGTGTGTGGGAGAGTGTGTGTGTGAGAGTGGGTATGGGAGAGTGTGTGTGGGAGAGTGTGTGTGGGAGAGTGTTGTGGTATTTTGTGTGTGGGAGAGTGTGTGTGTGTGAGTGTGTGTGTGGGAGAGTATGTGTGGGAGAGTGTGTGTGGGAGAGTGTGTGTGGGTGAGAGTGTGTGTGGGAGAGTTTGTGTGGGAGAGTGTTGTGGTATTTTGTGTGTGGGAGAGAGTATGTGTTAGAGTGTGTTGTGGGAGAGACTGTGTGGCGGAGTGTATGTGTGGGAGAGTATGTGTGGGAGAGTGTGCGTGAGCGAGTGTGTGTGGCAGAGTGTGTGGTTGAGTCTGTGTGGGAGCGCATGTGGGAGAGCGTTTGTGTGAGAGATTGTGGGAGAGTGTGTGTGGGAGTGTCTGTGGACGAGTGTGTGTGGGAGAGTGTGAGTGGGAATGTGTGCGTGGGAGAGTGTGTGTGGGAGATGGTGTGGGAGTGTGTGTGTGTGGGAGAGTTTGTGAGGGAGAGTGGGTGTGGGAGAGTGTGTGTGGGACAGTGTATGAGGGAGAATGTGTGGGAGAGTGTCTGTGGGAGTGTTTGAGGGAGAGTCTGTGTGGGCAAGTGTGTGTGGGAGGATGTGTGAGGGAGAGTGTGCAAGGGAGAGTGAGTGAGTGAAAGTTTGTGGGAGAATGTGTGTGTGAGTGCGTGTGAGGGAGAGTGTGTGTGGGAGAGTGTGTGCGGGAGAGTGTGTGTGGAGAATGTGTGGGGGAGAGTGTGTCTGTGAGAGTGTGTGAGGGAGAGTATGTGTGGGAGATTGTGTGTGTGGGAGAGTGTATGTGGGAGAGTGTGTGCGGGAGTGTGTCTGTGGGAGATTGTGTGGCAGAGTGTGTGTGGGTGAGTGTGTGTGCGAGAGTGTGTGTGTGGGAGAGTGTATGTGGGAGAGTGTGTGCAGGAGTGTGTCTGTGGGAGATTGTGTGGCAGAGTGTGTGTGGGAGAGTGTGTGTGGGTGAGTGTGTGTGTGAGAGAGTGTGTGTGGGAGAGTGTGTGTGGGAGAGTTTGTGTGGGAGAGTGTCTGTGGGAGAGTGTGGATGGGAGAGTGTGTGTGGGAGTTTGTGTGAGAGAGTGTGTGTGGGAGTTTGTGTGGGAGAGTCTGTGTGGGAGTGTGTGTGTGGGAGAATGTGTGGGAGAGTGTGTGTCGGAGAGATGTGTGGGAGATTGTGTGTGGGTGAGTGTGTGTGTGAGAGAGTGTGTGTGGGAGAGTTTACGTGGGAGAGTGTGCGTGGGAGAGTGTGTGTGGGAGAGTGTTTGTGGGAGAGTGTGCATTTGAGAGTGTGTGAGGGAGAGTATGTGTGGGAGAGTGAGTGTGGGAGAGATTGTTTTTGAGAGTGTGTGTGGGAGAGTGTGTGTGTGAGAGTGTGTGAGGGAGGCTATGTAAGGGAAAGTGTTTGTGGGAGTGTGTGTGTGGGAGATTGTGTGCGAGAGTGAGTGTGTCGGAGAGTGTGTGTGGGAGAGTGTGTGATGGAGAGTATGTGTGGGCGAGTGTGTGTGGGAGAGTGTGTGTGTGAGAGGTTGTGAGGGAGAGTATGTGTGGGAGAGTGTGTGTGGGAGAGTTTGTGTGTGAGGGAGAGTGTGTGTGTTGGAGAGTGTGTGTGGGAGAGTGTGTGGGAGAGTGTGTGTGGGAGAGTGTGTGTGTGAGAGTGTGTGTGGGAGAGTGTGTGTGGGAGGGTGTGTGTGGGATAGTTTGTCTGTGAGAGTGTGTGTGGGAGAGTGTGTGTGGGAGGGTGTGTGTGGGAGGGTGTGTGTGGGATAGTTTGTCTGTGAGAGTGTGTGTGGGAGAGTTTGTTTGTTGGAGAGTGTGTGTGTGACAGTGTGTGAGGGAGAGAATGTGTGGGAGAGTGTGTGTGGGAGAGTGTCTGTGGCAGAGTGTTTGTGTGAGAGTGTGTGAGGGAGAGTATGTGTGGGAGACTGTGTGTGGGAGTGTGTGTGTGGCGGAGTGTATGTGTGGGAGAGTGTGTGTGGGAGTGTGTGCGTGAGCGAGTGTGTGTGGCAGAGTGTGTGGTTGAGTCTGTGTGGGAGAGTATGTGGGAGAGCATTTGTGTGAGAGTTTGTGGGAGAGTGTGTGTGGGAGTGTGTGTGGGAGATTGTGTGGGAGAGTGTGTGTGTATGAGAATGTGTGAGGGAGAGTGTGTGTGGGAGATTGTGCGTGGGAGACTGTATGAGGGAGAATG
Source organism: Isurus oxyrinchus (assembly GCA_026770705.1). Lineage (NCBI taxonomy): Eukaryota > Metazoa > Chordata > Chondrichthyes > Lamniformes > Lamnidae > Isurus > Isurus oxyrinchus. Next base: position 8,818,296 of record JANJGN010000032.1, on the reverse strand, counting down.
TGTGGGAGAGTGTCTGTGGGAGAGTGTATGAGGGAGAATGTGTGGGAGAGTGTGTGTCGGAGAGATGTGTGGGAGATTGTGTGTGGGTGAGTGTGTGTGTGAGAGAGTGTGTGTGGGAGAGTGTGTCTGGGAGAGTGTGTGTGGGAGAGTGTCTGTGGGAGAGTGTCGGTGGGAGAGTGTGTGTGGGAGTTTGTGTGGGAGAGTGTTTGTGGGGGTGTGAGTGTGAGAGAGTGTGTGCGAGAGTGTGTGTGTGGGAGAATGTGTGTGGGAGATTTTGCGTGGGAGAGTGTGCGTGAGAGAGTGTTTTTGGTAGAGTGTGTGTGGGAGAATGTGCGTTTGAGTGTGTGTGAGGGAGAGTGTGTGTGTGAGAGTGTGTGAGGGAGGCTATGTAAGGGACAGTGTTTATGGGAGTTTGCGTGTGGGAGATTGTGTGCGAGAGTGAGTGTGTGGGAGAGTGTGTGTGGGAGAGTGTGTGATGGAGAGTATGTGTGGGCGAGTGTGTGTGCGAGAGTGTGTGTGTGAGAGTGTGTGAGGGAGAGTATGTGTGGGAGAGTGGGTGTGTGAGAGTGTGCGAGGGAGAGTATGTGTGGGAGACTGTGTGGGAGAGTGTGTGTGTGAGTGTGTGGGAGAGTGTGTGTGTGAGAGTGTGTGAGGGAGAGTATGAGTGGGAGAGTGTGTGTGGGTGAGTGTATGTGTGAGAGTGTGTGAGGGAGAGTGTGTGCGGGGGAGTGTGTGTGGGTGAGTGTATATGTGAGAGCGTGTGAGGGAGAGTATGTGTGGAGAATGTGTGGGGGAGAGTGTGTCTGTGAGAGTGTGTGAGGGAGAGTATGTGTGGGAGATTGTGTGTGTGCGAGAGTGTGTGTGTGGGAGAGTGTGTGTGGGAGAGTGTGTGTGGGAGAGTGTGTGTGGGAGAGTGTCTGTGGGAGATTGTGTGGCAGAGTGTGTGTGGGAGAGTGTGTGTCGGTGAGTGTGTGTGTGGGAGAGTGTGTGTGGGAGAGTGTGTGTGGGAGAGTTTGTGTGGGAGAGTGTCTGTGGGAGAGTGTGGATGGGAGAGTGTGTGTGGGAGTTTGTGTGGGATAGTGTGTGTGGGAGAGTGTCGTGGTATTGTGTGTGTTGGAGAGAGTATGTGTTAGAGTGTGTTGTGGGAGAGTGTGTGTGGCGGAGTGTATGTGTGGGAGTGTGTGTGTGGGAGAGTGTGCGTGAGCGAGTGTGTGTGGCAGAGTGTGTGGTTGAGTCTGTGTGGGAGAGTATGTGGGAGAGCGTTTGTGTGAGAGATTGTGGGAGAGTGTGTGTGGGAGTGTGTGTGGGAGAGTGTGTGTGGGAGAGTGTGTGTGGGAGAGTGTGTGTGGGAATGTGTGCGTGGGAGAGTGTGTGTGGGAGAGTGTGTGGGAGATTGTGTGGCAGAGTGTGTGTGGCAGAGTGTGTGTGGGAGAGTGTGTGTCGGGGAGTGTGTGTGTGAGAGTGTGTGTGGGAGAGTTTGTGTGGGAGAGTGTCTGTGGGACAGTGTGGATGGGAGAGTGTGTGTGGGAGTTTGTGTGGGATAGTGTGTGTGAGAGTGTGTGAGGGAGAGAATGTGTGGGAGAGTCTGTGTGGGAGAGTCTCTGTGGCAGAGTGTTTGTGTGACAGTGTGTGAGGGAGAGTATGTGTGGGAGAGTGTGTGTGGGAGAATGTGTGTGGTATTGTGTGAGTGGGAGAGAGTGTGTGTTAGAGTGTGTTGTGGGTGTGTGTGTGTGGGAGAGTGTGTGTGGGAGAGTGTGTGTGGGAGAGTGTGTGTGTGAGAGTGGGTATGGGAGAGTGTGTGTGGGAGAGTGTGTGTGGGAGAGTGTTGTGGTATTTTGTGTGTGGGAGAGTGTGTGTGTGTGAGTGTGTGTGTGGGAGAGTATGTGTGGGAGAGTGTGTGTGGGAGAGTGTGTGTGGGTGAGAGTGTGTGTGGGAGAGTTTGTGTGGGAGAGTGTTGTGGTATTTTGTGTGTGGGAGAGAGTATGTGTTAGAGTGTGTTGTGGGAGAGTCTGTGTGGCGGAGTGTATGTGTGGGAGAGTATGTGTGGGAGAGTGTGCGTGAGCGAGTGTGTGTGGCAGAGTGTGTGGTTGAGTCTGTGTGGGAGCGCATGTGGGAGAGCGTTTGTGTGAGAGATTGTGGGAGAGTGTGTGTGGGAGTGTCTGTGGACGAGTGTGTGTGGGAGAGTGTGAGTGGGAATGTGTGCGTGGGAGAGTGTGTGTGGGAGATGGTGTGGGAGTGTGTGTGTTTGGGAGAGTTTGTGAGGGAGAGTGGGTGTGGGAGAGTGTGTGTGGGACAGTGTATGAGGGAGAATGTGTGGGAGAGTGTGTGTGGGAGTGTTTGAGGGAGAGTCTGTGTGGGCAAGTGTGTGTGGGAGGATGTGTGAGGGAGAGTGTGCAAGGGAGAGTGAGTGAGTGAAAGTTTGTGGGAGAATGTGTGTGTGAGTGCGTGTGAGGGAGAGTGTGTGTGGGAGAGTGTGTGCGGGAGAGTGTGTGTGGAGAATGTGTGGGGGAGAGTGTGTCTGTGAGAGTGTGTGAGGGAGAGTATGTGTGGGAGATTGTGTGTGTGGGAGAGTGTATGTGGGAGAGTGTGTGCGGGACTGTGTCTGTGGGAGATTGTGTGGCAGAGTGTGTGTGGGTGAGTGTGTGTGCGAGAGTGTGTGTGTGGGAGAGTGTATGTGGGAGAGTGTGTGCGGGAGTGTGTCTGTGGGAGATTGTGTGGCAGAGTGTGTGTGGGAGAGTGTGTGTGGGTGAGTGTGTGTGTGAGAGAGTGTGTGTGGGAGAGTGTGTGTGGGAGAGTTTGTGTGGGAGAGTGTCTGTGGGAGAGTGTGGATGGGAGAGTGTGTGTGGGAGTTTGTGTGAGAGAGTGTGTGTGGGAGTTTGTGTGGGAGAGTCTGTGTGGGAGTGTGTGTGTGGGAGAATGTGTGGGAGAGTGTGTGTCGGAGAGATGTGTGGGAGATTGTGTGTGGGTGAGTGTGTGTGTGAGAGAGTGTGTGTGGGAGAGTTTACGTGGGAGAGTGTGCGTGGGAGAGTGTGTGTGGGAGAGTGTTTGTGGGAGAGTGTGCATTTGAGAGTGTGTGAGGGAGAGTATGTGTGGGAGAGTGAGTGTGGGAGAGATTGTTTTTGAGAGTGTGTGTGGGAGAGTGTGTGTGTGAGAGTGTGTGAGGGAGGCTATGTAAGGGAAAGTGTTTGTGGGAGTGTGTGTGTGGGAGATTGTGTGCGAGAGTGAGTGTGTCGGAGAGTGTGTGTGGGAGAGTGTGTGATGGAGAGTATGTGTGGGCGAGTGTGTGTGGGAGAGTGTGTGTGTGAGAGGTTGTGAGGGAGAGTATGTGTGGGAGAGTGTGTGTGGGAGAGTTTGTGTGTGAGAAGTGTGTGAGGGAGAGTGTGTGTGTTGGAGAGTGTGTGTGGGAGAGTGTGTGGGAGAGTGTGTGTGGGAGAGTGTGTGTGTGAGAGTGTGTGTGGGAGAGTGTGTGTGGGAGGGTGTGTGTGGGATAGTTTGTCTGTGAGAGTGTGTGTGGGAGAGTGTGTGTGGGAGGGTGTGTGTGGGAGGGTGTGTGTGGGATAGTTTGTCTGTGAGAGTGTGTGTGGGAGAGTTTGTTTGTTGGAGAGTGTGTGTGTGACAGTGTGTGAGGGAGAGAATGTGTGGGAGAGTGTGTGTGGGAGAGTGTCTGTGGCAGAGTGTTTGTGTGAGAGTGTGTGAGGGAGAGTATGTGTGGGAGACTGTGTGTGGGAGTGTGTGTGTGGCGGAGTGTATGTGTGGGAGAGTGTGTGTGGGAGTGTGTGCGTGAGCGAGTGTGTGTGGCAGAGTGTGTGGTTGAGTCTGTGTGGGAGAGTATGTGGGAGAGCGTTTGTGTGAGAGTTTGTGGGAGAGTGTGTGTGGGAGTGTGTGTGGGAGATTGTGTGGGAGAGTGTGTGTGTATGAGAATGTGTGAGGGAGAGTGTGTGTGGGAGATTGTGCGTGGGAGAGTGTATGAGGGAGAATGTGTGGGAGAGTGTCTGTGGGAGAGTGTATGAGGGAGAATGTGTGGGAGAGTGTGTGTCGGAGAGATGTGTGGGAGATTGTGTGTGGGTGAGTGTGTGTGTGAGAGAGTGTGTGTGGGAGAGTGTGTCTGGGAGAGTGTGTGTGGGAGAGTGTCTGTGGGAGAGTGTCGGTGAGAGAGTGTGTGTGGGAGTTTGTGTGGGAGAGTGTTTGTGGGGGTGTGAGTGTGAGAGAGTGTGTGCGAGAGTGTGTGTGTGGGAGAATGTGTGTGGGAGATTTTGCGTGGGAGAGTGTGCGTGAGAGAGTGTTTTTGGTAGAGTGTGTGTGGGAGAGTGTGCGTTTGAGTGTGTGTGAGGGAGAGTGTGTGTGTGAGAGTGTGTGAGGGAGGGTATGTAAGGGACAGTGTTTATGGGAGTTTGCGTGTGGGAGATTGTGTGCGAGAGTGAGTGTGTGGGAGAGTGTGTGTGGGAGAGTGTGTGATGGAGAGTATGTGTGGGCGAGTGTGTGTGCGAGAGTGTGTGTGTGAGAGTGTGTGAGGGAGAGTATGTGTGGGAGAGTGGGTGTGTGAGAGTGTGCGAGGGAGAGTATGTGTGGGAGACTGTGTGGGAGAGTGTGTGTGTGAGTGTGTGGGAGAGTGTGTGTGTGAGAGTGTGTGAGGGAGAGTATGAGTGGGAGAGTGTGTGTGGGTGAGTGTATGTGTGAGAGTGTGTGAGGGAGAGTGTGTGCGGGGGAGTGTGTGTGGGTGAGTGTATATGTGAGAGCGTGTGAGGGAGAGTATGTGTGGAGAATGTGTGGGGGAGAGTGTGTCTGTGAGAGTGTGTGAGGGAGAGTATGTGTGGGAGATTGTGTGTGTGCGAGAGTGTGTGTGTGGGAGAGTGTGTGTGGGAGAGTGTGTGTGAGAGAGTGTGTGTGGGAAAGTGTCTGTGGGAGATTGTGTGGCAGAGTGTGTGTGGGAGAGTGTGTGTCGGTGAGTGTGTGTGTGGGAGAGTGTGTGTGGGAGAGTGTGTGTGGGAGAGTTTGTGTGGGAGAGTGTCTGTGGGAGAGTGTGGATGGGAGAGTGTGTGTGGGAGTTTGTGTGGGATAGTGTGTGTGGGAGAGTGTCGTGGTATTGTGTGTGTTGGAGAGAGTATGTGTTAGAGTGTGTTGTGGGAGAGTGTGTGTGGCGGAGTGTATGTGTGGGAGTGTGTGTGTGGGAGAGTGTGCGTGAGCGAGTGTGTGTGGCAGAGTGTGTGGTTGAGTCTGTGTGGGAGAGTATGTGGGAGAGCGTTTGTGTGAGAGATTGTGGGAGAGTGTGTGTGGGAGTGTGTGTGGGAGAGTGTGTGTGGGAGAGTGTGTGTGGGAGAGTGTGTGTGGGAATGTGTGCGTGGGAGAGTGTGTGTGGGAGAGTGTGTGGGAGATTGTGTGGCAGAGTGTGTGTGGCAGAGTGTGTGTGGGAGAGTGTGTGTCGGGGAGTGTGTGTGTGAGAGTGTGTGTGGGAGAGTTTGTGTGGGAGAGTGTCTGTGGGACAGTGTGGATGGGAGAGTGTGTGTGGGAGTTTGTGTGGGATAGTGTGTGTGAGAGTGTGTGAGGGAGAGAATGTGTGGGAGAGTCTGTGTGGGAGAGTGTGTGTGGGAGAGTGTGTGTGGGTGAGAGTGTGTGTGGGAGAGTTTGTGTGGGAGAGTGTTGTGGTATTTTGTGTGTGGGAGAGAGTATGTGTTAGAGTGTGTTGTGGGAGAGTCTGTGTGGCGGAGTGTATGTGTGGGAGAGTATGTGTGGGAGAGTGTGCGTGAGCGAGTGTGTGTGGCAGAGTGTGTGGTTGAGTCTGTGTGGGAGCGCATGTGGGAGAGCGTTTGTGTGAGAGATTGTGGGAGAGTGTGTGTGGGAGTGTCTGTGGACGAGTGTGTGTGGGAGAGTGTGAGTGGGAATGTGTGCGTGGGAGAGTGTGTGTGGGAGATGGTGTGGGAGTGTGTGTGTTTGGGAGAGTTTGTGAGGGAGAGTGGGTGTGGGAGAGTGTGTGTGGGACAGTGTATGAGGGAGAATGTGTGGGAGAGTGTGTGTGGGAGTGTTTGAGGGAGAGTCTGTGTGGGCAAGTGTGTGTGGGAGGATGTGTGAGGGAGAGTGTGCAAGGGAGAGTGAGTGAGTGAAAGTTTGTGGGAGAATGTGTGTGTGAGTGCGTGTGAGGGAGAGTGTGTGTGGGAGAGTGTGTGCGGGAGAGTGTGTGTGGAGAATGTGTGGGGGAGAGTGTGTCTGTGAGAGTGTGTGAGGGAGAGTATGTGTGGGAGATTGTGTGTGTGCAAGAGTGAGTGTGTGGGAGAGTGTGTGTGTGTGGGACAGTGTGTGTGGGAGAGTCTGTTTGGGAGAGTGTGTGAGGGAGAGTGTGTGTGGGAGTGTGTGTGTGAGAGAGTGTGTGTGGGAGAATGTTTGTGGGAGAATGTGTACAAGAGTGTGTGAGGGACAGTGTGTGTGGGAGAGTGTGTGCAGGATAGTGTGTGTGGGAGAGTGTGTGTGGGAGAGTGTGTGAGGGAGAGTCAGTGGGAGAGTGTGTGTGGGAGAGTCTGTGTGGGAGAGTGTGTGAGGGAGAGTCTGTGGGAGAGTGTGTGATGTAGAGTCTATGTGGGAGATTGTGTGTTTGAGGGAGTGTGTGTGTGGGAGAGTGTGAGAGGGAGAGTGTGTGTGGGAGTGTGTGTGGGAGAGTGTTTGTGGGAGTGTGTGTGTGGGAGAGTCTGTGCGAGAGTGTGTGTGTGGGAGAGTGTGCGTGTGAGAGTGTGTGTGGGAGAGTATGTGTGGGAGAGTGCGTGTGAGAGAGTGTGTGAGGGAGAGTGTGTGTGGGAGAGTGTGTGAGGGAGAGTGTGTGTGGGAGAGTGTGTGTGGGAGTATGTGTGGGAGAGTGTGTGTGGGAGAGTGTGTGTGGGAGAGTGTGTGTGGGAGAGTATGTGTGGGAGTGTGTGTGTGTGAGAGTGTGTGTGGGAGAGTGTGTGTGTGAGAGTGTGTGAGGGAGAGTATGTTTGGGAGAGTGTGTGTGGGAGAGTGTGTGTGGGAGAGTGTGTGTGGGAGAGTGTCTGCGGCAGAGTGTTTGTGTGAGAGTGTGTGAGGGAGAGTATGTGTGGGAGAGTGTGTGGTTGAGTCTGTGTGGGAGAGTAGATGGGAAAGCGTTTGTGTGAGAGTTGGTGGGAGAGTGTGTGTGGGAGTGTGTGTGGGAGAGTGTGTGTGGGAGAGTGTGTGTGTGGGAGAGTGTGTGAGGGAGAGTGTGGGTGGGAGAGTGTGTGTGGGAGAGTGTGTGTGGGAGAGTGTGTGTGTGAGAGTGTGTGTGGGAGAGTGTGTGTGGGAGAGTGTGTGTGGGAGAGTGTGTGTGGGAGAGTGTGTGTGGGAGAGTGTGTGTGGGAGAGTGTGTGTGTGAGAGTGTGTGTGGGAGAGTGTGTGAGGGAGAGTATGTGTGTGAGAGTGTCTGTGGCAGAGTGTGTGTGTGAGAGTGTGTGAGGGAGAGTATGTGTGTTAGAGTGTATTGTGGAGAGTTTGTGTGGGAGAGTGTCTGTGGGAGAGTGTGTGGGAGAGGGTTTGTGGGAGAGTGTGTGGGAGAGGGTTTGTGGGAGAGTGCATGAGTGAGTGTGTGTGGGAGATTGTGTGTGGGAGAGTGTGTGTGGGAGAGTGTGTGTGGGAGAGTGTGTTTGGGAGTGTGTGTGTGAGAGATTGTATGTGGGAGTTTATGTGTGGGAGAGTGTGTGTGGGAGAGTGTGTGTGGGAGAGTGTGTGAGGGAGAACGTGTGGGAAAGTTTGTGAGGGAGAGTGTGTGAGGGAGAGTGTGTGAGGGAGAGTGTGTGAGGGAGAGTGTCTGGGAGAGTGTGTGTGGGAGAGTGTGTGTGGGAGAGTGTGTGTGGGAGAGTGTGTGTGGGAGAGTGTGTGTGAGAGAGAGTGTCTGGGAGAGTGTGTGTGGGAGAGTGTCTGTGGGAGAGTGTGTGTGGGAGAGTGTGTGTGGGAGAGTGTGTGTGGGAGAGTGTGTGTAGAAGAGTGTGTGAGGGAGAGTGTGTGAGGGAGAGTAAGTGGGAGAGTGTGTGTGGGAGAGTGTGTGTCGGAGAGTGTGTTTGGGAGTGTGTGTGTGGGAGACTGTGTTGTGGGAGAGTGTGTGTGGGGGAGAGTGTGTGGGAGAGTGTGTGTGGGAGAGTGTGTGTGGGAATGTGTGTGGGAGAGTGTGTGTCGGAGAGTGTGTTTGGGAGTGTGTGTGTGGGAGAGTGTGTTGTGGGAGAGTGTGTGTGGGGGAGAGTGTGTGGGAGAGTGTGTGTGGGAGAGTGTGTGTGTGAGAGTGTATGAGGGAGAGTATCTTTGGGAGAGTGTGTGTGGGAGAGTGTGTGTGTGAGACTGTGTGTGTGAGAGTGTGTGAGGGAGAGTATCTGTGGGAGAGTGTGTGTGGGAGAGTGTGTGTGTGAGAGTGTGTGAGGGAGAGTATCTGTGGGAGAGTGTGTGTGGGAGAGTGTGTGTGTGAGAGTGTGTGAGGGAGAGTATGAGTGGGAGAGTGTGTGTGGGAGAGTTTTTGTGTTGGAGAGTGTGTGTGTGAGAGTGTCTGTGGGAGAGTGTGTGTGTGAGAGTGTGTGAGGGAGAGTATGTGTGGGAGAGTGTGTGTGGGAGTGTGTGAGTGGGAGAGAGTGTGTGTTAGAGTGTGTTGTGGGTGAGTGTGTGTGGGAGAGTGTGTGTGGTATTGTGTGTGTGGGAGAGGGTGTGTGTTAGAGTGTGTTGTGGGTGAGTTTGTGTGGGGGAGTGTGTGTGGGAGAGTGTGTGAGGGGGAGTGTCTGTGGGAGAGTGTGTGTGGGAGAGTGTGTGTGGGAGAGTGTGTGTGGGAGAGTGTGTGTGGGAGAGTGTGTGTGGGAGTGTGTGTGGGAGAGTGTGTGTGGGAGAATGTGTGTGGGAGAGTCTGTGGGAGAGTGCTTGAGGGAGAGTCTGTGGGAGAGTGTGTGATGTAAATTCTCTGTGGGAGATTGTGTGTGTGATTGTTTGAGGTAGAGTGTGTGTGGGAGAGTGTGTGTTGGAGTGTGTATTTGGGAGAATGTGTGCGGGTGTGTGTGAGGAAGAGTGTGCGTGGGAGAGTGTGAGAGGGAGAGTGTGTGTGGGAGAGTGTCTGTGAGAGAGTGTGTGTGAGAGAGTGTGTGTGGGGGAGTGTGTGTGGGTGAGTGTATATGTGAGAGTGTGTGAGGGAGAGTATGTGTGGAGAATGTGTGTGGGAGAGTGTGTGTGTGAGTGTGTGTCTGTGAGAGTGTGTGAGGGAGAGTGTGTGTGGGGGAGTGTGTGTGGGTGAGTGTATATGTGAGAGCGTGTGAGGGAGAGTATGTGTGGAGAATGTGTGGGGGAGAGTGTGTCTGTGAGAGTGTGTGAGGGAGAGTATGTGTGGGAGATTGTGTGTGTGCAAGAGTGAGTGTGTGGGAGAGTGTGTGTGTGTGGGACAGTGTGTGTGGGAGAGTCTGTTTGGGAGAGTGTGTGAGGGAGAGTGTGTGTGGGAGTGTGTGTGTGAGAGAGTGTGTGTGGGAGAATGTTTGTGGGAGAGTGTGTACAAGAGTGTGTGAGGGACAGTGTGTGTGGGAGAGTGTGTGCAGGATAGTGTGTGTGGGAGAGTGTGTGTGGGAGAACGTGTGGGAAAGTTTGTGAGGGAGAGTGTGTGAGGGAGAGTGTGTGAGGGAGAGTGTGTGTGGGAGAGTGTCTGGGAGAGTGTGTGTGGGAGAGTGTGTGTGGGAGAGTGTGTGTGGGAGAGTGTGTGTGGGAGAGTGTGTGTGAGAGAGAGTGTCTGGGAGAGTGTGTGTGGGAGAGTGTCTGTGGGAGAGTGTGTGTGGGAGAGTGTGTGTGGGAGAGTGTGTGTGGGAGAGTGTGTGTAGAAGAGTGTGTGAGGGAGAGTGTGTGAGGGAGAGTAAGTGGGAGAGTGTGTGTGGGAGAGTGTGTGTCGGAGAGTGTGTTTGGGAGTGTGTGTGTGGGAGAGTGTGTTGTGGGAGAGTGTGTGTGGGGGAGAGTGTGTGGGAGAGAGTGTGTGGGAGAGTGTGTGTGGGAGTGTGTGTGGGAGAGTGTGTGTCGGAGAGTGTGTTTGGGAGTGTGTGTGTGGGAGAGTGTGTTGTGGGAGAGTGTGTGTGGGGGAGAGTGTGTGGGAGAGTGTGTGTGGGAGAGTGTGTGTGTGAGAGTGTATGAGGGAGAGTATCTGTGGGAGAGTGTGTGTGGGAGAGTGTGTGTGTGAGAGTGTGTGTGTGAGAGTGTGTGAGGGAGAGTATCTGTGGGAGAGTGTGTGTGGGAGAGTGTGCATTTGAGAGTGTGTGAGGGAGAGTATGTGTGGGAGAGTGAGTGTGGGAGAGATTGTTTTTGAGAGTGTGTGTGGGAGAGTGTGTGTGTGAGAGTGTGTGAGGGAGGCTATGTAAGGGACAGTGTTTGTGGGAGTGTGTGTGTGGGAGATTGTGTGCGAGAGTGAGTGTGTCGGAGAGTGTGTGTGGGAGAGTGTGCGATGGAGAGTATGTGTGGGCGAGTGTGTGTGGGAGAGTGTGTGTGTGAGAGGTTGTGAGGGAGAGTATGTGTGGGAGAGTGTGTGTGGGAGAGTTTGTGTGTGAGAAGTGTGTGAGGGAGAGTGTGTGTGTTGGAGAGTGTGTGTGGGAGAGTGTGTGGGAGAGTGTGTGTGGGAGAGTGTGTGTGTGAGAGTGTGTGTGGGAGAGTGTGTGTGGGAGGGTGTGTGTGGGATAGTTTGTCTGTGAGAGTGTGTGTGGGAGAGTGTGTGTGGGAGGGTGTGTGTGGGAGGGTGTGTGTGGGATAGTTTCTCTGTGAGAGTGTGTGTGGGAGAGTTTGTTTGTTGGAGAGTGTGTGTGTGACAGTGTGTGAGGGAGAGAATGTGTGGGAGAGTGTGTGTGGGAGAGTGTCTGTGGCAGAGTGTTTGTGTGAGAGTGTGTGAGGGAGAGTATGTGTGGGAGACTGTGTGTGGGAGTGTGTGTGTGGCGGAGTGTATGTGTGGGAGAGTGTGTGTGGGAGTGTGTGCGTGAGCGAGTGTGTGTGGCAGAGTGTGTGGTTGAGTCTGTGTGGGAGAGTATGTGGGAGAGCGTTTGTGTGAGAGTTTGTGGGAGAGTGTGTGTGGGAGTGTGTGTGGGAGATTGTGTGGGAGAGTGTGTGTGTATGAGAATGTGTGAGGGAGAGTGTGTGTGGGAGATTGTGCGTGGGAGAGTGTATGAGGGAGAATGTGTGGGAGAGTGTCTGTGGGAGAGTGTATGAGGGAGAATGTGTGGGAGAGTGTGTGTCGGAGAGATGTGTGGGAGATTGTGTGTGGGTGAGTGTGTGTGTGAGAGAGTGTGTGTGGGAGAGTGTGTCTGGGAGAGTGTGTGTGGGAGAGTGTCTGTGGGAGAGTGTCGGTGGGAGAGTGTGTGTGGGAGTTTGTGTGGGAGAGTGTTTGTGGGGGTGTGAGTGTGAGAGAGTGTGTGCGAGAGTGTGTGTGTGGGAGAATGTGTGTGGGAGATTTTGCGTGGGAGAGTGTGCGTGAGAGAGTGTTTTTGGTAGAGTGTGTGTGGGAGAGTGTGCGTTTGAGTGTGTGTGAGGGAGAGTGTGTGTGTGAGAGTGTGTGAGGGAGGCTATGTAAGGTGCAGTGTTTGTGGGAGTGTGTGTGTGGGAGATTGTGTACGAGAGTTTGTGTGTGGGAGAGTGTGTGTGGGAGAGTGTGCGTGTGAGAGTTTGTGTGGGAGAGTGTGAGTGGGAGAGTGTGTGTGGGAGAGTGTGTGTGTGAGAGTGTATGAGGGAGAGTATCTGTGGGAGAGTGTGTGTGGGAGAGTATGTGTGTGAGAGTGTGTGTGTGAGAGTGTGTGAGGGAGAGTATCTGTGGGAGAGTGTGTGTGGGAGAGTGTGTGTGTGAGAGTGTGTGAGGGAAAGTATCTATGGGAGAGTGTGTGTGGGAGAGTGTGTGTGTGAGAGTGTGTGAGGGAGAGTATGAGTGGGAGAGTGTGTGTGGGAGAGTTTTTGTGTTGGAGAGTGTGTGTGTGAGAGTGTGTGTGGGAGAGTGTGTGTGTGAGAGTGTGTGAGGGAGAGTATGTGTAGGAGAGTGTGTGTGGGAGAGTGTGTGTGTGAGAGTGTGTGAGCGAGAGTATGAGTGGGAGAGTGTGTGTGGGAGAGTTTGTGTGTGAGAAGTGCGTGTGGGAGACAGTGTGTGTGTTGGAGAGTGTGTGTGAGAGTGTGTGAAGGAGAGTATGTGTGGGAGAGTGTGTGTGGGAGTGTGTGAGTGGGAGAGAGTGTGTGTTAGAGTGTGTTGTGGGTGAGTGTGTGTGGGGGAGTGTGTGTGGGAGAGTGTGTGTGGGAGAGTGTGTGTGAGAGAGTGTGTGTGGGGGAGTGTGTGTGGGAGAGTGTGTGTGGGAGTGTGTGCGGGAGAGTGTGTGTGGGAGAGTGTGTGTGGGAGAGTCTGTGGGAGAGTGCTTGAGGGAGAGTCTGTGGGAGAGTGTGTGATGTAAATTCTCTGTGGGAGATTGTGTGTGTGATTGTTTGAGGTAGAGTGTGTGTGGGAGAGTGTGTGTAGGAGTGTGTATTTGGGAGAATGTGTGCGGGTGTGTGTGAGGAAGAGTGTGCGTGGGAGAGTGTGAGAGGGAGAGTGTGTGTGGGAGAGTGTCTGTGAGAGAGTGTGTGTGAGAGAGTGTGTGTGGGGGAGTGTGTGTGGGTGAGTGTATATGTGAGAGTGTGTGAGGGAGAGTATGTGTGGAGAATGTGTGTGGGAGAGTGTGTGTGTGAGTGTGTGTCTGTGAGAGTGTGTGAGGGAGAGTGTGTGCGGGGGAGTGTGTGTGGGTGAGTGTATATGTGAGAGCGTGTGAGGGAGAGTATGTGTGGAGAATGTGTGGAGGAGAGTGTGTCTGTGAGAGTGTGTGAGGGAGAGTATGTGTGGGAGATTGTGTGTGTGCAAGAGTGAGTGTGTGGGAGAGTGTGTGTGTGTGGGAGGATGTGTGTGGGAGAGTCTGTTTGGGAGAGTGTGTGAGGGAGAGTGTGTGTGGGAGTGTGTGTGTGAGAGAGTGTGTGTGGGCGAATGTTTGTGGGAGAATGTGTACAAGAGTGTGTGAGGGACAGTGTGTGTGGGAGAGTGTGTGCAGGATAGTGTGTGTGGGAGAGTGTGTGTGGGAGAACGTGTGGGAAAGTTTGTGAGGGAGAGTGTGTGAGGGAGAGTGTGTGAGGGAGAGTGTGTGTGGGAGAGTGTCTGGGAGAGTGTGTGTGGGAGAGTGTGTGAGGGAGAGTCAGTGGGAGAGTGTGTGTGGGAGAGTCTGTGTGGGAGAGTGTGTGTGGGAGAGTCAGTGGGAGAGTGTGTGTGGGAGAGTCTGTGTGGGAGAGTGTGTGAGGGAGAGTCAGTGGGAGAGTGTGTGTGGGAGAGTCTGTGTGGGAGAGTGTGTGAGGGAGAGTCTGTGGGAGAGTGTGTGATGTAGAGTCTATGTGGGAGATTGTGTGTTTGAGGGAGTGTGTGTGTGGGAGAGTGTGAGAGGGAGAGTGTGTGTGGGAGTGTGTGTGGGAGAGTGTTTGTGGGAGTGTGTGTGTGGGAGAGTCTGTGCGAGAGTGTGTGTGTGGGAGAGTGTGCGTGTGAGAGTGTGTGTGGGAGAGTATGTGTGGGAGAGTGCGTGTGAGAGAGTGTGTGAGGGAGAGTGTGTGTGGGAGAGTGTGTGAGGGAGAGTGTGTGTGGGAGAGTGTGTGTGGGAGTATGTGTGGGAGAGTGTGTGTGGGAGAGTGTGTGTGGGAGAGTGTGTGTGGGAGAGTATGTGTGGGAGTGTGTTTGTGTGAGAGTGTGTGTGGGAGAGTGTGTGTGTGAGAGTGTGTGAGGGAGAGTATGTTTGGGAGAGTGTGTGTGGGAGAGTGTGTGTGGGAGAGTGTGTGTGGGAGAGTGTCTGCGGCAGAGTGTTTGTGTGAGAGTGTGTGAGGGAGAGTATGTGTGGGAGAGTGTGTGGTTGAGTCTGTGTGGGAGAGTAGATGGGAAAGCGTTTGTGTGAGAGTTGGTGGGAGAGTGTGTGTGGGAGTGTGTGTGGGAGAGTGTGTGTGGGAGAGTGTGTGTGTGGGAGAGTGTGTGAGGGAGAGTGTGGGTGGGAGAGTGTGTGTGGGAGAGTGTATGAGGGAGAATGTGTGGGAGAGTGTGTGTGGGAGAGTGTGTGTGGGTGAGTGTGTGTGGGTGAGTGTGTGTGGGAGAGCGTCTGTGGGAGAGTGTCGGTGGGAGAGTGTGTGTGGAAGATTGTGTGGGAGAGTGTTTGTGGGGGTGTGTGTTTGAGAGAGTGTGTGAGAGAGTGTGTGCGAGAGTGTGTGTGTGGGAGATTTTGTGTGGGAGAGTGTGCGTGAGAAAGTGTGTTTGGGAGAGTGTGTGTGGGAGAGTGTGCGTGGGAGAGTGTGTGTGGGAGAGTGTTTGTGGGAGAGTGTGCGTTTTAGAGTGTGTGAGGGAGAGTATGTGTGGGAAAGCGTGTGTGTGAGAGTGTGTGAGGGACGGTATGTAAGGTACAGTGTTTGTGGGAGTCGGTGTGTGGGAGAGTGTGTGTGGGAGAATTTGTGAGTGAGAAGTGTGTGTGGAGGAGTGTGTGTGTTGGAGAGTGTGTGTGAGAGAGTGTGTGAGGGAAAGTATGTCTGGGAGAGTGTGTGTGGGAGAGTGTGTGTGGGAGAGTGTGTGTGGGAGAGTGTGTGTGGGAGAGTGTGTGTGGGAGAGTGTGTGTGTGAGAGTGTGTGTGGGAGAGTGTGTGAGGGAGAGTATGTGTGTGAGAGTGTCTGTGGCAGAGTGTGTGTGTGAGAGTGTGTGAGGGAGAGTATGTGTGTTAGAGTGTATTGTGGAGAGTTTGTGTGGGAGAGTGTCTGTGGGAGAGTGTGGATGGGAGAGTGTGTGTGGGAGTTTGTGTGGGATAGTGTGTGTGGGAGAGTGTCGTGGTATTGTGTGTGTTGGAGAGAGTATGTGTTAGAGTGTGTTGTGGGAGAGTGTGTGTGGCGGAGTGTATGTGTGGGAGTGTGTGTGTGGGAGAGTGTGCGTGAGCGAGTGTGTGTGGCAGAGTGTGTGGTTGAGTCTGTGTGGGAGAGTATGTGGGAGAGCGTTTGTGTGAGAGATTGTGGGAGAGTGTGTGTGGGAGTGTGTGTGGGAGAGTGTGTGTGGGAGAGTGTGTGTGGGAGAGTGTGTGTGGGAATGTGTGCGTGGGAGAGTGTGTGTGGGAGAGTGTGTGGGAGATTGTGTGGCAGAGTGTGTGTGGCAGAGTGTGTGTGGGAGAGTGTGTGTCGGGGAGTGTGTGTGTGAGAGTGTGTGTGGGAGAGTTTGTGTGGGAGAGTGTCTGTGGGACAGTGTGGATGGGAGAGTGTGTGTGGGAGTTTGTGTGGGATAGTGTGTGTGAGAGTGTGTGAGGGAGAGAATGTGTGGGAGAGTCTGTGTGGGAGAGTGTGTGTGGGAGAGTGTGTGTGGGTGAGAGTGTGTGTGGGAGAGTTTGTGTGGGAGAGTGTTGTGGTATTTTGTGTGTGGGAGAGAGTATGTGTTAGAGTGTGTTGTGGGAGAGTCTGTGTGGCGGAGTGTATGTGTGGGAGAGTATGTGTGGGAGAGTGTGCGTGAGCGAGTGTGTGTGGCAGAGTGTGTGGTTGAGTCTGTGTGGGAGCGCATGTGGGAGAGCGTTTGTGTGAGAGATTGTGGGAGAGTGTGTGTGGGAGTGTCTGTGGACGAGTGTGTGTGGGAGAGTGTGAGTGGGAATGTGTGCGTGGGAGAGTGTGTGTGGGAGATGGTGTGGGAGTGTGTGTGTTTGGGAGAGTTTGTGAGGGAGAGTGGGTGTGGGAGAGTGTGTGTGGGACAGTGTATGAGGGAGAATGTGTGGGAGAGTGTGTGTGGGAGTGTTTGAGGGAGAGTCTGTGTGGGCAAGTGTGTGTGGGAGGATGTGTGAGGGAGAGTGTGCAAGGGAGAGTGAGTGAGTGAAAGTTTGTGGGAGAATGTGTGTGTGAGTGCGTGTGAGGGAGAGTGTGTGTGGGAGAGTGTGTGCGGGAGAGTGTGTGTGGAGAATGTGTGGGGGAGAGTGTGTCTGTGAGAGTGTGTGAGGGAGAGTATGTGTGGGAGATTGTGTGTGTGCAAGAGTGAGTGTGTGGGAGAGTGTGTGTGTGTGGGACAGTGTGTGTGGGAGAGTCTGTTTGGGAGAGTGTGTGAGGGAGAGTGTGTGTGGGAGTGTGTGTGTGAGAGAGTGTGTGTGGGAGAATGTTTGTGGGAGAATGTGTACAAGAGTGTGTGAGGGACAGTGTGTGTGGGAGAGTGTGTGCAGGATAGTGTGTGTGGGAGAGTGTGTGTGGGAGAGTGTGTGAGGGAGAGTCAGTGGGAGAGTGTGTGTGGGAGAGTCTGTGTGGGAGAGTGTGTGAGGGAGAGTCTGTGGGAGAGTGTGTGATGTAGAGTCTATGTGGGAGATTGTGTGTTTGAGGGAGTGTGTGTGTGGGAGAGTGTGAGAGGGAGAGTGTGTGTGGGAGTGTGTGTGGGAGAGTGTTTGTGGGAGTGTGTGTGTGGGAGAGTCTGTGCGAGAGTGTGTGTGTGGGAGAGTGTGCGTGTGAGAGTGTGTGTGGGAGAGTATGTGTGGGAGAGTGCGTGTGAGAGAGTGTGTGAGGGAGAGTGTGTGTGGGAGAGTGTGTGAGGGAGAGTGTGTGTGGGAGAGTGTGTGTGGGAGTATGTGTGGGAGAGTGTGTGTGGGAGAGTGTGTGTGGGAGAGTGTGTGTGGGAGAGTATGTGTGGGAGTGTGTGTGTGTGAGAGTGTGTGTGGGAGAGTGTGTGTGTGAGAGTGTGTGAGGGAGAGTATGTTTGGGAGAGTGTGTGTGGGAGAGTGTGTGTGGGAGAGTGTGTGTGGGAGAGTGTCTGCGGCAGAGTGTTTGTGTGAGAGTGTGTGAGGGAGAGTATGTGTGGGAGAGTGTGTGGTTGAGTCTGTGTGGGAGAGTAGATGGGAAAGCGTTTGTGTGAGAGTTGGTGGGAGAGTGTGTGTGGGAGTGTGTGTGGGAGAGTGTGTGTGGGAGAGTGTGTGTGTGGGAGAGTGTGTGAGGGAGAGTGTGGGTGGGAGAGTGTGTGTGGGAGAGTGTGTGTGGGAGAGTGTGTGTGTGAGAGTGTGTGTGGGAGAGTGTGTGTGGGAGAGTGTGTGTGGGAGAGTGTGTGTGGGAGAGTGTGTGTGGGAGAGTGTGTGTGGGAGAGTGTGTGTGTGAGAGTGTGTGTGGGAGAGTGTGTGAGGGAGAGTATGTGTGTGAGAGTGTCTGTGGCAGAGTGTGTGTGTGAGAGTGTGTGAGGGAGAGTATGTGTGTTAGAGTGTATTGTGGAGAGTTTGTGTGGGAGAGTGTCTGTGGGAGAGTGTGTGGGAGAGGGTTTGTGGGAGAGTGTGTGGGAGAGGGTTTGTGGGAGAGTGCATGAGTGAGTGTGTGTGGGAGATTGTGTGTGGGAGAGTGTGTGTGGGAGAGTGTGTGTGGGAGAGTGTGTTTGGGAGTGTGTGTGTGAGAGATTGTATGTGGGAGTTTATGTGTGGGAGAGTGTGTGTGGGAGAGTGTGTGTGGGAGAGTGTGTGAGGGAGAACGTGTGGGAAAGTTTGTGAGGGAGAGTGTGTGAGGGAGAGTGTGTGAGGGAGAGTGTGTGAGGGAGAGTGTCTGGGAGAGTGTGTGTGGGAGAGTGTGTGTGGGAGAGTGTGTGTGGGAGAGTGTGTGTGGGAGAGTGTGTGTGAGAGAGAGTGTCTGGGAGAGTGTGTGTGGGAGAGTGTCTGTGGGAGAGTGTGTGTGGGAGAGTGTGTGTGGGAGAGTGTGTGTGGGAGAGTGTGTGTAGAAGAGTGTGTGAGGGAGAGTGTGTGAGGGAGAGTAAGTGGGAGAGTGTGTGTGGGAGAGTGTGTGTCGGAGAGTGTGTTTGGGAGTGTGTGTGTGGGAGAGTGTGTTGTGGGAGAGTGTGTGTGGGGGAGAGTGTGTGGGAGAGTGTGTGTGGGAGAGTGTGTGTGGGAATGTGTGTGGGAGAGTGTGTGTCGGAGAGTGTGTTTGGGAGTGTGTGTGTGGGAGAGTGTGTTGTGGGAGAGTGTGTGTGGGGGAGAGTGTGTGGGAGAGTGTGTGTGGGAGAGTGTGTGTGTGAGAGTGTATGAGGGAGAGTATCTTTGGGAGAGTGTGTGTGGGAGAGTGTGTGTGTGAGACTGTGTGTGTGAGAGTGTGTGAGGGAGAGTATCTGTGGGAGAGTGTGTGTGGGAGAGTGTGTGTGTGAGAGTGTGTGAGGGAGAGTATCTGTGGGAGAGTGTGTGTGGGAGAGTGTGTGTGTGAGAGTGTGTGAGGGAGAGTATGAGTGGGAGAGTGTGTGTGGGAGAGTTTTTGTGTTGGAGAGTGTGTGTGTGAGAGTGTCTGTGGGAGAGTGTGTGTGTGAGAGTGTGTGAGGGAGAGTATGTGTGGGAGAGTGTGTGTGGGAGTGTGTGAGTGGGAGAGAGTGTGTGTTAGAGTGTGTTGTGGGTGAGTGTGTGTGGGAGAGTGTGTGTGGTATTGTGTGTGTGGGAGAGGGTGTGTGTTAGAGTGTGTTGTGGGTGAGTTTGTGTGGGGGAGTGTGTGTGGGAGAGTGTGTGAGGGGGAGTGTCTGTGGGAGAGTGTGTGTGGGAGAGTGTGTGTGGGAGAGTGTGTGTGGGAGAGTGTGTGTGGGAGAGTGTGTGTGGGAGTGTGTGTGGGAGAGTGTGTGTGGGAGAATGTGTGTGGGAGAGTCTGTGGGAGAGTGCTTGAGGGAGAGTCTGTGGGAGAGTGTGTGATGTAAATTCTCTGTGGGAGATTGTGTGTGTGATTGTTTGAGGTAGAGTGTGTGTGGGAGAGTGTGTGTTGGAGTGTGTATTTGGGAGAATGTGTGCGGGTGTGTGTGAGGAAGAGTGTGCGTGGGAGAGTGTGAGAGGGAGAGTGTGTGTGGGAGAGTGTCTGTGAGAGAGTGTGTGTGAGAGAGTGTGTGTGGGGGAGTGTGTGTGGGTGAGTGTATATGTGAGAGTGTGTGAGGGAGAGTATGTGTGGAGAATGTGTGTGGGAGAGTGTGTGTGTGAGTGTGTGTCTGTGAGAGTGTGTGAGGGAGAGTGTGTGTGGGGGAGTGTGTGTGGGTGAGTGTATATGTGAGAGCGTGTGAGGGAGAGTATGTGTGGAGAATGTGTGGGGGAGAGTGTGTCTGTGAGAGTGTGTGAGGGAGAGTATGTGTGGGAGATTGTGTGTGTGCAAGAGTGAGTGTGTGGGAGAGTGTGTGTGTGTGGGACAGTGTGTGTGGGAGAGTCTGTTTGGGAGAGTGTGTGAGGGAGAGTGTGTGTGGGAGTGTGTGTGTGAGAGAGTGTGTGTGGGAGAATGTTTGTGGGAGAGTGTGTACAAGAGTGTGTGAGGGACAGTGTGTGTGGGAGAGTGTGTGCAGGATAGTGTGTGTGGGAGAGTGTGTGTGGGAGAACGTGTGGGAAAGTTTGTGAGGGAGAGTGTGTGAGGGAGAGTGTGTGAGGGAGAGTGTGTGTGGGAGAGTGTCTGGGAGAGTGTGTGTGGGAGAGTGTGTGTGGGAGAGTGTGTGTGGGAGAGTGTGTGTGGGAGAGTGTGTGTGAGAGAGAGTGTCTGGGAGAGTGTGTGTGGGAGAGTGTCTGTGGGAGAGTGTGTGTGGGAGAGTGTGTGTGGGAGAGTGTGTGTGGGAGAGTGTGTGTAGAAGAGTGTGTGAGGGAGAGTGTGTGAGGGAGAGTAAGTGGGAGAGTGTGTGTGGGAGAGTGTGTGTCGGAGAGTGTGTTTGGGAGTGTGTGTGTGGGAGAGTGTGTTGTGGGAGAGTGTGTGTGGGGGAGAGTGTGTGGGAGAGAGTGTGTGGGAGAGTGTGTGTGGGAGTGTGTGTGGGAGAGTGTGTGTCGGAGAGTGTGTTTGGGAGTGTGTGTGTGGGAGAGTGTGTTGTGGGAGAGTGTGTGTGGGGGAGAGTGTGTGGGAGAGTGTGTGTGGGAGAGTGTGTGTGTGAGAGTGTATGAGGGAGAGTATCTGTGGGAGAGTGTGTGTGGGAGAGTGTGTGTGTGAGAGTGTGTGTGTGAGAGTGTGTGAGGGAGAGTATCTGTGGGAGAGTGTGTGTGGGAGAGTGTGCATTTGAGAGTGTGTGAGGGAGAGTATGTGTGGGAGAGTTAGTGTGGGAGAGATTGTTTTTGAGAGTGTGTGTGGGAGAGTGTGTGTGTGAGAGTGTGTGAGGGAGGCTATGTAAGGGACAGTGTTTGTGGGAGTGTGTGTGTGGGAGATTGTGTGCGAGAGTGAGTGTGTCGGAGAGTGTGTGTGGGAGAGTGTGCGATGGAGAGTATGTGTGGGCGAGTGTGTGTGGGAGAGTGTGTGTGTGAGAGGTTGTGAGGGAGAGTATGTGTGGGAGAGTGTGTGTGGGAGAGTTTGTGTGTGAGAAGTGTGTGAGGGAGAGTGTGTGTGTTGGAGAGTGTGTGTGGGAGAGTGTGTGGGAGAGTGTGTGTGGGAGAGTGTGTGTGTGAGAGTGTGTGTGGGAGAGTGTGTGTGGGAGGGTGTGTGTGGGATAGTTTGTCTGTGAGAGTGTGTGTGGGAGAGTGTGTGTGGGAGGGTGTGTGTGGGAGGGTGTGTGTGGGATAGTTTGTCTGTGAGAGTGTGTGTGGGAGAGTTTGTTTGTTGGAGAGTGTGTGTGTGACAGTGTGTGAGGGAGAGAATGTGTGGGAGAGTGTGTGTGGGAGAGTGTCTGTGGCAGAGTGTTTGTGTGAGAGTGTGTGAGGGAGAGTATGTGTGGGAGACTGTGTGTGGGAGTGTGTGTGTGGCGGAGTGTATGTGTGGGAGAGTGTGTGTGGGAGTGTGTGCGTGAGCGAGTGTGTGTGGCAGAGTGTGTGGTTGAGTCTGTGTGGGAGAGTATGTGGGAGAGCGTTTGTGTGAGAGTTTGTGGGAGAGTGTGTGTGGGAGTGTGTGTGGGAGATTGTGTGGGAGAGTGTGTGTGTATGAGAATGTGTGAGGGAGAGTGTGTGTGGGAGATTGTGCGTGGGAGAGTGTATGAGGGAGAATGTGTGGGAGAGTGTCTGTGGGAGAGTGTATGAGGGAGAATGTGTGGGAGAGTGTGTGTCGGAGAGATGTGTGGGAGATTGTGTGTGGGTGAGTGTGTGTGTGAGAGAGTGTGTGTGGGAGAGTGTGTCTGGGAGAGTGTGTGTGGGAGAGTGTCTGTGGGAGAGTGTCGGTGGGAGAGTGTGTGTGGGAGTTTGTGTGGGAGAGTGTTTGTGGGGGTGTGAGTGTGAGAGAGTGTGTGCGAGAGTGTGTGTGTGGGAGAATGTGTGTGGGAGATTTTGCGTGGGAGAGTGTGCGTGAGAGAGTGTTTTTGGTAGAGTGTGTGTGGGAGAGTGTGCGTTTGAGTGTGTGTGAGGGAGAGTGTGTGTGTGAGAGTGTGTGAGGGAGGCTATGTAAGGTGCAGTGTTTGTGGGAGTGTGTGTGTGGGAGATTGTGTACGAGAGTTTGTGTGTGGGAGAGTGTGTGTGGGAGAGTGTGCGTGTGAGAGTTTGTGTGGGAGAGTGTGAGTGGGAGAGTGTGTGTGGGAGAGTGTGTGTGTGAGAGTGTATGAGGGAGAGTATCTGTGGGAGAGTGTGTGTGGGAGAGTATGTGTGTGAGAGTGTGTGTGTGAGAGTGTGTGAGGGAGAGTATCTGTGGGAGAGTGTGTGTGGGAGAGTGTGTGTGTGAGAGTGTGTGAGGGAAAGTATCTATGGGAGAGTGTGTGTGGGAGAGTGTGTGTGTGAGAGTGTGTGAGGGAGAGTGTGTGTGGGAGAGTGTGTGTGGGAGTGTGTGCGGGAGAGTGTGTGTGGGAGAGTGTGTGTGGGAGAGTCTGTGGGAGAGTGCTTGAGGGAGAGTCTGTGGGAGAGTGTGTGATGTAAATTCTCTGTGGGAGATTGTGTGTGTGATTGTTTGAGGTAGAGTGTGTGTGGGAGAGTGTGTGTAGGAGTGTGTATTTGGGAGAATGTGTGCGGGTGTGTGTGAGGAAGAGTGTGCGTGGGAGAGTGTGAGAGGGAGAGTGTGTGTGGGAGAGTGTCTGTGAGAGAGTGTGTGTGAGAGAGTGTGTGTGGGGGAGTGTGTGTGGGTGAGTGTATATGTGAGAGTGTGTGAGGGAGAGTATGTGTGGAGAATGTGTGTGGGAGAGTGTGTGTGTGAGTGTGTGTCTGTGAGAGTGTGTGAGGGAGAGTGTGTGCGGGGGAGTGTGTGTGGGTGAGTGTATATGTGAGAGCGTGTGAGGGAGAGTATGTGTGGAGAATGTGTGGAGGAGAGTGTGTCTGTGAGAGTGTGTGAGGGAGAGTATGTGTGGGAGATTGTGTGTGTGCAAGAGTGAGTGTGTGGGAGAGTGTGTGTGTGTGGGACAGTGTGTGTGGGAGAGTCTGTTTGGGAGAGTGTGTGAGGGAGAGTGTGTGTGGGAGTGTGTGTGTGAGAGAGTGTGTGTGGGCGAATGTTTGTGGGAGAATGTGTACAAGAGTGTGTGTGGGACAGTGTGTGTGGGAGAGTGTGTGCAGGATAGTGTGTGTGGGAGAGTGTGTGTGGGAGAACGTGTGGGAAAGTTTGTGAGGGAGAGTGTGTGAGGGAGAGTGTGTGAGGGAGAGTGTGTGTGGGAGAGTGTCTGGGAGAGTGTGTGTGGGAGAGTGTGTGAGGGAGAGTCAGTGGGAGAGTGTGTGTGGGAGAGTCTGTGTGGGAGAGTGTGTGAGGGAGAGTCAGTGGGAGAGTGTGTGTGGGAGAGTCTGTGTGGGAGAGTGTGTGAGGGAGAGTCAGTGGGAGAGTGTGTGTGGGAGAGTCTGTGTGGGAGAGTGTGTGAGGGAGAGTCTGTGGGAGAGTGTGTGATGTAGAGTCTATGTGGGAGATTGTGTGTTTGAGGGAGTGTGTGTGTGGGAGAGTGTGAGAGGGAGAGTGTGTGTGGGAGTGTGTGTGGGAGAGTGTTTGTGGGAGTGTGTGTGTGGGAGAGTCTGTGCGAGAGTGTGTGTGTGGGAGAGTGTGCGTGTGAGAGTGTGTGTGGGAGAGTATGTGTGGGAGAGTGCGTGTGAGAGAGTGTGTGAGGGAGAGTGTGTGTGGGAGAGTGTGTGAGGGAGAGTGTGTGTGGGAGAGTGTGTGTGGGAGTATGTGTGGGAGAGTGTGTGTGGGAGAGTGTGTGTGGGAGAGTGTGTGTGGGAGAGTATGTGTGGGAGTGTGTTTGTGTGAGAGTGTGTGTGGGAGAGTGTGTGTGTGAGAGTGTGTGAGGGAGAGTATGTTTGGGAGAGTGTGTGTGGGAGAGTGTGTGTGGGAGAGTGTGTGTGGGAGAGTGTCTGCGGCAGAGTGTTTGTGTGAGAGTGTGTGAGGGAGAGTATGTGTGGGAGAGTGTGTGGTTGAGTCTGTGTGGGAGAGTAGATGGGAAAGCGTTTGTGTGAGAGTTGGTGGGAGAGTGTGTGTGGGAGTGTGTGTGGGAGAGTGTGTGTGGGAGAGTGTGTGTGTGGGAGAGTGTGTGAGGGAGAGTGTGGGTGGGAGAGTGTGTGTGGGAGAGTGTATCAGGGAGAATGTGTGGGAGAGTGTGTGTGGGAGAGTGTGTGTGGGTGAGTGTGTGTGGGTGAGTGTGTGTGGGAGAGCGTCTGTGGGAGAGTGTCGGTGGGAGAGTGTGTGTGGAAGATTGTGTGGGAGAGTGTTTGTGGGGGTGTGTGTTTGAGAGAGTGTGTGAGAGAGTGTGTGCGAGAGTGTGTGTGTGGGAGATTTTGTGTGGGAGAGTGTGCGTGAGAAAGTGTGTTTGGGAGAGTGTGTGTGGGAGAGTGTGCGTGGGAGAGTGTGTGTGGGAGAGTGTTTGTGGGAGAGTGTGCGTTTTAGAGTGTGTGAGGGAGAGTATGTGTGGGAGAGCGTGTGTGTGAGAGTGTGTGAGGGACGGTATGTAAGGTACAGTGTTTGTGGGAGTCGGTGTGTGGGAGAGTGTGTGTGGGAGAATTTGTGAGTGAGAAGTGTGTGTGGAGGAGTGTGTGTGTTGGAGAGTGTGTGTGAGAGAGTGTGTGAGGGAAAGTATGTCTGGGAGAGTGTGTGTGGGAGAGTGTGTGTGGGAGAGTGTGTGTGGGAGAGTGTGTGTGGGAGAGTGTGTGTGGGAGAGTGTGTGTGTGAGAGTGTGTGTGGGAGAGTGTGTGAGGGAGAGTATGTGTGTGAGAGTGTCTGTGGCAGAGTGTGTGTGTGAGAGTGTGTGAGGGAGAGTATGTGTGTTAGAGTGTATTGTGGAGAGTTTGTGTGGGAGAGTGTCTGTGGGAGAGTGTGGATGGGAGAGTGTGTGTGGGAGTTTGTGTGGGATAGTGTGTGTGGGAGAGTGTCGTGGTATTGTGTGTGTTGGAGAGAGTATGTGTTAGAGTGTGTTGTGGGAGAGTGTGTGTGGCGGAGTGTATGTGTGGGAGTGTGTGTGTGGGAGAGTGTGCGTGAGCGAGTGTGTGTGGCAGAGTGTGTGGTTGAGTCTGTGTGGGAGAGTATGTGGGAGAGCGTTTGTGTGAGAGATTGTGGGAGAGTGTGTGTGGGAGTGTGTGTGGGAGAGTGTGTGTGGGAGAGTGTGTGTGGGAGAGTGTGTGTGGGAATGTGTGCGTGGGAGAGTGTGTGTGGGAGAGTGTGTGGGAGATTGTGTGGCAGAGTGTGTGTGGCAGAGTGTGTGTGGGAGAGTGTGTGTCGGGGAGTGTGTGTGTGAGAGTGTGTGTGGGAGAGTTTGTGTGGGAGAGTGTCTGTGGGACAGTGTGGATGGGAGAGTGTGTGTGGGAGTTTGTGTGGGATAGTGTGTGTGAGAGTGTGTGAGGGAGAGAATGTGTGGGAGAGTCTGTGTGGGAGAGTGTGTGTGGGAGAGTGTGTGTGGGTGAGAGTGTGTGTGGGAGAGTTTGTGTGGGAGAGTGTTGTGGTATTTTGTGTGTGGGAGAGAGTATGTGTTAGAGTGTGTTGTGGGAGAGTCTGTGTGGCGGAGTGTATGTGTGGGAGAGTATGTGTGGGAGAGTGTGCGTGAGCGAGTGTGTGTGGCAGAGTGTGTGGTTGAGTCTGTGTGGGAGCGCATGTGGGAGAGCGTTTGTGTGAGAGATTGTGGGAGAGTGTGTGTGGGAGTGTCTGTGGACGAGTGTGTGTGGGAGAGTGTGAGTGGGAATGTGTGCGTGGGAGAGTGTGTGTGGGAGATGGTGTGGGAGTGTGTGTGTTTGGGAGAGTTTGTGAGGGAGAGTGGGTGTGGGAGAGTGTGTGTGGGACAGTGTATGAGGGAGAATGTGTGGGAGAGTGTGTGTGGGAGTGTTTGAGGGAGAGTCTGTGTGGGCAAGTGTGTGTGGGAGGATGTGTGAGGGAGAGTGTGCAAGGGAGAGTGAGTGAGTGAAAGTTTGTGGGAGAATGTGTGTGTGAGTGCGTGTGAGGGAGAGTGTGTGTGGGAGAGTGTGTGCGGGAGAGTGTGTGTGGAGAATGTGTGGGGGAGAGTGTGTCTGTGAGAGTGTGTGAGGGAGAGTATGTGTGGGAGATTGTGTGTGTGCAAGAGTGAGTGTGTGGGAGAGTGTGTGTGTGTGGGACAGTGTGTGTGGGAGAGTCTGTTTGGGAGAGTGTGTGAGGGAGAGTGTGTGTGGGAGTGTGTGTGTGAGAGAGTGTGTGTGGGAGAATGTTTGTGGGAGAATGTGTACAAGAGTGTGTGAGGGACAGTGTGTGTGGGAGAGTGTGTGCAGGATAGTGTGTGTGGGAGAGTGTGTGTGGGAGAGTGTGTGAGGGAGAGTCAGTGGGAGAGTGTGTGTGGGAGAGTCTGTGTGGGAGAGTGTGTGAGGGAGAGTCTGTGGGAGAGTGTGTGATGTAGAGTCTATGTGGGAGATTGTGTGTTTGAGGGAGTGTGTGTGTGGGAGAGTGTGAGAGGGAGAGTGTGTGTGGGAGTGTGTGTGGGAGAGTGTTTGTGGGAGTGTGTGTGTGGGAGAGTCTGTGCGAGAGTGTGTGTGTGGGAGAGTGTGCGTGTGAGAGTGTGTGTGGGAGAGTATGTGTGGGAGAGTGCGTGTGAGAGAGTGTGTGAGGGAGAGTGTGTGTGGGAGAGTGTGTGAGGGAGAGTGTGTGTGGGAGAGTGTGTGTGGGAGTATGTGTGGGAGAGTGTGTGTGGGAGAGTGTGTGTGGGAGAGTGTGTGTGGGAGAGTATGTGTGGGAGTGTGTGTGTGTGAGAGTGTGTGTGGGAGAGTGTGTGTGTGAGAGTGTGTGAGGGAGAGTATGTTTGGGAGAGTGTGTGTGGGAGAGTGTGTGTGGGAGAGTGTGTGTGGGAGAGTGTCTGCGGCAGAGTGTTTGTGTGAGAGTGTGTGAGGGAGAGTATGTGTGGGAGAGTGTGTGGTTGAGTCTGTGTGGGAGAGTAGATGGGAAAGCGTTTGTGTGAGAGTTGGTGGGAGAGTGTGTGTGGGAGTGTGTGTGGGAGAGTGTGTGTGGGAGAGTGTGTGTGTGGGAGAGTGTGTGAGGGAGAGTGTGGGTGGGAGAGTGTGTGTGGGAGAGTGTGTGTGGGAGAGTGTGTGTGTGAGAGTGTGTGTGGGAGAGTGTGTGTGGGAGAGTGTGTGTGGGAGAGTGTGTGTGGGAGAGTGTGTGTGGGAGAGTGTGTGTGGGAGAGTGTGTGTGTGAGAGTGTGTGTGGGAGAGTGTGTGAGGGAGAGTATGTGTGTGAGAGTGTCTGTGGCAGAGTGTGTGTGTGAGAGTGTGTGAGGGAGAGTATGTGTGTTAGAGTGTATTGTGGAGAGTTTGTGTGGGAGAGTGTCTGTGGGAGAGTGTGTGGGAGAGGGTTTGTGGGAGAGTGTGTGGGAGAGGGTTTGTGGGAGAGTGCATGAGTGAGTGTGTGTGGGAGATTGTGTGTGGGAGAGTGTGTGTGGGAGAGTGTGTGTGGGAGAGTGTGTTTGGGAGTGTGTGTGTGAGAGATTGTATGTGGGAGTTTATGTGTGGGAGAGTGTGTGTGGGAGAGTGTGTGTGGGAGAGTGTGTGAGGGAGAACGTGTGGGAAAGTTTGTGAGGGAGAGTGTGTGAGGGAGAGTGTGTGAGGGAGAGTGTGTGAGGGAGAGTGTCTGGGAGAGTGTGTGTGGGAGAGTGTGTGTGGGAGAGTGTGTGTGGGAGAGTGTGTGTGGGAGAGTGTGTGTGAGAGAGAGTGTCTGGGAGAGTGTGTGTGGGAGAGTGTCTGTGGGAGAGTGTGTGTGGGAGAGTGTGTGTGGGAGAGTGTCTGCGGCAGAGTGTTTGTGTGAGAGTGTGTGAGGGAGAGTATGTGTGGGAGAGTGTGTGGTTGAGTCTGTGTGGGAGAGTAGATGGGAAAGCGTTTGTGTGAGAGTTGGTGGGAGAGTGTGTGTGGGAGTGTGTGTGGGAGAGTGTGTGTGGGAGAGTGTGTGTGTGGGAGAGTGTGTGAGGGAGAGTGTGGGTGGGAGAGTGTGTGTGGGAGAGTGTATGAGGGAGAATGTGTGGGAGAGTGTGTGTGGGAGAGTGTGTGTGGGTGAGTGTGTGTGGGTGAGTGTGTGTGGGAGAGCGTCTGTGGGAGAGTGTCGGTGGGAGATTGTGTGTGGAAGATTGTGTGGGAGAGTGTTTGTGGGGGTGTGTGTTTGAGAGAGTGTGTGAGAGAGTGTGTGCGAGAGTGTGTGTGTGGGAGATTTTGTGTGGGAGAGTGTGCGTGAGAAAGTGTGTTTGGGAGAGTGTGTGTGGGAGAGTGTGCGTGGGAGAGTGTGTGTGGGAGAGTGTTTGTGGGAGAGTGTGCGTTTTAGAGTGTGTGAGGGAGAGTATGTGTGGGAGAGCGTGTGTGTGAGAGTGTGTGAGGGACGGTATGTAAGGTACAGTGTTTGTGGGAGTCGGTGTGTGGGAGAGTGTGTGTGGGAGAATTTGTGAGTGAGAAGTGTGTGTGGAGGAGTGTGTGTGTTGGAGAGTGTGTGTGAGAGAGTGTGTGAGGGAAAGTATGTCTGGGAGAGTGTGTGTGGGAGAGTGTGTGTGGGAGAGTGTGTGTGGGAGAGTGTGTGTGGGAGAGTGTGTGTGGGAGAGTGTGTGTGTGAGAGTGTGTGTGGGAGAGTGTGTGAGGGAGAGTATGTGTGTGAGAGTGTCTGTGGCAGAGTGTGTGTGTGAGAGTGTGTGAGGGAGAGTATGTGTGTTAGAGTGTATTGTGGAGAGTTTGTGTGGGAGAGTGTCTGTGGGAGAGTGTGTGGGAGAGGGTTTGTGGGAGAGTGTGTGGGAGAGGGTTTGTGGGAGAGTGCATGAGTGAGTGTGTGTGGGAGATTGTGTGTGGGAGAGTGTGTGTGGGAGAGTGTGTGTGGGAGAGTGTGTTTGGGAGTGTGTGTGTGAGAGATTGTATGTGGGAGTTTATGTGTGGGAGAGTGTGTGTGGGAGAGTGTGTGTGGGAGAGTGTGTGAGGGAGAACGTGTGGGAAAGTTTGTGAGGGAGAGTGTGTGAGGGAGAGTGTGTGAGGGAGAGTGTGTGTGGGAGAGTGTCTGGGAGAGTGTGTGTGGGAGAGTGTGTGTGGGAGAGTGTGTGTGGGAGAGTGTGTGTGGGAGAGTGTGTGTGAGAGAGAGTGTCTGGGAGAGTGTTTGTGGGAGAGTGTCTGTGGGAGAGTGTGTGTGGGAGAGTGTGTGTGGGAGAGTGTGTGTGGGAGAGTGTGTGTAGAAGAGTGTGTGAGGGAGAGTGTGTGAGGGAGAGTAAGTGGGAGAGTGTGTGTGGGAGAGTGTGTGTCGGAGAGTGATTTTGGGAGCGTGTGTGTGGGAGAGTGTGTTGTGGGAGAGTGTGTGTGGGGGAGAGTGTGTGGGAGAGTGTGTGTGGGAGAGTGTGTGTGGGAATGTGTGTGGGAGAGTGTGTGTCGGAGAGTGTGTTTGGGAGTGTGTGTGTGGGAGATTGTGTTGTGGGAGAGTGTGTGTGGGGGAGAGTGTGTGGGAGAGTGTGTGTGGGAGAGTGTGTGTGTGAGAGTGTATGAGGGAGAGTATCTTTGGGAGAGTGTGTGTGGGAGAGTGTGTGTGTGAGACTGTGTGTGTGAGAGTGTGTGAGGGAGAGTATCTGTGGGAGAGTGTGTGTGGGAGAGTGTGTGTGTGAGAGTGTGTGAGGGAGAGTATCTGTGGGAGAGTGTGTGTGGGAGAGTGTGTGTGTGAGAGTGTGTGAGGGAGAGTATGAGTGGGAGAGTGTGTGTGGGAGAGTTTTTGTGTTGGAGAGTGTGTGTGTGAGAGTGTCTGTGGGAGAGTGTGTGTGTGAGAGTGTGTGAGGGAGAGTATGTGTGGGAGAGTGTGTGTGGGAGTGTGTGAGTGGGAGAGAGTGTGTGTTAGAGTGTGTTGTGGGTGAGTGTGTGTGGGAGAGTGTGTGTGGTATTGTGTGTGTGGGAGAGGGTGTGTGTTAGAGTGTGTTGTGGGTGAGTTTGTGTGGGGGAGTGTGTGTGGGAGAGTGTGTGAGGGGGAGTGTCTGTGGGAGAGTGTGTGTGGGAGAGTGTGTGTGGGAGAGTGTGTGTGGGAGAGTGTGTGTGGGAGAGTGTGTGTAGGAGAGTGTGTGTGGGAGTGTGTGTGGGAGAGTGTGTGTGGGAGAATGTGTGTGGGAGAGTCTGTGGGAGAGTGCTTGAGGGAGAGTCTGTGGGAGAGTGTGTGATGTAAATTCTCTGTGGGAGATTGTGTGTGTGATTGTTTGAGGTAGAGTGTGTGTGGGAGAGTGTGTGTTGGAGTGTGTATTTGGGAGAATGTGTGCGGGTTTGTGTGAGGAAGAGTGTGCGTGGGAGAGTGTGAGAGGGAGAGTGTGTGTGGGAGAGTGTCTGTGAGAGAGTGTGTGTGAGAGAGTGTGTGTGGGGGAGTGTGTGTGGGTGAGTGTATATGTGAGAGTGTGTGAGGGAGAGTATGTGTGGAGAATGTGTGTGGGAGAGTGTGTGTGTGAGTGTGTGTCTGTGAGAGTGTGTGAGGGAGAGTGTGTGTGGGGGAGTGTGTGTGGGTGAGTGTATATGTGAGAGCGTGTGAGGGAGAGTATGTGTGGAGAATGTGTGGGGGAGAGTGTGTCTGTGAGAGTGTGTGAGGGAGAGTATGTGTGGGAGATTGTGTGTGTGCAAGAGTGAGTGTGTGGGAGAGTGTGTGTGTGTGGGACAGTGTGTGTGGGAGAGTCTGTTTGGGAGAGTGTGTGAGGGAGAGTGTGTGTGGGAGTGTGTGTGTGAGAGAGTGTGTGTGGGAGAATGTTTGTGGGAGAGTGTGTACAAGAGTGTGTGAGGGACAGTGTGTGTGGGAGAGTGTGTGCAGGATAGTGTGTGTGGGAGAGTGTGTGTGGGAGAACGTGTGGGAAAGTTTGTGAGGGAGAGTGTGTGAGGGAGAGTGTGTGAAAGAGAGTGTGTGTGGGAGAGTGTCTGGGAGAGTGTGTGTGGGAGAGTGTGTGTGGGAGAGTGTGTGTGGGAGAGTGTGTGTGGGAGAGTGTGTGTGAGAGAGAGTGTCTGGGAGAGTGTGTGTGGGAGAGTGTGTGTGGGAGAGTGTGTGTGGGAGAGTGTGTGTGGGAGAGTGTGTGTAGAAGAGTGTGTGAGGGAGAGTGTGTGAGGGAGAGTAAGTGGGAGAGTGTGTGTGGGAGAGTGTGTGTCGGAGAGTGTGTTTGGGAGTGTGTGTGTGGGAGAGTGTGTTGTGGGAGAGTGTGTGTGGGGGAGAGTGTGTGGGAGAGAGTGTGTGGGAGAGTGTGTGTGGGAGTGTGTGTGGGAGAGTGTGTGTCGGAGAGTGTGTTTGGGAGTGTGTGTGTGGGAGAGTGTGTTGTGGGAGAGTGTGTGTGGGGGAGAGTGTGTGGGAGAGTGTGTGTGGGAGAGTGTGTGTGTGAGAGTGTATGAGGGAGAGTATCTGTGGGAGAGTGTGTGTGGGAGAGTGTGTGTGTGAGAGTGTGTGTGTGAGAGTGTGTGTGTGAGAGTGTGTGAGGGAGAGTATCTGTGGGAGAGTGTGTGTGGGAGAGTGTGCATTTGAGAGTGTGTGAGGGAGAGTATGTGTGGGAGAGTGAGTGTGGGAGAGATTGTTTTTGAGAGTGTGTGTGGGAGAGTGTGTGTGTGAGAGTGTGTGAGGGAGGCTATGTAAGGGACAGTGTTTGTGGGAGTGTGTGTGTGGGAGATTGTGTGCGAGAGTGAGTGTGTCGGAGAGTGTGTGTGGGAGAGTGTGCGATGGAGAGTATGTGTGGGCGAGTGTGTGTGGGAGAGTGTGTGTGTGAGAGGTTGTGAGGGAGAGTATGTGTGGGAGAGTGTGTGTGGGAGAGTTTGTGTGTGAGAAGTGTGTGAGGGAGAGTGTGTGTGTTGGAGAGTGTGTGTGGGAGAGTGTGTGGGAGAGTGTGTGTGGGAGAGTGTGTGTGTGAGAGTGTGTGTGGGAGAGTGTGTGTGGGAGGGTGTGTGTGGGATAGTTTGTCTGTGAGAGTGTGTGTGGGAGAGTGTGTGTGGGAGGGTGTGTGTGGGAGGGTGTGTGTGGGATAGTTTCTCTGTGAGAGTGTGTGTGGGAGAGTTTGTTTGTTGGAGAGTGTGTGTGTGACAGTGTGTGAGGGAGAGAATGTGTGGGAGAGTGTGTGTGGGAGAGTGTCTGTGGCAGAGTGTTTGTGTGAGAGTGTGTGAGGGAGAGTATGTGTGGGAGACTGTGTGTGGGAGTGTGTGTGTGGCGGAGTGTATGTGTGGGAGAGTGTGTGTGGGAGTGTGTGCGTGAGCGAGTGTGTGTGGCAGAGTGTGTGGTTGAGTCTGTGTGGGAGAGTATGTGGGAGAGCGTTTGTGTGAGAGTTTGTGGGAGAGTGTGTGTGGGAGTGTGTGTGGGAGATTGTGTGGGAGAGTGTGTGTGTATGAGAATGTGTGAGGGAGAGTGTGTGTGGGAGATTGTGCGTGGGAGAGTGTATGAGGGAGAATGTGTGGGAGAGTGTCTGTGGGAGAGTGTATGAGGGAGAATGTGTGGGAGAGTGTGTGTCGGAGAGATGTGTGGGAGATTGTGTGTGGGTGAGTGTGTGTGTGAGAGAGTGTGTGTGGGAGAGTGTGTCTGGGAGAGTGTGTGTGGGAGAGTGTCTGTGGGAGAGTGTCGGTGGGAGAGTGTGTGTGGGAGTTTGTGTGGGAGAGTGTTTGTGGGGGTGTGAGTGTGAGAGAGTGTGTGCGAGAGTGTGTGTGTGGGAGAATGTGTGTGGGAGATTTTGCGTGGGAGAGTGTGCGTGAGAGAGTGTTTTTGGTAGAGTGTGTGTGGGAGAGTGTGCGTTTGAGTGTGTGTGAGGGAGAGTGTGTGTGTGAGAGTGTGTGAGGGAGGCTATGTAAGGTGCAGTGTTTGTGGGAGTGTGTGTGTGGGAGATTGTGTACGATAGTTTGTGTGTGGGAGAGTGTGTGTGGGAGAGTGTGCGTGTGAGAGTTTGTGTGGGAGAGTGTGAGGGGGAGAGTGTGTGTGGGAGAGTGTGTGTGTGAGAGTGTATGAGGGAGAGTATCTGTGGGAGAGTGTGTGTGGGAGAGTGTGTGTGTGAGAGTGTGTGTGTGAGAGTGTGTGAGGGAGAGTATCTGTGGGAGAGTGTGTGTGGGAGAGTGTGTGTGTGAGAGTGTGTGAGGGAAAGTATCTATGGGAGAGTGTGTGTGGGAGAGTGTGTGTGTGAGAGTGTGTGAGGGAGAGTATGAGTGGGAGAGTGTGTGTGGGAGAGTTTTTGTGTTGGAGAGTGTGTGTGTGAGAGTGTGTGTGGGAGAGTGTGTGTGTGAGAGTGTGTGAGGGAGAATATGTGTAGGAGAGTGTGTGTGGGAGAGTGTGTGTGTGAGAGTGTGTGAGCGAGAGTATGAGTGGGAGAGTGTGTGTGGGAGAGTTTGTGTGTGAGAAGTGTGTGTGGGAGACAGTGTGTGTGTTGGAGAGTGTGTGTGAGAGTGTGTGAAGGAGAGTATGTGTGGGAGAGTGTGTGTGGGAGTGTGTGAGTGGGAGAGAGTGTGTGTTAGAGTGTGTTGTGGGTGAGTGTGTGTGGGAGAGTGTCTGTGGTATTGTGTGTGTGGGAGAGGGTGTGTGTTAGAGTGTGTTGTGGGTGAGTGTGTGTGGGGGAGTGTGTGTGGGAGAGTGTGTGAGGGGGAGTGTCTGTGGGAGAGTGTGTGTGGGAGAGTGTGTGTGGGAGAGTGTGTGTGGGAGAGTGTGTGTGGGAGTGTGTGTGGGAGAGTGTGTGTGGGAGAGTGTGTGTGGGAGAGTCTGTGGGAGAGTGCTTGAGGGAGAGTCTGTGGGAGAATGTGTGATGTAAATTCTCTGTGGGAGATTGTGTGTGTGATTGTTTGAGGTAGAGTGTGTGTGGGAGAGTGTGTGCAGGAGTGTGCATTTGGGAGAATGTGTGCGGGTGTGTGTGAGGAAGAGTGTGCGTGGGAGAGTGTGAGAGGGAGAGTGTGTGTGGGAGAGTGTCTGTGAGAGAGTGTGTGTGAGAGAGTGTGTGTGGGGGAGTGTGTGTGGGTGAGTGTATATGTGAGAGTGTGTGAGGGAGAGTATGTGTGGAGAATGTGTGTGGGAGAGTGTGTGTGTGAGTGTGTGTCTGTGAGAGTGTGTGAGGGAGAGTGTGTGTGG
The DNA here is from genome assembly GCA_026770705.1 of Isurus oxyrinchus. NCBI lineage: Eukaryota > Metazoa > Chordata > Chondrichthyes > Lamniformes > Lamnidae > Isurus > Isurus oxyrinchus. Next base: position 8,785,026 of record JANJGN010000032.1, on the reverse strand, counting down.
GGGAGTGTGTGTGGGTGAGTGTATATGTGAGAGTGTGTGAGGGAGAGTATGTGTGGAGAATGTGTGTGGGAGAGTGTGTGTGTGAGTGTGTGTCTGTGAGAGTGTGTGAGGGAGAGTGTGTGCGGGGGAGTGTGTGTGGGTGAGTGTATATGTGAGAGCGTGTGAGGGAGAGTATGTGTGGAGAATGTGTGGAGGAGAGTGTGTCTGTGAGAGTGTGTGAGGGAGAGTATGTGTGGGAGATTGTGTGTGTGCAAGAGTGAGTGTGTGGGAGAGTGTGTGTGTGTGGGACAGTGTGTGTGGGAGAGTCTGTTTGGGAGAGTGTGTGAGGGAGAGTGTGTGTGGGAGTGTGTGTGTGAGAGAGTGTGTGTGGGAGAATGTTTGTGGGAGAGTGTGTACAAGAGTGTGTGAGGGACAGTGTGTGTGGGAGAGTGTGTGCAGGATAGTGTGTGTGGGAGAGTGTGTGTGGGAGAGTGTGTGAGGGAGAGTCAGTGGGAGAGTGTGTGTGGGAGAGTCTGTGTGGGAGAGTGTGTGAGGGAGAGTCTGTGGGAGAGTGTGTGATGTAGAGTCTATGTGGGAGATTGTGTGTTTGAGGGAGTGTGTGTGTGGGAGAGTGTGAGAGGGAGAGTGTGTGTGGGAGTGTGTGTGGGAGAGTGTTTGTGGGAGTGTGTGTGTGGGAGAGTCTGTGCGAGAGTGTGTGTGTGGGAGAGTGTGCGTGTGAGAGTGTGTGTGGGAGAGTATGTGTGGGAGAGTGTGTGTGAGAGAGTGTGTGAGGGAGAGTGTGTGTGGGAGAGTGTGTGAGGGAGAGTGTGTGTGGGAGAGTGTGTGTGGGAGTATGTGTGGGAGAGTGTGTGTGGGAGAGTGTGTGTGGGAGAGTGTGTGTGGGAGAGTATGTGTGGGAGTGTGTGTGTGTGAGAGTGTGTGTGGGAGAGTGTGTGTGTGAGAGTGTGTGAGGGAGAGTATGTTTGGGAGAGTGTGCGTGGGAGAGTGTGTGTGGGAGAGTGTGTGTGGGAGAGTGTCTGCGGCAGAGTGTTTGTGTGAGAGTGTGTGAGGGAGAGTATTTGTGCGAGAGTGTGTGGTTGAGTCTGTGTGGGAGAGTAGATGGGAAAGCGTTTGTGTGAGAGTTGGTGGGAGAGTGTGTGTGGGAGTGTGTGTGGGAGAGTGTGTGTGGGAGAGTGTGTGTGTGGGAGAGTGTGTGAGGGAGAGTGTGGGTGGGAGAGTGTGTGTGGGAGAGTGTATGAGGGAGAATGTGTGGGAGAGTGTGTGTGGGAGAGTGTGTGTGGGTGAGTGTGTGTGGGTGAGTGTGTGTGGGAGAGCATCTGTGGGAGAGTGTCGGTGGGAGAGTGTGTGTGGAAGATTGTGTGGGAGAGTGTTTGTGGGGGTGTGTGTTTGAGAGAGTGTGTGAGAGAGTGTGTGCGAGAGTGTGTGTGTGGGAGATTTTGTGTGGGAGAGTGTGCGTGAGAAAGTGTGTTTGGGAGAGTGTGTGTGGGAGAGTGTGCGTGGGAGAGTGTGTGTGGGAGAGTGTTTGTGGGAGAGTGTGCGTTTTAGAGTGTGTGAGGGAGAGTATGTGTGGGAGAGCGTGTGTGTGAGAGTGTGTGAGGGACGGTATGTAAGGTACAGTGTTTGTGGGAGTGTGTGTGTGGGAGAGTGTGTGAGGGAGAATTTGTGAGTGAGAAGTGTGTGTGGAGGAGTGTGTGTGTTGGAGAGTGTGTGTGTGAGAGTGTGTGAGGGAAAGTATGTCTGGGAGAGTGTGTGTGGGAGAGTGTGTGTGGGAGAGTGTGTGTGGGAGAGTGTGTGTGGGAGAGTGTGTGTGGGAGAGTGTGTGTGTGAGAGTGTGTGTGGGAGAGTGTGTGAGGGAGAGTATGTGCGTGAGAGTGTCTGTGGCAGAGTGTGTGTGTGAGAGTGTGTGAGGGAGAGTATGTGTGTTAGAGTGTATTGTGGAGAGTTTGTGTGGGAGAGTGTCTGTGGGAGAGTGTGTGGGAGAGGGTTTGTGGGAGAGTGTGTGGGAGAGGGTTTGTGGGAGAGTGCATGAGTGAGTGTGTGTGGGAGATTGTGTGTGGGAGAGTGTGTGTGGGAGAGTGTGTGTGGGAGAGTGTGTTTGGGAGTGTGTGTGTGAGAGATTGTATGTGGGAGTTTATATGTGGGAGAGTGTGTGTGGGAGAGTGTGTGTGGGAGAGTGTGTGAGGGAGAACGTGTGGGAAAGTTTGTGAGGGAGAGTGTGTGAGGGAGAGTGTGTGAGGGAGAGTGTGTGTGGGTGAGTGTGTGGGAGAGTGTGTGTGGGAGAGTGTGTGTGGGAGAGTGTGTGTGGGAGAGTGTGTGTGGGAGAGTGTGTGTGAGAGAGAGTGTCTGGGAGAGTGTGTGTGGGAGAGTGTCTGTGGGAGAGTGTGTGTGGGAGAGTGTGTGTGGGAGAGTGTGTGTGGGAGAGTGTGTGTAGAAGAGTGTGTGAGGGAGAGTGTGTGAGGGAGAGTAAGTGGGAGAGTGTGTGTGGGAGAGTGTGTGTCGGAGAGTGTGTTTGGGAGTGTGTGTGTGGGAGAGTGTGTTGTGGGAGAGTGTGTGTGGGGGAGAGTGTGTGGGAGAGTGTGTGTGGGAGAGTGTGTGTGGGAATGTGTGTGGGAGAGTGTGTGTCGGAGAGTGTGTTTGGGAGTGTGTGTGTGGGAGAGTGTGTTGTGGGAGAGTGTGTGTGGGGGAGAGTGTGTGGGAGAGTGTGTGTGGGAGAGTGTGTGTGTGAGAGTGTATGAGGGAGAGTATCTGTGGGAGAGTGTGTGTGGGAGAGTGTGTGTGTGAGACTGTGTGTGTGAGAGTGTGTGAGGGAGAGTATCTGTGGGAGAGTGTGTGTGGGAGAGTGTGTGTGTGAGAGTGTGTGAGGGAGAGTATCTGTGGGAGAGTGTGTGTGGGAGAGTGTGTGTGTGAGAGTGTGTGAGGGAGAGTATGACTGGGAGAGTGTGTGTGGGAGAGTTTTTGTGTTGGAGAGTGTGTGTGTGAGAGTGTGTGTGGGAGAGTGTGTATGTGAGAGTGTGTGAGGGAGAGTATGTGTAGGAGAGTGTGTGTGGGAGAGTGTGTGTGTGAGAGTGTGTGAGCGAGAGTATGAGTGGGAGAGTGTGTGTGGGAGAGTTTGTGTGTGAGAAGTGTGTGTGGGAGACAGTGTGTGTGTTGGAGAGTGTGTGTGAGAGTGTGTGAAGGAGAGTATGTGTGGGAGAGTGTGTGTGGGAGTGTGTAAGTGGGAGAGAGTGTGTGTTAGAGTGTGTTGTGGGTGAGTGTGTGTGGGAGAGTGTGTGTGGTATTGTGTGTGTGGGAGAGGGTGTGTGTTAGAGTGTGTTGTGGGTGAGTGTGTGTGGGGGAGTGTGTGTGGGAGAGTGTGTGAGGGGGAGTGTCTGTGGGAGAGTGTGTGTGGGAGAGTGTGTGTGGGAGAGTGTGTGTGGGAGAGTGTGTGTGGGAGAGTGTGTGTGGGAGTGTGTGTGGGAGAGTGTGTGTGGGAGAATGTGTGTGGGAGAGTCTGTGGGAGAGTGCTTGAGGGAGAGTCTGTGGGAGAGTGTGTGATGTAAATTCTCTGTGGGAGATTGTGTGTGTGATTGTTTGAGGTAGAGTGTGTGTGGGAGAGTGTGTGTTGGAGCGTGTATTTGGGAGAATGTGTGCGGGTGTGTGTGAGGAAGAGTGTGCGTGGGAGAGTGTGAGAGGGAGAGTGTGTGTGGGAGAGTGTCTGTGAGAGAGTGTGTGTGAGAGAGTGTGTGTGGGGGAGTGTGTGTGGGTGAGTGTATATGTGAGAGTGTGTGAGGGAGAGTATGTGTGGAGAATGTGTGTGGGAGAGTGTGTGTGTGAGTGTGTGTCTGTGAGAGTGTGTGAGGGAGAGTGTGTGCGGGGGAGTGTGTGTGGGTGAGTGTATATGTGAGAGCGTGTGAGGGAGAGTATGTGTGGAGAATGTGTGGGGGAGAGTGTGTCTGTGAGAGTGTGTGAGGGAGAGTATGTGTGGGAGATTGTGTGTGTGCAAGAGTGAGTGTGTGGGAGAGTGTGTGTGTGTGGGACAGTGTGTGTGGGAGAGTCTGTTTGGGAGAGTGTGTGAGGGAGAGTGTGTGTGGGAGTGTGTGTGTGAGAGAGTGTGTGTGGGAGAATGTTTGTGGGAGAGTGTGTACAAGAGTGTGTGAGGGACAGTGTGTGTGGGAGAGTGTGTGCAGGATAGTGTGTGTGGGAGAGTGTGTGTGGGAGAACGTGTGGGAAAGTTTGTGAGGGAGAGTGTGTGAGGGAGAGTGTGTGAGGGAGAGTGTGTGTGGGAGAGTGTCTGGGAGAGTGTGTGTGGGAGAGTGTGTGTGGGAGAGTGTGTGTGGGAGAGTGTGTGTGGGAGAGTGTGTGTGAGAGAGAGTGTCTGGGAGAGTGTGTGTGGGAGAGTGTCTGTGGGAGAGTGTGTGTGGGAGAGTGTGTGTGGGAGAGTGTGTGTGGGAGAGTGTGTGTAGAAGAGTGTGTGAGGGAGAGTGTGTGAGGGAGAGTAAGTGGGAGAGTGTGTGTGGGAGAGTGTGTGTCGGAGAGTGTGTTTGGGAGTGTGTGTGTGGGAGAGTGTGTTGTGGGAGAGTGTGTGTGGGGGAGAGTGTGTGGGAGAGTGTGTGTGGGAGAGTGTGTGTGGGAGTGTGTGTGGGAGAGTGTGTGTCGGAGAGTGTGTTTGGGAGTGTGTGTGTGGGAGAGTGTGTTGTGGGAGAGTGTGTGTGGGGGAGAGTGTGTGGGAGAGTGTGTGTGGGAGAGTGTGTGTGTGAGAGTGTATGAGGGAGAGTATCTGTGGGAGAGTGTGTGTGGGAGAGTGTGTGTGTGAGAGTGTGTGTGTGAGAGTGTGTGAGGGAGAGTATCTGTGGGAGAGTGTGTGTGGGAGAGTGTGTGTGTGAGAGTGTGTGAGGGAGAGTATCTGTGGGAGAGTGTGTGTGGGAGAGTGTGTGTGTGAGAGTGTGTGAGGGAGAGTATGAGTGGGAGAGTGTGTGTGGGAGAGTTTTTGTGTTGGAGAGTGTGTGTGTGAGAGTGTGTGTGGGAGAGTGTGTGTGTGAGAGTGTGTGAGCGAGAGTATGAGTGGGAGAGTGTGTGTGGGAGAGTTTGTGTGTGAGAAGTGTGTGTGGGAGACAGTGTGTGTGTTGGAGAGTGTGTGTGAGAGTGTGTGAAGGAGAGTATGTGTGGGAGAGTGTGTGTGGGAGTGTGTGAGTGGGAGAGAGTGTGTGTTAGAGTGTGTTGTGGGTGAGTGTGTGTGGGGGAGTGTGTGTGGGAGAGTGTGTGAGGGGGAGTGTCTGTGGGAGAGTGTGTGTGGGAGAGTGTGTGTGGGAGAGTGTGTGTGGGAGAGTGTGTGTGGGAGTGTGTGTGGGAGAGTGTGTGTGGGAGAGTGTGTGTTGGAGAGTCTGTGGGAGAGTGCTTGAGGGAGAGTCTGTGGGAGAGTGTGTGATGTAAATTCTCTGTGGGAGATTGTGTGTGTGATTGTTTGAGGTAGAGTGTGTGTGGGAGAGTGTGTGTAGGAGTGTGTATTTGGGAGAATGTGTGCGGGTGTGTGTGAGGAAGAGTGTGCGTGGGAGAGTGTGAGAGGGAGAGTGTGTGTGGGAGAGTGTCTGTGAGAGAGTGTGTGTGAGAGAGTGTGTGTGGGGGAGTGTGTGTGGGTGAGTGTATATGTGAGAGTGTGTGAGGGAGAGTATGTGTGGAGAATGTGTGTGGGAGAGTGTGTGTGTGAGTGTGTGTCTGTGAGAGTGTGTGAGGGAGAGTGTGTGCGGGGGAGTGTGTGTGGGTGAGTGTATATGTGAGAGCGTGTGAGGGAGAGTATGTGTGGAGAATGTGTGGAGGAGAGTGTGTCTGTGAGAGTGTGTGAGGGAGAGTATGTGTGGGAGATTGTGTGTGTGCAAGAGTGAGTGTGTGGGAGAGTGTGTGTGTGTGGGACAGTGTGTGTGGGAGAGTCTGTTTGGGAGAGTGTGTGAGGGAGAGTGTGTGTGGGAGTGTGTGTGTGAGAGAGTGTGTGTGGGCGAATGTTTGTGGGAGAGTGTGTACAAGAGTGTGTGAGGGACAGTGTGTGTGGGAGAGTGTGTGCAGGATAGTGTATGTGGGAGAGTGTGTGTGGGAGAGTGTGTGAGGGAGAGTCAGTGGGAGAGTGTGTGTGGGAGAGTCTGTGTGGGAGAGTGTGTGAGGGAGAGTCTGTGGGAGAGTGTGTGATGTAGAGTCTATGTGGGAGATTGTGTGTTTGAGGGAGTGTGTGTGTGGGAGAGTGTGAGAGGGAGAGTGTGTGTGGGAGTGTGTGTGGGAGAGTGTTTGTGGGAGTGTGTGTGTGGGAGAGTCTGTGCGAGAGTGTGTGTGTGGGAGAGTGTGCGTGTGAGAGTGTGTGTGGGAGAGTATGTGTGGGAGAGTGTGTGTGAGAGAGTGTGTGAGGGAGAGTGTGTGTGGGAGAGTGTGTGAGGGAGAGTGTGTGTGGGAGAGTGTGTGTGGGAGTATGTGTGGGAGAGTGTGTGTGGGAGAGTGTGTGTGGGAGAGTGTGTGTGGGAGAGTATGTGTGGGAGTGTGTGTGTGTGAGAGTGTGTGTGGGAGAGTGTGTGTGTGAGAGTGTGTGAGGGAGAGTATGTTTGGGAGAGTGTGTGTGGGAGAGTGTGTGTGGGAGAGTGTGTGTGGGAGAGTGTCTGCGGCAGAGTGTTTGTGTGAGAGTGTGTGAGGGAGAGTATGTGTGGGAGAGTGTGTGGTTGAGTCTGTGTGGGAGAGTAGATGGGAAAGCGTTTGTGTGAGAGTTGGTGGCAGAGTGTGTGTGGGAGTGTGTGTGGGAGAGTGTGTGAGGGAGAGTGTGGGTGGGAGAGTGTGTGTGGGAGAGTGTGTGTGGGAGAGTGTGTGTGGGAGAGTGTGTGTGTGGGAGAGTGTGTGAGGGAGAGTGTGGGTGGGAGAGTGTGTGTGGGAGAGTGTATGAGGGAGAATGTGTGGGAGAGTGTGTGTGGGAGAGTGTGTGTGGGTGAGTGTGTGTGGGTGAGTGTGTGTGGGAGAGCGTCTGTGGGAGAGTGTCGGTGGGAGAGTGTGTGTGGAAGATTGTGTGGGAGAGTGTTTGTGGGGGTGTGTGTTTGAGAGAGTGTGTGAGAGAGTGTGTGCGAGAGTTTGTGTGTGGGAGATTTTGTGTGGGAGAGTGTGCGTGAGAAAGTGTGTTTGGGAGAGTGTGTGTGGGAGAGTGTGCGTGGGAGAGTGTGTGTGGGAGAGTGTGTGTGTGAGAGTGTGTGTGGGAGAGTGTGTGAGGGAGAGTATGTGTGTGAGAGTGTCTGTGGCAGAGTGTGTGTGTGAGAGTGTGTGAGGGAGAGTATGTGTGTTAGAGTGTATTGTGGAGAGTTTGTGTGGGAGAGTGTCTGTGGGAGAGTGTGAGGGAGAGTATGTGTGGGAGAGCGTGTGTGTGAGAGTGTGTGAGGGACGGTATGTAAGGTACAGTGTTTGTGGGAGTGTGTGTGTGGGAGAGTGTGTGTGGTAGAATTTGTGAGTGAGAAGTGTGTGTGAAGGAGTGTGTGTGTTGGAGAGTGTGTGTGAGAGAGTGTGTGAGGGAAAGTATGTCTGGGAGAGTGTGCGTGGGAGAGTGTGTGTGGGAGAGTGTGTGTGGGAGAGTGTGTGTGGGAGAGTGTGTGTGGGAGAGTGTGTGTGTGAGAGTGTGTGTGGGAGAGTGTGTGAGGGAGAGTATGTGTGTGAGAGTGTCTGTGGCAGAGTGTGTGTGTGAGAGTGTGTGAGGGAGAGTATGTGTGTTAGAGTGTATTGTGGAGAGTTTGTGTGGGAGAGTGTCTGTGGGAGAGTGTGTGGGAGAGGGTTTGTGGGAGAGTGTGTGGGAGAGGGTTTGTGGGAGAGTGCATGAGTGAGTGTGTGTGGGAGATTGTGTGTGGGAGAGTGTGTGTGGGAGAGTGTGTGTGGGAGAGTGTGTGTGGGAGAGTGTGTTTGGGAGTGTGTGTGTGAGAGATTGTATGTGGGAGTTTATGTGTGGGAGAGTGTGTGTGGGAGAGTGTGTGTGGGAGAGTGTGTGAGGGAGAACGTGTGGGAAAGTTTGTGAGGGAGAGTGTGTGAGGGAGAGTGTGTGAGGGAGAGTGTGTGTGGGAGAGTGTGTGGGAGAGTGTGTGTGGGAGAGTGTGTGTGGGAGAGTGTGTGTGGGAGAGTGTGTGTGGGAGAGTGTGTGTGAGAGAGAGTGTCTGGGAGAGTGTGTGTGGGAGAGTGTCTGTGGGAGAGTGTGTGTGGGAGAGTGTGTGTGGGAGAGTGTGTGTGGGAGAGTGTGTGTAGAAGAGTGTGTGAGGGAGAGTGTGTGAGGGAGAGTAAGTGGGAGAGTGTGTGTGGGAGAGTGTGTGTCGGAGAGTGTGTTTGGGAGTGTGTGTGTGGGAGAGTGTGTTGTGGGAGAGTGTGTGTGTGGGAGAGTGTGTGGGAGAGTGTGTGTGGGAGAGTGTGTGTGGGAATGTGTGTGGGAGAGTGTGTGTCGGAGAGTGTGTTTGGGAGTGTGTGTGTGGGAGAGTGTGTTGTGGGAGAGTGTGTGTGGGGGAGAGTGTGTGGGAGAGTGTGTGTGGGAGAGTGTGTGTGTGAGAGTGTATGAGGGAGAGTATCTGTGGGAGAGTGTGTGTGGGAGAGTGTGTGTGTGAGACTGTGTGTGTGAGAGTGTGTGAGGGAGAGTATCTGTGGGAGAGTGTGTGTGGGAGAGTGTGTGTGTGAGAGTGTGTGAGGGAGAGTATCTGTCGGAGAGTGTGTGTGGGAGAGTGTGTGTGTGAGAGTGTGTGAGGGAGAGTATGAGTGGGAGAGTGTGTGTGGGAGAGTTTTTGTGTTGGAGAGTGTGTGTGTGAGAGTGTGTGTGGGAGAGTGTGTGTGTGAGAGTGTGTGAGGGAGAGTATGTGTAGGAGAGTGTGTGTGGGAGAGTGTGTGTGTGAGAGTGTGTGAGCGAGAGTATGAGTGGGAGAGTGTGTGTGGGAGAGTTTGTGTGTGAGAAGTGTGTGTGGGAGACAGTGTGTGTGTTGGAGAGTGTGTGTGAGAGTGTGTGAAGGAGAGTATGTGTGGGAGAGTGTGTGTGGGAGTGTGTGAGTGGGAGAGAGTGTGTGTTAGAGTGTGTTGTGGGTGAGTGTGTGTGGGAGAGTGTGTGTGGTATTGTGTGTGTGGGAGAGGGTGTGTGTTAGAGTGTGTTGTGGGTGAGTGTGTGTGGGGGAGTGTGTGTGGGAGAGTGTGTGAGGGGGAGTGTCTGTGGGAGAGTGTGTGTGGGAGAGTGTGTGTGGGAGAGTGTGTGTGGGAGAGTGTGTGTGGGAGTGTGTGTGGGAGAGTGTGTGTGGGAGAATGTGTGTGGGAGAGTCTGTGGGAGAGTGCTTGAGGGAGAGTCTGTGGGAGAGTGTGTGATGTAAATTCTCTGTGGGAGATTGTGTGTGTGATTGTTTGAGGTAGAGTGTGTGTGGGAGAGTGTGTGTTGGAGTGTGTATTTGGGAGAATGTGTGCGGGTGTGTGTGAGGAAGAGTGTGCGTGGGAGAGTGTGAGAGGGAGAGTGTGTGTGGGAGAGTGTCTGTGAGAGAGTGTGTGTGAGAGAGTGTGTGTGGGGGAGTGTGTGTGGGTGAGTGTATATGTGAGAGTGTGTGAGGGAGAGTATGTGTGGAGAATGTGTGTGGGAGAGTGTGTGTGTGAGTGTGTGTCTGTGAGAGTGTGTGAGGGAGAGTGTGTGCGGGGGAGTGTGTGTGGGTGAGTGTATATGTGAGAGCGTGTGAGGGAGAGTATGTGTGGAGAATGTGTGGGGGAGAGTGTGTCTGTGAGAGTGTGTGAGGGAGAGTATGTGTGGGAGATTGTGTGTGTGCAAGAGTGAGTGTGTGGGAGAGTGTGTGTGTGTGGGACAGTGTGTGTGGGAGAGTCTGTTTGGGAGAGTGTGTGAGGGAGAGTGTGTGTGGGAGTGTGTGTGTGAGAGAGTGTGTGTGGGAGAATGTTTGTGGGAGAGTGTGTACAAGAGTGTGTGAGGGACAGTGTGTGTGGGAGAGTGTGTGCAGGATAGTGTGTGTGGGAGAGTGTGTGTGGGAGAACGTGTGGGAAAGTTTGTGAGGGAGAGTGTGTGAGGGAGAGTGTGTGAGGGAGAGTGTGTGTGGGAGAGTGTCTGGGAGAGTGTGTGTGGGAGAGTGTGTGTGGGAGAGTGTGTGTGGGAGAGTGTGTGTGGGAGAGTGTGTGTGAGAGAGAGTGTCTGGGAGAGTGTGTGTGGGAGAGTGTCTGTGGGAGAGTGTGTGTGGGAGAGTGTGTGTGGGAGAGTGTGTGTGGGAGAGTGTGTGTAGAAGAGTGTGTGAGGGAGAGTGTGTGAGGGAGAGTAAGTGGGAGAGTGTGTGTGGGAGAGTGTGTGTCGGAGAGTGTGTTTGGGAGTGTGTGTGTGGGAGAGTAAGTGGGAGAGTGTGTGTGGGAGAGTGTGTGTCGGAGAGTGTGTTTGGGAGTGTGTGTGTGGGAGAGTGTGTTGTGGGAGAGTGTGTGTGGGGGAGAGTGTGTGGGAGAGTGTGTGTGGGAGAGTGTGTGTGGGAATGTGTGTGGGAGAGTGTGTGTCGGAGAGTGTGTTTGGGGGTGTGTGTGTGGGAGAGTGTGTTGTGGGAGAGTGTGTGTGGGGGAGAGTGTGTGGGAGAGTGTGTGTGGGAGAGTGTGTGTGTGAGACTGTGTGTGTGAGAGTGTGTGAGGGAGAGTATCTGTGGGAGAGTGTGTGTGGGAGAGTGTGTGTGTGAGAGTGTGTGAGGGAGAGTATGAGTGGGAGAGTGTGTGTGGGAGAGTTTTTGTGTTGGAGAGTGTGTGTGTGAGAGTGTGTGTGGGAGAGTGTGTGTGTGAGAGTGTGTGAGGGAGAGTATGTGTAGGAGAGTGTGTGTGGGAGAGTGTGTGTGTGAGAGTGTGTGAGCGAGAGTATGAGTGGGAGAGTGTGTGTGGGAGAGTTTGTGTGTGAGAAGTGTGTGTGGGAGACAGTGTGTGTGTTGGAGAGTGTGTGTGAGAGTGTGTGAAGGAGAGTATGTGTGGGAGAGTGTGTGTGGGAGTGTGTGAGTGGGAGAGAGTGTGTGTTAGAGTGTGTTGTGGGTGAGTGTGTGTGGGAGAGTGTGTGTGGTATTGTGTGTGTGGGAGAGGGTGTGTGTTAGAGTGTGTTGTGGGTGAGTGTGTGTGGGGGAGTGTGTGTGGGAGAGTGTGTGAGGGGGAGTGTCTGTGGGAGAGTGTGTGTGGGAGAGTGTGTGTGGGAGAGTGTGTGTGGGAGAGTGTGTGTGGGAGAGTGTGTGTGGGAGTGTGTGTGGGAGAGTGTGTGTGGGAGAATGTGTGTGGGAGAGTCTGTGGGAGAGTGCTTGAGGGAGAGTCTGTGGGAGAGTGTGTGATGTAAATTCTCTGTGGGAGATTGTGTGTGTGATTGTTTGAGGTAGAGTGTGTGTGGGAGAGTGTGTGTTGGAGTGTGTATTTGGGAGAATGTGTGCGGGTGTGTGTGAGGAAGAGTGTGCGTGGGAGAGTGTGAGAGGGAGAGTGTGTGTGGGAGAGTGTCTGTGAGAGAGTGTGTGTGAGAGAGTGTGTGTGGGGGAGTGTGTGTGGGTGAGTGTCTTTGTGAGAGTGTGTGAGGGAGAGTTTGTGTGGAGAATGTGTGTGGGAGAGTGTGTGTGTGAGTGTGTGTCTGTGAGAGTGTGTGAGGGAGAGTGTGTGCGGGGGAGTGTGTGTGGGTGAGTGTATATGTGAGAGCGTGTGAGGGAGAGTATGTGTGGAGAATGTGTGGGGGAGAGTGTGTCTGTGAGAGTGTGTGAGGGAGAGTATGTGTGGGAGATTGTGTGTGTGCAAGAGTGAGTGTGTGGGAGAGTGTGTGTGTGTGGGACAGTGTGTGTGGGAGAGTCTGTTTGGGAGAGTGTGTGAGGGAGAGTGTGTGTGGGAGTGTGTGTGTGAGAGAGTGTGTGTGGGAGAATGTTTGTGGGAGAGTGTGTACAAGAGTGTGTGAGGGACAGTGTGTGTGGGAGAGTGTGTGCAGGATAGTGTGTGTGGGAGAGTGTGTGTGGGAGAACGTGTGGGAAAGTTTGTGAGGGAGAGTGTGTGAGGGAGAGTGTGTGAGGGAGAGTGTGTGTGGGAGAGTGTCTGGGAGAGTGTGTGTGGGAGAGTGTGTGTGGGTGAGTGTGTGTGGGTGAGTGTGTGTGGGAGAGCGTCTGTGGGAGAGTGTCGGTGGGAGAGTGTGTGTGGAAGATTGTGTGGGAGAGTGTTTGTGGGGGTGTGTGTTTGAGAGAGTGTGTGAGAGAGTGTGTGCGAGAGTGTGTGTGTGGGAGATTTTGTGTGGGAGAGTGTGCGTGAGAAAGTGTGTTTGGGAGAGTGTGTGTGGGAGAGTGTGCGTGGGAGAGTGTGTGTGGGAGAGTGTTTGTGGGAGAGTGTGTGTGGGAGAGTGTTTGTGGGAGAGTGTGCGTTTTAGAGTGTGTGAGGGAGAGTATGTGTGGGAGAGCGTGTGTGTGAGAGTGTGTGAGGGACGGTATGTAAGGTACAGTGTTTGTGGGAGTGTGTGTGTGGGAGAGTGTGTGTGGGAGAATTTGTGAGTGAGAAGTGTGTGTGAAGGAGTGTGTGTGTTGGAGAGTGTGTGTGAGAGAGTGTGTGAGGGAAAGTATGTCTGGGAGAGTGTGTGTGGGAGAGTGTGTGTGGGAGAGTGTGTGTGGGAGAGTGTGTGTGGGAGAGTGTGTGTGTGAGAGTGTGTGTGGGAGAGTGTGTGAGGGAGAGTATGTGTGTGAGAGTGTCTGTGGCAGAGTGTGTGTGTGAGAGTGTGTGAGGGAGAGTATGTGTGTTAGAGTGTATTGTGGAGAGTTTGTGTGGGAGAGTGTCTGTGGGAGAGTGTGTGGGAGAGGGTTTGTGGGAGAGTGTGTGGGAGAGGGTTTGTGGGAGAGTGCATGAGTGAGTGTGTGTGGGAGATTGTGTGTGGGAGAGTGTGTGTGGGAGAGTGTGTGTGGGAGAGTGTGTGTGGGAGAGTGTGTTTGGGAGTGTGTGTGTGAGAGATTGTATGTGGGAGTTTATGTGTGGGAGAGTGTGTGTGGGAGAGTGTGTGTGGGAGAGTGTGTGAGGGAGAACGTGTGGGAAAGTTTGTGAGGGAGAGTGTGTGAGGGAGAGTGTGTGAGGGAGAGTGTGTGTGGGAGAGTGTGTGGGAGAGTGTGTGTGGGAGAGTGTGTGTGGGAGTGTGTGTGTGGGAGAGTGTGTGTGGGAGAGTGTGTGTGAGAGAGAGTGTCTGGGAGAGTGTGTGTGGGAGAGTGTCTGTGGGAGAGTGTGTGTGGGAGAGTGTGTGTGGGAGAGTGTGTGTGGGAGAGTGTGTGTAGAAGAGTGTGTGAGGGAGAGTGTGTGAGGGAGAGTAAGTGGGAGAGTGTGTGTGGGAGAGTGTGTGTCGGAGAGTGTGTTTGGGAGTGTGTGTGTGGGAGAGTGTGTTGTGGGAGAGTGTGTGTGGGGGAGAGTGTGTGGGAGAGTGTGTGTGGGAGAGTGTGTGTGGGAATGTGTGTGGGAGAGTGTGTGTCGGAGAGTGTGTTTGGGAGTGTGTGTGTGGGAGAGTGTGTTGTGGGAGAGTGTGTGTGGGGGAGAGTGTGTGGGAGAGTGTGTGTGGGAGAGTGTGTGTGTGAGAGTGTATGAGGGAGAGTATCTGTGGGAGAGTGTGTGTGGGAGAGTGTGTGTGTGAGACTGTGTGTGTGAGAGTGTGTGAGGGAGAGTATCTGTGGGAGAGTGTGTGTGGGAGAGTGTGTGTGTGAGAGTGTGTGAGGGAGAGTATCTGTCGGAGAGTGTGTGTGGGAGAGTGTGTGTGTGAGAGTGTGTGAGGGAGAGTATGAGTGGGAGAGTGTGTGTGGGAGAGTTTTTGTGTTGGAGAGTGTGTGTGTGAGAGTGTGTGTGGGAGAGTGTGTGTGTGAGAGTGTGTGAGGGAGAGTATGTGTAGGAGAGTGTGTGTGGGAGAGTGTGTGTGTGAGAGTGTGTGAGCGAGAGTATGAGTGGGAGAGTGTGTGTGGGAGAGTTTGTGTGTGAGAAGTGTGTGTGGGAGACAGTGTGTGTGTTGGAGAGTGTGTGTGAGAGTGTGTGAAGGAGAGTATGTGTGGGAGAGTGTGTGTGGGAGTGTGTGAGTGGGAGAGAGTGTGTGTTAGAGTGTGTTGTGGGTGAGTGTGTGTGGGAGAGTGTGTGTGGTATTGTGTGTGTGGGAGAGGGTGTGTGTTAGAGTGTGTTGTGGGTGAGTGTGTGTGGGGGAGTGTGTGTGGGAGAGTGTGTGAGGGGGAGTGTCTGTGGGAGAGTGTGTGTGGGAGAGTGTGTGTGGGAGAGTGTGTGTGGGAGAGTGTGTGTGGGAGTGTGTGTGGGAGAGTGTGTGTGGGAGAATGTGTGTGGGAGAGTCTGTGGGAGAGTGCTTGAGGGAGAGTCTGTGGGAGAGTGTGTGATGTAAATTCTCTGTGGGAGATTGTGTGTGTGATTGTTTGAGGTAGAGTGTGTGTGGGAGAGTGTGTGTTGGAGTGTGTATTTGGGAGAATGTGTGCGGGTGTGTGTGAGGAAGAGTGTGCGTGGGAGAGTGTGAGAGGGAGAGTGTGTGTGGGAGAGTGTCTGTGAGAGAGTGTGTGTGAGAGAGTGTGTGTGGGGGAGTGTGTGTGGGTGAGTGTATATGTGAGAGTGTGTGAGGGAGAGTATGTGTGGAGAATGTGTGTGGGAGAGTGTGTGTGTGAGTGTGTGTCTGTGAGAGTGTGTGAGGGAGAGTGTGTGCGGGGGAGTGTGTGTGGGTGAGTGTATATGTGAGAGCGTGTGAGGGAGAGTATGTGTGGAGAATGTGTGGGGGAGAGTGTGTCTGTGAGAGTGTGTGAGGGAGAGTATGTGTGGGAGATTGTGTGTGTGCAAGAGTGAGTGTGTGGGAGAGTGTGTGTGTGTGGGACAGTGTGTGTGGGAGAGTCTGTTTGGGAGAGTGTGTGAGGGAGAGTGTGTGTGGGAGTGTGTGTGTGAGAGAGTGTGTGTGGGAGAATGTTTGTGGGAGAGTGTGTACAAGAGTGTGTGAGGGACAGTGTGTGTGGGAGAGTGTGTGCAGGATAGTGTGTGTGGGAGAGTGTGTGTGGGAGAACGTGTGGGAAAGTTTGTGAGGGAGAGTGTGTGAGGGAGAGTGTGTGAGGGAGAGTGTGTGTGGGAGAGTGTCTGGGAGAGTGTGTGTGGGAGAGTGTGTGTGGGAGAGTGTGTGTGGGAGAGTGTGTGTGGGAGAGTGTGTGTGAGAGAGAGTGTCTGGGAGAGTGTGTGTGGGAGAGTGTCTGTGGGAGAGTGTGTGTGGGAGAGTGTGTGTGGGAGAGTGTGTGTGGGAGAGTGTGTGTAGAAGAGTGTGTGAGGGAGAGTGTGTGAGGGAGAGTAAGTGGGAGAGTGTGTGTGGGAGAGTGTGTGTCGGAGAGTGTGTTTGGGAGTGTGTGTGTGGGAGAGTAAGTGGGAGAGTGTGTGTGGGAGAGTGTGTGTCGGAGAGTGTGTTTGGGAGTGTGTGTGTGGGAGAGTGTGTTGTGGGAGAGTGTGTGTGGGGGAGAGTGTGTGGGAGAGTGTGTGTGGGAGAGTGTGTGTGGGAATGTGTGTGGGAGAGTGTGTGTCGGAGAGTGTGTTTGGGGGTGTGTGTGTGGGAGAGTGTGTTGTGGGAGAGTGTGTGTGGGGGAGAGTGTGTGGGAGAGTGTGTGTGGGAGAGTGTGTGTGTGAGACTGTGTGTGTGAGAGTGTGTGAGGGAGAGTATCTGTGGGAGAGTGTGTGTGGGAGAGTGTGTGTGTGAGAGTGTGTGAGGGAGAGTATGAGTGGGAGAGTGTGTGTGGGAGAGTTTTTGTGTTGGAGAGTGTGTGTGTGAGAGTGTGTGTGGGAGAGTGTGTGTGTGAGAGTGTGTGAGGGAGAGTAAGTGTAGGAGAGTGTGTGTGGGAGAGTGTGTGTGTGAGAGTGTGTGAGCGAGAGTATGAGTGGGAGAGTGTGTGTGGGAGAGTTTGTGTGTGAGAAGTGTGTGTGGGAGACAGTGTGTGTATTGGAGAGTGTGTGTGAGAGTGTGTGAAGGAGAGTATGTGTGGGAGAGTGTGTGTGGGAGTGTGTGAGTGGGAGAGAGTGTGTGTTAGAGTGTGTTGTGGGTGAGTGTGTGTGGGAGAGTGTGTGTGGTATTGTGTGTGTGGGAGAGGGTGTGTGTTAGAGTGTGTTGTGGTGAGTGTGTGTGGGGGAGTGTGTGTGGGAGAGTGTGTGAGGGGGAGTGTCTGTGGGAGAGTGTGTGTGGGAGAGTGTGTGTGGGAGAGTGTGTGTGGGAGAGTGTGTGTGGGAGAGTGTGTGTGGGAGTGTGTGTGGAGAGTGTGTGTGGGAGAATGTGTGTGGGAGAGTCTGTGGGAGAGTGCTTGAGGGAGAGTCTGTGGGAGAGTGTGTGATGTAAATTCTCTGTGGGAGATTGTGTGTGTGATTGTTTGAGGTAGAGTGTGTGTGGGAGAGTGTGTGTTGGAGTGTGTATTTGGGAGAATGTGTGCGGGTGTGTGTGAGGAAGAGTGTGCGTGGGAGAGTGTGAGAGGGAGAGTGTGTGTGGGAGAGTGTCTGTGAGAGAGTGTGTGTGAGAGAGTGTGTGTGGGGGAGTGTGTGTGGGTGAGTGTCTTTGTGAGAGTGTGTGAGGGAGAGTTTGTGTGGAGAATGTGTGTGGGAGAGTGTGTGTGTGAGTGTGTGTCTGTGAGAGTGTGTGAGGGAGAGTGTGTGCGGGGGAGTGTGTGTGGGTGAGTGTATATGTGAGAGCGTGTGAGGGAGAGTATTTGTGGAGAATGTGTGGGGGAGAGTGTGTCTGTGAGAGTGTGTGAGGGAGAGTATGTGTGGAGATTGTGTGTGTGCAAGAGTGAGTGTGTGGGAGAGTGTGTGTGTGTGGGGACAGTGTGTGTGGGAGAGTCTGTTTGGGAGAGTGTGTGAGGGAGAGTGTGTGTGGGAGTGTGTGTGTGAGAGAGGTGTGTGTGGGAGAATGTTTGTGGGAGAGTGTGTACAGAGTGTGTGAGGGACAGTGTGTGTGGGAGAGTGTGTGCAGGATAGTGTGTGGTGGGAGAGTGTGTGTGGGAGAACGTGTGGGAAAGTTTGTGAGGGAGAGTGTGTGAGGGAGAGTGTGTGAGGGAGAGTGTGTGTGGGAGAGTGTCTGGGAGAGTGTGTGTGGAGAGTGTGTGTGGGAGAGTGTGTGTGGGAGAGTGTGTGTGGGAGAGTGTGTGTGAGAGAGAGTGTCTGGGAGAGTGTGTGTGGGAGAGTGTCTGTGGGAGAGTGTGTGTGGGAGAGTGTGTGTGGGGAGAGTGTGTGTGGGAGAGTGTGTGTAGAAGAGTGTGTGAGGGAGAGTGTGTGAGGGAGAGTAAGTGGGAGAGTGTGTGTGGGAGAGTGTGTGTCGGAGAGTGTGTTTGGGAGTGTGTGTGTGGGAGAGTGTGTTGTGGGAGAGTGTGTGTGGGGGAGAGTGTGTGGGAGAGTGTGTGTGGGGAGAGTGTGTGTGGGAGTGTGTGTGGGAGAGTGTGTGTCGGAGAGTGTGTTTGGGAGTGTGTGTGTGGGAGAGTGTGTTGTGGGAGAGTGTGTGTGGGGGAGATGTGTGGGAGAGTGTGTGTGGGAGAGTGTGTGTGTGAGAGTGTATGAGGGAGAGTATCTGTGGGAGAGTGTGTGTGGGAGAGTGTGTGTGTGAGAGTGTGTGTGTGAGAGTGTGTGAGGGAGAGTATCTGTGGGAGAGTGTGTGTGGGAGAGTGTGTGTGTGAGAGTGTGTGAGGGAGAGTATCTGTGGGAGAGTGTGTGTGGGAGAGTGTGTGTGTGAGAGTGTGTGAGGGAGAGTATGAGTGGGAGAGTGTGTGTGGGAGAGTTTTTGTGTTGGAGAGTGTGTGGGAGAGTGTGTGTGGGAGAGTGTGTGTGTGAGAGTGTTTGAGCGAGAGTATGAGTGGAGAGTGTGTGTGGGAGAGTTTGTGTGTGAGAGTGTGTGTTGGGAGACAGTGTGTGTGTTTGGAGAGAGTTGTGTGTGAGATTGTGTGAAGAGAGTATGTGTGGGAGAGTGTGTGTGGGAGTGTGTGAGTGGGAGAGAGTGTGTGTTAGAGTGTGTTGTGGGTGAGTGTGTGTGGGAGAGTGTGTGTGGTATTGTGTG